>OX638066.1:15040088-15640088 GCA_951804385.1 Trifolium dubium
ATCAATTTGAAAATGTGTGCATCAACTCCATTGGTTAAGGCATTTAGAGCCCTTGAATTTGCATTGGCTAATGCTTCTTCATCCTTGCTCCATTCGTCCTCAGGTTTCAGCTTAGTGATGGTCTCCCCTTCCTTACCAGTAGTAACTACAGGAGGTTCCCATCCTACAACCACAACTCTCCATGTTTTGTGATCCATGGATTTCAAAAACGTAGTCATTTTAGACTTCCAGTCATCATAGTTAACATCACCAACCAAAAGTGGTGGTCTATTCATTAGTCCTCCTTCTTTGTCCATCTTAGCCATAAATATCTTCCCTGGAGTTCACCCAATCAGGCAGGGTGCCTGCTCTGATGCCAATTGAAATTCTGGCAACCAGACAGACAAATGATGTGCACAACATTAGAGCAATTGTCCGAGCACTTGTCACACAATAATAATAAAACGCAGCGTATCAAGTAAAATAAGTGTGACAGAATGATAAATAACATGGTAGGTTTGTTAACCCAGTTCGGCGCAAAATGCCCTAGTCTGGGGGATACCAATCCAGGAATGAACTCCACTAGTATAGTTCTGGTGAAAAGCACAACGTAGCCACACTACTTGTCTTTGCACCACGACCCTACCAATGGCTGCTCTACCTAGGAACTCCTAGATATGAGACCCTGTCTCAATTCCTACTAACAGTATAGACAGCACTGCTAAACACACACTTGTTCTTTTGTTTGTATAAGAGACACACTCTAAAGACACAACTAACTCCGTACTTCAAAGCTTAGGAGCAGTACACCATTACAACACAAACACAGAGTTCTTGACTTGAATCAGGGTGATACAAGCAAGCCTCACAACTAACAAGAAAACCTAAAACCTTGAAACACACGCTTTAGTACACACACGGTTTTCCACACACAAAACTAGGGTTTGTGTTTACATATATATAATACTGAGCAGTCAATGGTTTGGGCTTCAAAACAAAGCTTGGACGTTGTCAGGTCCAGCTACCAATTCTTCATGAGCAAGAATATTGTTTCCAAAAATATATCAATATTAATTATGGAAATACACCAAGGCAAGACAGCCTGTACAACTCATTCAACTTACGCGTCTTGATCAGCATGCTAGGTTAAATATAAAACTTCATAGAATCTCTAGAAGATCTTGCACAGAAATATAGCGCGTGTTGGCGCGCAACAATCAGGTCACACAATGCTGTTCCACTTGCTACAGCATTTGTCTCAGCATTTGGCTAGTAGTTGTTTTTGCAAAATGTAGCCAACTTACAAAAACCCAACAACAGTGAGCTAAATCTTGCCACTTTTGATCCCTAACTCAATTCTTTCTCCAATTCGGACTAGATCGGAAAAGTCAGAGGAAACACTTCCAATCATCCTTTCAAAGTATGCACCTTGCAGAGTGTTGGTGAACATGTCCACAAGTTCTGATTCTAGGAGTGGTGGACGTACTTGAGAAGCCAATGCTCTCCACCTTTGTGCATAGACCTTGAAGGGTTCTCCTTCATTTTGAGTCATATTCTGAAGTTGAGTACGCCTTGGAGCCATGTCTGAGTTGTATTGGTATTGCTTGATGAAAGCATTAGACAAATCTCTCCATGACTGGATATAACTTCTATCGAGTTGCATGTACCAATTGAGAGACGCACCAGTGAGACTGTCTTGAAAGCAATGTATCATAAGCTTATCATCATTGGTAAAGGAAGCCATTTTTCTGAAGTACATTGTCAAGTGATTTTTTGGACAGCTCAGACCTTTGTACTTTTCAAAATCTGGAACTTTAAATTTTGGTGGGAACACCAAGTCTGGTACCAAGCACATCTTAGTGAAGTCCAATGGATCATTGCTTCCTTCCACCAAATTCAACCTCTCCTCTATAGCCTGAAATTTCTGATTGGCCTCCTCTAACTAATGGATAGCGGAGTCCACTTTTGACACATCAACAGGTATGTGAGGACCTTGGTGAGGAATCATAGGGTCACTCAAATTCTCTTGTGACAGATTGAGTCCTTGAAGAACCGGAGGTCCTCTATTCTGATTCTCGACAGCTTGGGAACCAGATGAAACATCAAACACGAATGGTACATATTCAGGTAGAGCATATCTAATTGGTACACCATGAGGTGGCCAATTCACAGTAGTTACTGGAACATTCTCTTGTGGGACCTCAATAGTAGGTGCCGGAACCTCATTAGTAACCTCTCTTTGTTGCAAATTCAAGATAGACAATATTTCAAAAATCCTGTCCAACTTTCCCCCCATTTGTGTCACTTTGCCTTTCAAGGCATCAAACTGTTCTTGCAAATTGTCCATGATGTGGTGGGAAACCTTTCTTTTCCAAATACCGGTGCCGGGAAGGTAACTAGGCATTGAACAAATGAAAATGAGACTTTTTTATTGAAAAATGCATGATTTTTTTTTTATGATTGAAAATGCATGATTTTTTATGCAAAAACTATTCTCATTTTTTATTTTTTTGGAAATGTATGCAAGATGAATATGCATGATTATTTTTATGGATGTATGAATGCAATCCATGTATGGATCCACTGTTGCATTATTGTATCATTCGGCGAACTTGATCTCAAAGTCACAATTTTTCTCAATCATTTGGTCATTTTCAAAGTGGAATCTCTGAGGCCAAAAGTCCAAAGTTACCTGTAACCCATCCCTCTCACATGTTGTTCTAGGGTTGACACGGTTTCCAAAATGAACAGTTACTTTTTCCCAAAAAGCAACCTGATCTAAGTGAGATTATAACACCAATTGGATGAGTCGACATTATAACCTCGACACATGTTCTAAACAGTGGTCCCTAGACAAAAGTTTCGGACACCTAATAAAGGCTACCAGCGTCTCTGACCCAACAAGGAAACATGAAGCCCGCTAGACATCCGTCAAGGGGTCCAATCATTCCAAGTGAATCTATTCTGGTCGAGACCATTATATCCAAGCCCAGAGACATCCGTAAGGGAGCCGAATATAACAATCCCTCATCTAATCCTGAGTATCTCTCTAGCTCGGGTACGGAGCATAATCACATTGTAACCCTAGAACCAAGCCATAAAGGCAAAAAGAAAAAAAAAAGAGTAGAAGAGAAGACAAAGCCAACAAATGCAGACAGCTCAATAGTTTGCGGTAAATTAAAAGATGGGATAGATACGGCTAACCTGGAATAAGCAAACCAAAAGCCCCAAATTAGGCTTAACTCACTATAATCTTTAAGAGTAGGAAAATAATGACAAAACCTTTTAAGAGTAGGGTTCGGGAGTTGGTTATATGAGGGGAAGACGTTAACACCCCCTCATATCCGTTGTATTCAACGGGAACCATTTGAGAAAATTTGGTTTACATAAACAGAATAACCGTGTAAAAAGATTACATAACTGCATACTGAACAAAAGGAACAAAAAAAGAGTTTTTTATTATTTGGCTTGACGAGATTACGATCTCGCTCCTACGTATCCCCCAAATATAATGAGGAAGTCAAAGCTCACGTAATTCTTCCTGAAAAAGGTTTTGTTTGTTGGTTGTTTTTAATGAACAACGTTTATGTCACATTCCACTGATACGACAGTTTTCTTGTATGCTCGACTGAGGCTTAAGTGTTTGTCTATATCAGGGGAATGGATAAAACATCGTCCTTTTGAGAAAACAAGTGGAAAAGATTTGATAGCTGAAAAAGAATTGATTGTGCAAGGGCAGTAAAAGCAGTTGTGTAGGTTGAGTGTCTTTTAGGCATTTGGATACCGTTTAGTGAATGCGGATAACCTTGATGTCACAAGTCATCCGTCAAGGACGAGGTTATCCAAGCAGAGACAAGTCATTCGTTAAGCCCTACTTTTTCATTCAGTTTATTACCGAATTAATTAAAAAAACAAAAATAAGCGGAAGCAAGTCATCAGTCAAGCTCCTTCTTATTCTTACTTTTTAATTAATAAGTATTTTAGTTTTTAGAACAAAAATAAACTCAGAGTCGCAAGTCATCTGTCAAGGACTAGTTTATTCTTATTCTATTTCTTGAGAAAAAGATTTCCACAAATTCAGTTCAGAGAAACAAGAGGAAAAAAGAAATGGTAGAAGATGAGAAGGATGCAGATGAATGCATATGAATGAGAGATAACGATGATGCTGAACAGTTATAATGACGCGAAACTAAATCATAGAAAAAAAAGAATTCAATCAATGGATATCAGTTAACCAATTATTTGAACTTAATTAGTTAAAAAAAAATAAGACGGAGGCAAGTCATCCGTCAAGCTCCTCCTTATTCTTTTTTTAACTAACAAGTTTTTCTTCACTTTTTAAAAGTTCCGGAATAAAGATAAATTAAAGCCACAAGTCATCCGTCAAGGGCTATTTATCGTTATTCTATTTATTGTAAAAAAGTTTTCAAATAAATGAAAAGAATGCAAAATAATTAAATAAGCACTTATCCCAAAAGTGCTTATTAGAATCAACTCTTTTGAAATAAGTACTTATCCCAAAAGTGCTTATTAGAATAAGCACTTTTCATTTTATAAGTCACAAAAATTTATTAAATTCACAAAGGTGTAATAGTAAAACAGGAGTGAAAACAGTGTTAAAAAAAACAGAAAAAAAAAACAACGAAACTGGGCCCAAAAGGGATAGGCCCAAGTCTGCCTCCAAACATATGAACCGAACCGGTTCAACAGCGAACCGATTCACCCCCAAAGAACCGGCTGGGGGGTGTGGGGAGAAAACAGGGGGGCGCGTGTTAGAAGGCCCAGTGGCCACTCAGCGCGCGCCACGTCATCGTCTTCTTCAACACAAAAAAAAACAGAAACGTAAACTGTGCTCGCGCGGGGGAGTGACGGTGACAGAAGGACGGCCGGCGAGTACGCACTTTCCGTTCACCAAAACTAGCTTATGAATATACCATTTTCAACGAAATTTCGCAAGGATTCTAAATCTAACATCATAAATTGCAAACAAAGCTTGTATTACCAGATTTGGATAAAAAAGGTGACGGATCTATAAAATGGAAGCAGCTTAAAAACGCACGAACGAGCGAAATTACCAAAAGGAAAAGGTTCTAAAGAGCTTCAGGAACACATATGAACCATCCTCTACCTTCGTTTGGGTTTAAAACGGCCAGATCGGAGAGTTCATTTTCGGCCGGAACTTGAGTTCATCTTTGATGGTGTTCTAGGCCCTTTTTGAAGAAACAGACGGCGGATTTGGACTCAGAAGGGTCAAATTTGTAAGGAATGAGTGTTTGATCTTTGATTTTCGAAGATTTTTGAGGTGGTGGTTGATGGTGGCCGGCGTGGTGGTTTTGGAATTCCGGCGGTGGCGCCGGAAAAGTGTTGGTGGTTGAGGGGGGAGAGAGTTTCTGATTTTTTTTCTTTATTGGAGTCTGTATTGGGAATTGTGATATCCAATGATTGATTGTGAGTAAAATAGTATATATAGTGGTAGATTATGTTAAATGACATTAGTGTAATAAAGGTAATTTTGAGATTAAGGGATATATTAGTGAAAAATGATAATGAAATGTTAATTAGATAGAAATGATGATGTGGCATACAATGATTGGTTCATGGAAAATATATTTTTGATGATAAAAATGCGACGAATAAAAATAAGCGAATGAAAATAAAATGAAATATATATTTTTTTTTAATGATTTTAAACAAAATTAGCGAAGAACGCGAAAACATTATTTTTGGGACTATTTTTTGGCGTTTTCTATAAAAATAAAATATTTATTTAAAAAGTCAAAAATTAGGGTATTACATGTTGTTGTGGGCAACACCATTAGGCCGACTCTAATCATAGTTGTGCCTTCAAGGGCTAGTTTCAGCTTGCTCTTAGGCAGGGAATGGATCCATGGGGTTGGTGTTGTTCCCTCCACTCTCCACCAAAGATTAATACTTTGGAGGGAGCATTAAATAGTGGAAAATATTGAGGCTGATCAAAGCTTCTATTTGTGCGAGGTTGACCATATAACCAACCAAACATTTGATAGAAACTTAGTCTCTATTGCCCCATGTGGTGAACGAGATGATGGCTTTCGAGGAGCCACCAATAACAATGTTTACCTCTCTGTGAAACTCCATCCCACACAGGGATTCTGCTGGGAGAGGGAAGAAATTGAAGATTTCCCTCTTGAAGATGGAGTGATTCCACCATCTAGGTGGGATGATGAATATCCCAATAATGAGTAAGCCCTTCTCTTGAGCTAAAATATCGACATATATTGCCGAGAAAAAAATTGAAACGGCCTTAGAGGCTGTACTCGAACAAAATATGGTTGAAGAAACCATTGAAGAAAATAATGGCAAATCATTGCCAAGTGAGCAAAGGTTGGACTGCATATATGAAGATGAACCTTTGGGTTTTGAAAAGGATCCATTAAATTCAAACCCAAAGATGCAGGCTAAAGATCCTTTGCAAGAAATTGATATTGGTGATGGCCACATAAAAAGGCCAACATATATTAGTACCAATATTGATTTCGAGTTAAAGCAAAAACTGGTAAATCTATTCAAAGAATTTAAAGATTGTTTTGCCTAGGACTACAATGAAATGCTAGGATTGAGTAGAGAAATGGTGGAACATAGACTACCACTCAAGCCAGGGAAGAAGCCAATTAAGCAATTGCCAAGGAGATTCAATCCAGAATCCTTTCAAAGATCAAGAGTGAGATTGAAAGATTGCTTAAGAGTAAATTCATTCGAACCACAAGGTATGTTGAATGGTTAGCAAATATTGTGCCTGTTATTAAGAAAAATGGTAGCCTTAGGGTATGCATAGACTTTAGAGATTTAAATAATGCTACACCTAAAGATGAATATCCAATGCTAGTGGGAGAAATGCTAATAGATTCAGCAGCTGGGTTCGAGTACCTAAGCATGTTAAATGGCTATTCTGGCTATAATCAAATTTTTATTGCTGAAGAGGATGTGGCTAAAACAACATTTAGATGCCCTGGAGCATTAGGGACTTATGAATGGATTGTTATGCCATTTGGTCTAAAAAATGCTGGTGCCACATACCAAAGAGCAATGAATCTTATTTTTCATGATTTTATTGATGACTTTATGCAAGTTTACATTGATGATATTGTTGTGAAATCCTCTTCTAGTGATGATCATTTGAATCATCTTAGAAAATCATTCGAAAGAAAGAGAAAATGTGGATTGAAAATGAATCCACTAAAATGTGCTTTTGGTTTACATGCAGGGGATTTCCTTGGTTTTGTAGTGCCAAAAAATGGCATAGAGATAAATCAGAACAAAACGAAGGCTATTATGGAAACGCAGCCTCCACAGACAAAGAAACAACTTCAATCCCTATTGGGAAAGATCATCTTTTTGAGAAGATTCATTTCGAATCTAAGTGGAAAAACTCATCCTTTCTCTCCACTACTTAGAAAACAAAAAGGTGATAAATTTCATTGGGGGCAAGATCAACAAAAAGCGTTCGAGGATATTAAGAGCTATTTAGCTAATCCACCAACGTTGATGCCTCCTATTCGAAACAAGAACATGAAGTTGTACATGTCAGCATCTGACTCAACTATTGGTAGCATGCTTGCCCAAGAAAATGAAGATGGTGTAGAAAAAGCCATTTATTATTTAAGTAAATATTAAATGATGCTGAAACTAGGTATAGTGCTATAGAAAAACAACGTTTATGTTTATATTTCTCTTGTATTAAACTTAAGCAATATATAAAGCCTATTGAAGTTTATGTCTACGCTCATTTTGATGTCATTAAACATATGCTTTCAAAACCTATTTTACATAGTCGAATTGGTAAATGGGCTTTAGCCTTAACTGAATATTCACTAACTTATAAACCTTTGAGAGATAAAAAAGGTCAAATAGTGGCAGATTTTCTTGTTGATCACTCAGTGATTGAAATGCCACTAAGTTATGTGGATACTCAGCCCTGGATTTTGTATTTTGATGGTTCCAAACATAAACATGGAACTGGAATTGGAATTTTAATAATTTCTCCAATACAGATTCCGAATAAGTTCAAATACAAAATTAATGGTTTTTGTTCCAATAATGAGGCAGAATATGAAGCCTTAATAGCAGGTCTTGCACTTTTAATAGACTTGGGGGCAAAAAGAGTACAAAAGAGTACAAATGTATTAAAGAACATTTGGCTAAGTATTTTGTGATTGCAAGTACTTTGCTGGATCGATTCGAGTCTGTGGAATTTGAACATATTCCTAGATTACAAAATCAAGAAGCCAATGACTTGGCTCAAATAGCTTCTGGTTATAAAGTATCTCCAGAAAATTTAAATAAGTTAATTGAGATCAAAGAAAAATTGGTTTTTCATGAACCATTAGCTACTTAGTTATCAATGGCAAGACATGTGGGGGCAGAATCACCACACAATGATGATAGCAACTCTGGTAACAGCTCGAACATAGAGGATTATGGAAAAGCTGACATTTTTACCATTGATAATTTAGTAGGTGGTGATTGGAGAAAACCAATAGTGGAATATTTACAAAACCATGTTGGTCAAGTTGATAGAAAAATCAAATACAGGGCTTTAAGCTATGTGATCATTGGAAATGAGTTGTTTAAAAAGACAGCTAAAGGTGTTTTGCTAAAATGTCTTAGTGACTCTGAAGCTTTTATCACCATATCGAATGTGCATAGTTGAATTTGTGGTGCTCACCAAGCAGGCCACAAAATGAAGTGGTTATTATTTAGACAAGGTGTGTATTGGCCTTCTATGTTAAAAAATTGCATAGAAGATGCCAAAGGTTGTCAAGAATGCCAAAAACATGCAGGAATACAACATGTCCCTGCAAGTGAATTACATTCTATAGTTAAACCATGGTCATTTCGAGGATGGGCTTCAGACTTAATTGGTGAAATTAAACCTGCTTCATCTAAAACTCAACGCTACATTCTAGTTGGTATTGATTACTTTACAAAGTGGATTGAAGCAATACCTCTGCCCAATGTGGATTAAGAGGCAGTGATTAGTTTCATTCAAAATTATATTATCTATAGATATGGTATTCCAGAAACAATTACCACTGATCAAGGGTCAGTTTTCACTAAAAGAAAAATGCAAGAGTTTGCTAGTGAAACTGGTTTTAAATTGCTTACTTCAACACCATATTATGCTCAAGCAAATGGTCAAGTTGAAGCAGCAAAACTTTAGATCAAGAAATTGCTCAAAAGCCATATTGCTTAAAAACTGGTTTTTAATCATTAATTTGATTAAAAAACATATTGCTCAAAAGCCAAGAAATTGGCACAAAACTTTAGATCAAGTTTTATGGGCATGTAGAAATTCTCCTAGAGAATCAACTAATACTACATGACCATTTTGATTAACATATGGTCATGATGTTGTTTTACCTGTTGAAATCAATATGCAATCATTTCGAGTGCAGAGACAAATGGAAATTCCAACTGACCAATATTGGGAAATGATGCTAGATGAGTTAGTTGATTTAGATGAAGAAAGGTTACAAGCTTTAGAATATATGACTAGGCAAAAAGATAGAGTTTCCAAAGCCTACAATAAAAGGGTCAAGTCAAAAGCTTTTAACTTAGGAGATTTAGTGTGGAAATCATTTTGCCTATGGATAAAAAAGATAGAGTTCTAGGCAAATGGTCCCCTCATTGGGAAGGTCCATTTAAAATTGTTCAAGTTTTTTCTAATGGTGCTTATGAAACTGAGGAGCTAAGTCCTGAAAAACATGTTTTAGGAATAAATGGTATATATTTGAAAAAATATAAACCAGCAATGCTCGAAGTAAATATAAGTGAAGAATAAAACTTAGAACAAACAAAAATATGGCAAACAAGAAATAAATTGCCACAGAAGGGCATTGTCAATATTACAACCAAAATATTTAAAGTAGGAAATTGTTCAAGGCATAAAAATATTACAGAACACTGGACACTTCACGATACAAAGATTTCAGAGATAGCTTTTCAGTCCTGATGACGTGCTGGGTGTCCTCGAGCTCTTGAATTTCCTCAGCAATGGTTGCAGAATCATCAAAGGCTCGAATGCCTTCTATGCCTTTAGCATCAATATCTGCTTGAAAGGATTGAAAGATCTCAGCTTCAATGATCGACTGAGTTTTGCGCTCTTCATCAATTTTGCACTGATATTCGTCAATTTGGCGTTGAAGATCAGCAATATTGGCTTCCCAAGTGGTGATGTTATTCTTAAAAGTAACAAGCCTTGGTGTCTGAACTTCAGCAACTTCTTTTCGAATCTTTGCCACCTCGAGCTGCGCTTTCTGAGCCTTGGCCAACAAAGCAGCGTGAGCATGCCTTTGAACATTCAATTTGGCATCCATTGCTTTCTCTTTTTGCACCACTTTGGCATACTGGTCAATTAAATTTTCCAGCTGTATGACCTTACATAGGGTAAATGACATTTGTGTAATAAATGGGTAGTTTTGGGTTAAGAGGATAATTAGTGGAAAATGATAATGAAAATGATTATGAGGTGAAAATGATGATGTGGCACATTGTAACTGGTTCATGGAAAACATATTTTTGATTATAAAAATGCGACAAATAAAAATAAGCGAATGAAAATGAAATGGAATATATTTTTATGATTTTGAGCAAAATTAGCGAATGGCGTGAAAACGTTATTTTTAAACTATTTTTGGGCGTTTCCTATAAAAATAAGAAACAATTTTTAAAATAAAATATTTATTTTAAAAGGGTGCAAAATTAAGGTATTACAGAAATATAGTGTCTTTATTTTTATTATTCCACAAAACATCTTTCACATTTGAATTATCACGGTAGGTTACCCGCTGTTGACCATGGAGATGAAATGTTAATCGCTGAACAGAAGGCGATCTATTATGAATCTCAAAAGCAAAGATTCTCCAAATAGATTCCGAAAAAGACAGATAACGACAATCATAATACTGATGTATCTCATCCACAATGTCTTCTTTATAAGAATGTAGTGACGCAGTTACTTTATCAACATCTTTAATAATATACTTGAACAAACACTTGATAGAATTAGACTTGTTACACACTTCAATATTTATGTGAGCTTGATATTTCAGATTAACTTTGGATTGTAAGGAACAACACTTCGATTATCTAATTCAACATCTCTTTTAGAAACTGTAAGACCTAAATCTCTACGCCTATAAATAGGATATTCACTTTCATCAAAACTTGCACGGGCAATGAACTTTTTAGGATAAAATTTTGAACATCGAAAGTTTTTCATGCAAGGAGAATTCCTATTAGCTGTGCCACATGGTCCATGAACCATGAAATTTGAAATAGTGCATAAAGTTTTGGATATCTTATAGGAACTGGTAATTCGGCACAAATAACTGAATGTATTGCCTCAGCAGTGTTTAGCTTATCCCTATAATCAAGCCAGAGTAAAATATGTGCATGTGGTAATCCACATTTTTGAAATTCAATTGTATAAACACCTAAATAAATTCAACATTGCATTAAAAATAAATAATTCAATTATAATAATGATATACTGACATTATTAAAAATTTAGGTGTGATGTAATACCAAACTATTTTTGTTAAATATAACTCGAATTTCTAAATAGAATTAATAAAAAAATGTAACACTTACTTGCAATTCCTCGACCAAAGAAATCACCCTTTTTAAAATCGTTCATCATCTCCTCAAGTTTTAGTTTAAAAACTCGGCAACAAATATCAGGTCTAAAACTTGCTTAGTTACCACTCTTTGACAAATGACGTTAAATTTCAACCCATCTTGGATTACACGTAATTGTAAGAAATAAATCAGGATATCCATATCTCTTGCACAACGCCGTTGCATCTTGACAATTATTAAACATATAGCGCCTCCCTCCTATAAAGGAAGATGGCAAGACAATTCGAGCTCCAACAGATGATGCATCTGTTAGTGTTTTTGTGTTGGCCTCATTTTTGGCAAAACACAATGTGGAGGATAATGTGTGCACATCATTGAAGATGTGAAGAACAATGTGCGCACATCATAATACTCCGGAACTTTTGATCATATTTACGCGCCATATCTTTTTTCAAAGATTTGTTTTGTTTTTGCCTCGCTTGCTTGCAGGCTAAGTCGCGCGCATTCCATGAACCATCAGGGTTACTTGTTAACCTAATTTTATTTGTACAAAATATTTTCCAAGTATGGGAATATTTTATTTGGTTCAAATTTATATTTCTTGGGTCAGAATAATTACAAGAAATTATTTCTTGAAGCCCAAGACATGTCTGAAGACCTAGAAGATTCTTAAGACTATATATATGTATGAAGACTAAACCTAATATTCATTCAAGCCAATATTGAAGATTAGAGTCATTAGGGTTTGAGTCTCTTTGTTATTTGTTAATTGTTATTTGTGAGCCTTAGCTTATGTCACCTAGATGCTTGCTTAAGGACTTGTCTTTTGAGTTGTAATCCGAAGCTTTTAAGCAAGGAATATTTCTCATCACTCTAAGCTTTGAAGCACGAGTGGTGATTAGTGTTTGGAAAGTGTTCTCTAAATATCTGTTAATTGTTCTGTCAAAGATAACACTGGTCTGTGTTAGGATAGGAAGTGAGATAGGTTTCTCTTACCCCTGGGGTACCGGGGTAGAAATATATCACGGGTAATTAGTGAGTTCTTGAAGTTGTAAACCGAGGGTCAGCCGGATAACTTAGGAATAACGTTACGCTAGTGGATTTCCTTCCTGGCTTGGTATGCCCCCAGATTAGGATGTTGGGCCGAACTGGGTTAACAATTTCCTTGTGTTATTTACTGCTTTTATTATTTTGTTACTTCGTTACTTATACTACAAGTTTGGTTTATGTGCGCACATTGTACCGCACATTAGTTTCTGTAAAATAAATTGTAAGTGGTACGCCAGAATTTCAGCATCAATGTCACCGGGACCAATAACTTCTTCAATACCACTCAAACAACCTGCCCGAATAATACTCTGATTCTCTCTATGAAAAGACAACCTTTGAGCCTCAAGCATTGAATAAGAATCCACAACAAATTGCTGAAATAATCGCTTACTTCTTAAAATAACTAAATCTTCATTCACTATTTCTTGCAGCCTAAAAGCTATAAATTCCCTCAAACTAACTCGAACACGTTTCTTAACACTTAATGAGGTTGCAATTTGATTAAATAAGAAATATGTACCTGAAATGTGACATCATATTTGAAATTTCATTTTGAGTATCATAAATATACAATTGAGCAAATTTGGTAGGTTGACCTTCCGATGGAATCAAAGTTCCAATCCGATGATAATTTTGACCCCATATAACAAATTGAGGAGGCCCTCCACCAACATTGCGAGCATATTCAATTTTACCACCCATTGAAATAAAGGAAAACATATTATTATAAATCCTTATATTTAAAAGAAAGTTATTACTTATAGGATCAACACCATTAAACAAATTTCTAATTAAATTCGGAGGTTGAATCATATACAGTAATGTAACGTTTCCCTTTTGACAACATATCGATGATACAATAGAACAATTTTATGTTTTTTATTTTAGCTCTTTCATTGTACCAAATAAGTGCTCCACATTTAGTACAATTTATGTTCATATCTACAACATTTGAATATTCTGCGAAAATTAATTATTATTAATATATTAAATACATAACATCAAATTATTTTTATAATTTGAACGAAATAACGTAACAAAAGATCAACACTTAAGATCAAGTATTCATTTTAATATTCATTTACCTTGGCTTTCACTTGCATCAAATAATTTAAAATTGTTGGATAAACCAAATGACCATTCTTCATCATGATTAAATAATTATTATTAATATATTAAATTCTGCATCAAATAATTTAATATTTGCAGCTGATACATAAAAAAAATCATTCAATGACCTGATCATAATACAACTAAATTGAGCCAATTATCTAGATAGTTTGGATATTCTTTTATAATACTTTTTTGGAAGAAAAATTGAAGAAAGAATAATTAATCAATTAATAAACAATTGTCACTCACGTGCTAAACAATAGGAGGATAATAAAGAATTAGGAATATTGATACCTGCCAAGAAGCTTCTCATTCACCAAAAAAGATCAGAAAACAAAATCATTTCTCTCACATTTCTTTCTCAAAATCAATAAATAGCAAAAAATAGAAAAATAAATAAAAAAAGGGAAAGTTGAAGAACGAAGCTTCATTTCCTTCCTCCATTGAAGAAAACCAGTAAACACCAACCCTTCTACTCTTCCTCTCCTTCAATCTATCAAAGCAAACGCATATTTAAACAAACAATCCATTTTCATTTGTTTTGTTTCGGTTAACAACAAATTCAATAACAAACACCTTTCCTCCATTTTTCTTTGGCTTCTTGCAATTGGGACTGATATGACCATCTTCACCACAATTGTAGCAGGTCACCTTCGCTTGACAATCATTGGACTTATGCCCCAACATTCCACACTTAAAGCATCTGTCTTGCTTACTTGGACATTCGGAGATACGATGTCCTAATAAACCACACCTGTAGCATCTCACATCATCATCCTTCTCTTTTTCATTACTGCTCTCAACAATTTTTTTCTTTCCTTTGTAAGCATAAGGTTTCCCACGATCTTGACCTCTTCCCTTCTTTTCATTCATCATCTTATAATAGTTAGATTTTGCCTTCCTATCATCATCACAAATTGTGCATTTGTTCACCAAAGTAGCAAAGTTCCTAATCTCAGAAAAGCCAACGAGTTGTTTGATGTCTGGACGCAACCCACTCTCAAACTTGACACACTTGTCTTCTTCAGCTTCAACTGTGTTATAATGAGGGTTGAACCTACACAATTCCTCAAATTTTGCCGCATACTCAGCCACAGACAAATTTCCTTGCTGCAGCTCCATAAATTCGATCACCTTCTTGTTTCTCACATTTGCCGGAAAATACTTCATCAGAAATTCCTTCTTGAAGTTCTCCCAAGTGATTACAACATTACCAGCTCCCAATCTCTGTTTAGCATTCTTCCAGCAATAATCAGCATCCTCGTGAAGTACATAGGTTCCCAAAATCACCTTATGTTCCTCTGTACATCTCATAGCTTCAAAGATTCTCTCTACTCCTTCTAACCACTTCGTTGCACCATCGGGATTGTGTCCACCTGTGAAGACCGGTGGATTGTTCTTCATGAACCTCCCCAACCGTAACTCGTCCTCTCCCCCACGACGATTCTCTTGAGCAACTCTATCAGCATTGTTCTGTGCCATCATATGGGTCAAAGCAGCCAATGATTCCGCCATTTGAGTGTTAGTTCTCTGATAAGTCATAACTTGAACAGTCAACCAGTCATCAATGATTAGAAACTAAAATGCATCAACAGTGTTTCCTATACGTGTTGCATACAAGGATAACTAAGTATATTTCATCCAAAATGAATCGACCTAGCTCTGATACCAACTATGTAACACCCTAAAACCTCTTACACGCATTTACTAACTTAAATAAATCGACAAGTAAGCATTTAGAGTATTATATTCAATGAAGCATAGAAACCTGTATGATATATCCATTTATAAAGCAGCATAATTAAAACACCTGTCCTAATATTCTAATCAATACATAACGATATCTTTAATTATAAAATAGTACTCAACTTATAATTTTCATAATAACCTCATATCATAAATAATCTCATCACAACATAAACAATTTGTGATAAATAAAAACTCCAACACAGCGTAAACAAGGCAACTCAGGCCACAATATAAATCCGGTAACAAAATATCAAAAGATAGCGACATCCTAGACTCGGTGTTACACTATCAGAGCACTAAAGACTCAACATAATCCAAAAACTACGTAAGCAGCCGGAGAGGCTATGAGCCAAGCTCCTCACCAAAAGAAATAAATAAGAATAACAGCTACTACTCCTTTGCAGCAAGAGAGTCAACTTGAGGATTCTGAGCCCCCAAAGGCCCAGGTACACAAAACAGAGGGTTAGATAATGAAATCATCAACAGTGACTGACTATAAGGTATATCAGACACTAAAATAATTAACAGAGTTTTATAATTACAACTCTGACATATATTAAACATATATTAATATTCATCACACAAGTAGAACACATCATAACCATCTCATAATCGTCAACACATCATCACCATCATTAAGTATTCATCACATCTTTTATTCATAATTCAAGTTAGTCAATGTCAATTACCATTTAACACATAATCCTATATGAATTCTAATGTCACATAATAATGTTATGTTCTTAGACACAACTATATGCATGCGGTACCATGTCAACATCATGGATAACATAATCCATTTTTCTCATCATGGATAACAAAATCCATATTCTTCATCATGTTTTTCATCATATAGGACTTAGACTTATGAATGCATGAAATGCCCATATATCAACATATGATATAATTCTTCATCAATGATTTATCATCATTTTTCTTCATCATAAATTTATCAATGTAAATTCATCATCATTCCACATCATGATCTATTATAATCATTCATCATATTTATTCTTCATCATAAATTTATCAACATAAATTCATCATCTTAAATCAACAATTCATCATCAATATAATCATCACACAAGTCATCAATAACCTAAAGAATACACAATTTACTTCATATTATAAATCATCAAAACATACTAAAGTTTTTTTTTTTGATAAACAAAGAATGAATTATAAGGAGTACAAGGGGTACTCAACCCTTACAATTCAATTGGAGGGAAGGGAAGCAAAGTTGCCTCGAAGGACAACCAGAGGATTATTACACCAATCGGTAAAAGTTACATTAGACACATGAGACACGTGACCTCGTCCTATAAACCACATCCATGACATATGAAAGGTTTGATCTAAAAGACTAGAAAGACTACTAGTTGTCCCTCTAAAAGTCATATTATTTCGAAGACCCCAAATACACCAAGTCGTGGTGAGCCAAATCAAATGTCTAAAGCCTTTTCCGGCTTGTCCATGAACCATGTTGCCAAAGTGATTAAACTGTCAGTAATGAATGCCGGAAAGAAAGATGCACAACCCATCCACCTATAAACATGTGTCCATACCTGCGAAGTAAAGCTGCACCGGAGGAAAATATGTGTCGAATCCTCATTTTCTTGATGACAAAAAACACATCTCCTGTCCATATCATTGTTGAGAATGCCTATGTGAAATAATTGTTCCTTTGTCGGTAATTTGTCAATCATCAACCTCCACCCAAAAATTTGCACCTTAGAGGGAACTTTACTTTTCCATAATTTCTTTAAGGTCAAAAGAATTACATTGTCTAAAGAAGCTACTTGTTGCTTATCTTGTAATATAGTATAAGCTGAGCAAACAGTAAACTCACCACCATTATTGGCTATCCACCGTCTATTGTCCTCTGCGTGCCGGCTCGGTCTGACTTGATCCAGCAAATCCTTCAATTCGGTTGCTGCGGTCTGAAGCAATGCTGTCAGCGGCGTGCACCATTGCAAAATCCATGTCCAGGAGTCTTGATGCCACTGTCCGCACTCTGCTATTGTAGCATTAGAGTTGCTGGAAATATCAAATTAAGAAGGAAAAATAAAACGTAACGGTTCAGCCCCAAGCCATTTATCCTTCCAGAATTTAGCGCCATTACCGGATCCTAGGCGAGTACAAATGTTATTACGGAACCAATTTCCTTCCTCCTCATTACCAAGCATCCATATATCTCTCCACCAAAGTGAAGCATTCTTCAAACCTGCTCTTCCTTCATCATGCAAAAAAAGTGAAGAGAAGGAACCATACCAAAATTGTAAGAGAGCTTTCCACGGGGCCGGTTGTTCAATTAAACACCGTCATTTCCACTTACAGAGTAATGAACTATTAAATAGCCTTAAATTTTTCACCCCCAGACCGCCTCTTTCCTTTGGTTGGCTAATGCGTTCCCAGCTTACCCAACAAATTTTCTTTTTATCTGAACCTCCACCCCATAAGAAATTTCGTTGAATAGATGTTAATTCCTTAATCACACACACCGAAGCTTTGAAAAAAGAGAAAAAATATAGTGGCAAGCTTGAAAGGACAGAATTTATAAGAGTGATCCGACCCCCTAAAGATAATTGCCGACTAGACCAAGTACCAAGACGTTTTTTCATGGAATCAATGATAGGCGCCCAACTGGCCCTTCTTCTCGGATTACTTCCGACCGGAAGGCCTAAGAAACGGAAAGGAATCAATTCTATTGCACAGTGTAGAAAAGAGGATGCAGCAACCGTGAAACTGTCTTCTATGTTGATACCATACAATTTGCTTTTTCGAAAATTAACCTTTAAACCAGAGACCAATTCAAAGCTTCACAACACTGTTTTAATAGCCCACAGATTTTGCCAACTACCATTGCCAACTAAAATGGTGTCATCCGCGAATTGTAAAGTGTTAAAAGAGAGATCATGGCCAACCTCATAACCTTGGAAACTATTATTCAGAACTGCCCTTTGCATTAGGCCAGATAAGCCTTCAGCGACAATCAAAAAGAGAAAGGGCGATAGTGGATCCCTTTGCCTGAGTCCCTTGCCTACTTTAAAGTCCGCCGTCGGACTATCGTTGACGAGAACCGACATTGAACTATGAAAAACACACGCCCTAATCCATCGGCGCCATGTGTCATCGAATCCCATAAGTTACATCATGTAATCCGAAAAATTCCAGCTTATGGCGTCATAAGCTCGTTCAAAATCAACCTTGAAAAGAAAACATTGGTCATGTCGTCGTTTTGCAAAATCAATCAGCTCATTGAGAACAAGAACCCCATCCAAGATTTGTCGTGTAGGTAAGAAAGTTGTTTGAATATCTGAGATGATCTTGCCTAACACACGCTTCAAACGACCCGCGAGAACTTTAGAGAGAATCTTGTAAAGACTAGTAATCTATAACCACTAATGATTAACTTTAATTAATTGAACTTATTAAACTTACTTTACCTTTAATATAACAACAAAATATGAGTAAAATCAATTAAACATACATAATTTCAGAAAATAAGTTTCGGAATTGGAATCTACACGAAAATATGAGTCGATCAACTCTGGGTGGTCTAAGTCAATGGTCAAAGTCAACAATCAATTGGTCAACGGGTCAACAAGTCAACAGAAACAGGTTTCGAGATTAGCGTCGGGCTTAGCGACAGCTTGTTCATATTAGCGTCGACCTTGCTGTTAGCAACGGTCTTAGCGATGGCTATTACGTCGCAAAATAACAGTTTATGCAGAATTTCCAGAAACGCAGAAAAACACACTTTGGGCTCGGTTTTGCTTTTAAAATCACTTATAGGTCACGAAAATCAAGTATTTAAGTGTAGAAACTTATACTAACAATTACCATACTTATAACATGTTTAAAACAACTCAAATCAACCTAAATCATCAATTAGAACCACTTATACATGAATTTATCTATTCTTTTCATTCAACTTGACAATTTTCAAATAACAACAACAACATGAAAAGAATATATATTTATCTTACCTATATCATTCCTACTCATGAATAAACACTTAATTTCACAACAAAATCATGGATTAACACATTCCCTAAACCCACATACAAACCCCCCAAATTGAGATGTAGAGAGTTTGGGATGGAGAAATTACTTCTCCCCTCTCATGTAATCATCTCAAAGATTAACAAAATCTACCCTCATACCTTGATTTGTTGGAATCTTTAGTCCTTCTCTTCTCCCCTTTGATTCTATAAGCTTTTTCTTCTATTTGTCTTTCTATCTCTAAACCCTTATTTCTTTTCTCTTATATAGAAAATATTTCCTTACTAACTCTTCCTCTAACCCTAATTTCTAATTATGAATAAAATCCAACAAATATATATATTTATTTTTTTATCTATTATTTACTCTAGTTTCTAACTTAAGGTTAAAAATTACATATATTTAAATATTGTGCGTCATAATTAAAACAAACACAATCAATAAGCTGATAAACTAATTAAACAAAATTTGGTCGTTACAAATAGGTCTTAACCTTATGGAATGCCAACATCTTTGATGCAGAATGTGTATACACACCCTTCTACATTTTTTGATTCCATGACGGTTAGATCCCCATATAATATGGGGCAGACTTCTAATAATAACCGTAATAGAGGAAGTTTACCAACATTCACTACAGATTCTATGTTAGCCATAAGGCAACAAATGGATGAGAGTAATCATCAAATAGTAAATTTACTCACAACACAAATGGGTACAATAATTAACCCATTAATTCGAGATACTAACCAAAGTTATCAGGCATTGGCCACCCAAATGGGTAGAATAGCAGATTTCTTTGGTGTTCCCCAAATGCCTAGACAACAATTTCAACAATTGCAGGCCCGAGAGCCTGAACCAGTTGCAGAGGCTCGAAATGAAATACAGCAGAGGCCACAACCAGTGCCTCGAGCAATCGAACAGCCTGTGCAAAGAAATGTTGAACCTGAAATGGTGTTAGTTAATCGAAACCAAAATGCTGATGAAGTACTAAGAAATATTCAACATAATGATTATGGGCAAAATAACTTGGCTAATTTTGTGGAAGCAATTCTTGCCCAGAATGGTCTAAATGTTGGTTTACATAGGCCCAATTTTGTGTAACCTTTAACTGAGTTTGTGTTGCAAACAGAAATACCTAGGGGTATGAAAACCCCCAAATTTACTAAGTTTGCTGGTGACACAACAGAGTCCACTGTAGAACACATTGCTAGGTATTTAACAGAGGCAGGGGACATAGCAAATAATGAGAATTTAAAAATGAAATATTTTCCCAATTCTCTAACCAAGAATGCTTTCACTTGGTTTACAACATTGCCTCCTCATTCAGTGTTTACATGGACACAATTAGAAAGGCTTTTTCATGAACAATTCTACATGGGTCAAACTAAAATTAGCCTCAAAGAATTAGCAAGTGTGAGGCGCAAAACACGAGAGTCAGTTGATGACTATCTCAATAGGTTTAGGCTTCTTAAAGCGAGATGCTTTACTCAAGTCCCTGAACATGAGTTAGTAGAAATGGCTGCTGGTGGCTTGGACTACTCGAATCGAAAGAAACTAGATACCCAGCACCTTAGGGACATGGCCCAACTTGTTGATAGAGTTAGACAAGTTGAAAGACTTAAAAGTGAAAAGTCTAGAAATTCTAAGTTTCATAAATCGAAAGAGAAAGTAGCCTATGTAGGACATTATGAGAGTGATAATGACTATGTGTTAGAATATGAGGAGGTTGAGGAAAATGAAATAGATTTGGCTGAATTAAAGTCAGGGCCTCCTTATACTTGTAAGTAATTAAAACCCTCGAATGGGAAAAATCCTATTGAACCCAAAAATGATAAATATGTTGCAAAAACCTACACATTTGATGTTACCAAATGTGATGAAATTTTTGATTTGTTGGTCACTGATGACCAAATAATTGTTCAAAAAGTGTTGGGTTTTTGTATGTTGGCTACATTTTGCAAAAACAACTACTAGCCAAATGCTGAGACAAATGTTGTAGCATGTGGAACAACATTGTGTGATCTGTGTGTTGCGCGCCAACTCGTGCTATATTTTTGAACAAGATCTTCTGAAGATTCTATGAAGTTTTATGTTTGACCTAGCGTGCAGATCAAGACGCGCATGTTTAATGAGCTGTAAAAGGCTGTCATGCCTTGGTGTATTTCCAAAATTAATATTGATATATTTTTGGAAACAATATTCTTGTTCATGAAGAATTGTTAGCTGGACCTGACAACGTCCAAGCTATGTTTTGAAGCCCAAAACTCGTGCTAGCTCAGTACTATATATATGTGAAGACAAACCCTAGTTTTGTGTGTGGAAAACCGTGTGTGTACTAAAGCGTGTGTCTAAAGGTTTTTAGGTTTTCTTGTTAGTTGTGAGTCTTGCTTGTATCTTCCTGATTCAAGTCAAGTACTCTGTGTTTGAGTTGTAATGGTGTACTACTCCTAAGCTTTGAAGTACGGAGTTAGTTGTGTCTTTAGAGTGTGACTCTTATACAAACGAAAAGAACAAGTGTGTGTTTAGTAACAGTGCTGTCTGTACTGTTAGTGGGAATTGAGACGGGGTCTCATATCTAGGAGTTCCTAGGTAGAGCAGTCATTGGTATGGTCGAGGTGCAAAGACAAGTAGTGAGGCTACGTTGTGCTTTTCACTAGAACTGTTATAGTGAAGTTCATTCCTGGATTGGTATCCCCCAAACTAGGGCAGTTGCACCGAACTGGGTTAACAAACTCATTGTGTTCTTTATTATTCTGTCACGCTTATTTTACTTTGCTATGCTGCGTTTTATTATTACTGTGTGACAAGTGCTCGGACAAGTGCTCTAACGTGGTTCACAACATTTGTCTGTCTGGTTGCCAAAATTTCAATTGGCATCAGAGCAGGCACCCTGCTTGATTGGGTGAGCTCCAGGGAAGATATTTCTGGCTAAGATGGACAAAGAAGGAGGACCTATGAATAGACCACCACTTTTGATTGGTGATGCTAACTATGATAACTGGAAGTCTAGAATGACTATGTTTTTGAAATCCATGGATCACAAAACATGGAGAGCTGTTATGAAAGGATGGGAACATCTTGTAGTTACTACTGGTAAGGAAGGGGAGACTACCACTACGCTGAAACCTGAGGAGGAATGGAGCAAGGAGGAAGAAGCATTAGCCAATGCAAATTCAAAGACTCTAAATGCTTTATTCAATGGAGTTGATGCGCATATTTTCAAATTGATAAAAAGATGCACTATTGCAAAGGATGCATGGAAGATACTCCAAACTGTTCATGAGGGTACCTCAAAGGTGAAAAACTCAAGGCTACAACTCTTGACCAGTAAGTTTGAGAACTTGAAAATGAAGGATGATGAAAGCATTCAAGAGTTTCACATGTCAATGCTTGACTATGATAATCAATTTGATGCCTTGGGAGAAAAGATTTCTTAAGAAAATTTGGTAAGGAAAATGCTTAGGTCACTACCTAAGAAAATTTATGGGTCTCTCAAGACAAAGCTGAGTTGTCTACTTGCCTAATAACCAAAGAAGATGATGTGAAACTGTGGCACCAAAAGCTTGGACATTTAAACCTCAAAAGTATGAAGAAAGAAATTGCTGAAGGAGCCATCAGAGGTTTACCAAGACTTCAGATTCAAGAAGGAAGTATATGAGTAGAATGTCAAATAGGAAAACAGACAAAGATGCCTCACCAGAAGCTGCAACATTTGACCACATCCAAAGTACTTGAATTGTTGCATATGGACCTAATGGGACCTATGCAAGTTGAGAGCTTAGGTGGAAAGAAGTATGCGTTTGTCATGGCAGATGATTTTTCTAGATATACATGGATTGACTTCATTAAGGAGAAATCTGACACTTTTGAAAAATTCAAAGATCTTTGTTTAAAACTTCAAAGAGAAAAAGAATGTGGCATAGCTAGAATCAGAAGTGATCATGGGAAGGAGTTTGAAAATAGTAAATTCTCTGAGTTTTGCACTGCTGAAGGAATATTTCATGAATTCTCTGCACCTATTACTCCTCAACAAAACAGAATAGTGGAGAGAAAGAATAGAACATTACAAGAATCTGCCAGAGTGATGTTACATGCTAAGAAGTTACCATTCTACTTCTGGGCTAAGGCTATGAACACAGCTTGCTATATACATAACAGAGTAACATTGGGAAAAGGAACATCTACAACTTTGTATGAGCTATGGAAGGATAGAAAGCCAACTGTGAAACACTTTCATGTGTTTGGAAGTAAATGTTATATCTTAGCTGATAGAGAACCAAGAAGGAAGATGGATGCTAAAAGTGATGAGGGCATATTCCTAGGTTATTCAACTAACAGCAGAGCCTATAGAGTATTCAACTCCAAAACTAATACCATGATGGAGTCCATAAATGTTGTGATTGATGATAAAGGTAATGATGCTGCACCAGATGATAGTACATTTGACACAGCATGTGATCGTCAAGAAGAGACAGAAGATGAAGTTGTCAATGAGGAAGACTATGGAGTGATTAGTTCTGAAAATACAGTTAATAACAAAGGGCCATCTATCAGAGTTCAGAAGAATCATCCAATAGATCAAGTCATCGGTAATCCAAATCAAGGAATCACAACAAGAAGGAGAAACAATGAGGTATCAAATTCTTGTTTTATTTCCAATTTTGAACCCAAGAATGTTAAAGAGGACTTGACTGACGAGTTCTCGATAAATGCCATGCAAGAAGAACTAACTCAGTTCAAGAGAAGTGATGTGTGGGATCTAGTCCCTAAGCCAGATAATGCAAATATTATAGGTACAAAATGGGTTTACAAGAATAAGTCAGATGAAAATGGTACTATCACTAGAAACAAAGCTAGATTGGTTGCTCAAGGTTATGCTCAAATTAAAGGAGTAGACTTTGGTGAGACTTTTGCCCCTGTAGCTAGACTAGAAGCTATTAGACTATTACTTGGAATTGCATGTATTCTCAAATTCAAGTTGTATCAAATGGATGTCAAGAGTGCATTTTTGAATGGTTATTTGAATGAAGTAGTCTATGTGGAACAACCCAAGGGCTTTATTGATCCAGTCTTTCCAAATCATGTTTACAAGTTGAAGAAAGCGTTATATGGATTGAAGCAAGCTCCTAGAGCTTGGTATGAGAGGCTAACTGAGTTCTTAATGAGTAATGGCTACAGGAAGGGAAGTAATGACAAGACACTTTTTGTTAAAGATGAGAGAGGAAAGCTTATGATTGCACAAATATATGTAGATGATATAGTCTTTGGAGGAATGTCTAACCAGATGGTAGAGCATTTTGTTCAGCAAATGCAATCTGAGTTTGAAATGAGTCTTGTAGGTGAGCTGAATTTCTTTCTAGGTCTTCAAGTAAAACAAATGGAAGACACTATATTTATTTCTCAGAGTAAGTATGCTAAGAATATGGTCAAGAAATTTGGTATGGAGAATGCTGCCACCAAAAGAACTCCTGCTCCTACACATGTCAAGTTATCAAAAGATGTCAAGAGAGAAGATGTAGATTAAAGTTTATACGGAAGTATGATAGGAAGTCTTCTTTATCTAACTGCAAGTAGACCTGATATCACATTTGCTGTTGAAGTGTGTGCTAGGTACCAAGATGAACCAAAGATTACCCATCTGACTCAAGTGAAGAGAATTCTAAAGTATGTGAACAGTACCAGTGATTATGGTTTGTTGTATTCTCATGGAGAGAGTACTATGTTGGTAGGA
The DNA here is from genome assembly GCA_951804385.1 of Trifolium dubium. NCBI lineage: Eukaryota > Viridiplantae > Streptophyta > Magnoliopsida > Fabales > Fabaceae > Trifolium > Trifolium dubium. Next base: position 15,065,338 of record OX638066.1, read on the forward strand.
TATTGTGATGCTGACTGGGCTGGAAGTGCAGATGATAGAAACAGTACTTCTGGTGGATGTTTCTTCCTAGGTAACAATCTTATACCTTGGTTTAGTAAGAAACAAAATTGTGTTTCCCTATTGTAACACCCGGCGCAAGCACAAAATAATATTGCAATGAAGCCGCCACCATATTTTATTTATCCCGTGAGGGGAAAGGAAAATAATGATAAAACCTTTAAGAGTCGGGTTCGGGAGTTGGTTACATGAGGGGAAGACGTTAACACCCCCTCATATCTGTTGTACTCAACGGGAACCATTTGAGGAATTTGGTTTGCATAAACAGAAATAACCGCAAAAGACTAGATTACCGCATATTGAACAGAAAAAGGGAAAGAGAGTTTTTTATTAATTGACTTGACGAGATTACGTTCTCGCTCCTACGTATCCCCCAAGTACAATGAGGAAGTCAAAGGTCACGTAGTTCTTCCTGAAAACAAGTTTGTTTATTGGTTGTTTTTAATGAACCATGCATATGTCTCATTCCACTGATACGACAGTTTGCTTGTATGCTCGACTGAGGCTTAAGCGTTTGTCTGTATCAGGGGAATAGATAAAACATCGTCCTTTTAAGAAAAGAAATTGAAAAAGATTGACTGCGCAAAAGCAGTTCAAAAATAGTTGACTGCGCAAGGGCAGGAAAAATAGTTGAGTGTGTTGAATATCTTTTATGATCTTATTAAGTTTTTTTGAGAATGTGAATGACCCTAAATCACGAGTCGTTCGACAGGGACCGGATCATTCAGGCAGAGACGAGTCATTCGTCAGGCTCCCCTTTTTTCATTCAGTTTATTAATTGAACTTTATTAATTAAAGTGAAATAAGCCGAAGGCGAGTCGTCAGTCAGGTTCCTGGGGCAAATATCAACCACTATCTACCTTCGTTGATGAATGAAATGGCCGGATTGATGCGTTTGGTGTTGGTCGTGACTTCGATCCGCTTTTTAATGGTCTTCCGGTGGTTTTATGATGGAACTGAGAGCAGATCTGGACTCAGGAGGGTCCATTTAGTATAGAAAGCGTATTTAATCTTTGATTTTGGTGGTTTTTTATGGTGGTGGCCGGAGGTGGTGACAGTGGCTGCCGGAGGCGGTGACAGCGCAGGAAAGAAGAGAGGAGAAGATTTTTTAGGGTTTTCTTGGGAATTGTGCCTCCATTTGATCTGATTATTTTAATCTATTTATAGTAGTAGATTAGGGTAAATGGCATTAGTGTAATAATGTGTAGTTTTGTGATTAAGAAAATAATTAGCAAAAAGTGATGAGGTGGCACGATGTAATTGGTTCAATAGATGAAATACTTTTAATGATTAAACTGCGATAAATAAACATAAACGAATGAATATGAAATGAAATATATTTTTATGATTTTTGATCGAAATTAGCGAATGGCGTGAAAACAATATTTTCGAAATTAGCGAATGGCGTTTCTTATACTAAAGTTAAAAATTAGGGTATTATAGCTGCCCCTATTTAATTATCTTATACTAAAGTGCACCAATGACTTGCTTCCTTGTGCGCTTGTAATAAAAGGTAATTAAATACAAATGCCCTAATTTTGTGATGTGAAAGTGATGTAATGAGATGAATGTTGATGGGAGATGAGGGTAGAAATTATACCTGGAGAAATTAGGAACTGGATACCTAATAAAGAAATGATCGTCTCCCGTCCGGGTGCTTTGATCTTAAAACGAGTCGTCTCCCGTCCGGGTGCTTGAACTCTAAAAACAAACTGATCTTCTCTCTCCTGGGTGCTTGAATCTTGAAAAGAAAAACTGAATCATCTCCCGTCCTGCTGCTTGAATTCAAAAGTAAACTGAGTTGTCTCCCGTCCGGGTACTTTAACTCAAAAAGAAAAATAAATGATCTTCTCCCGCCCGGGTGCTTTGATCTTGATTGCCAGTGAAGACTGAACTTTTATTCGATTGCCAGTGAAGCCCGGACTTTAGTGATTGACAGCGATGACTGAATCTATGATTGCCAACGAAGGTTGGACTTCCTTTGATTACTAGTGAAGACTAGATTTTTCTTGATTTTCAACGAACATTTCTTTTGACTTTCTGTGAAAACTAAACTTCTGAAATGGACAGTGAAGACTGAACCCTCCATAACTTTCAATGAAGACTGAATTTTACTTTCTGATTTTCAGTGAAGACTGATCTTCTAAGACAGACAGTGAAAACTGAACACTCTATAACTTCCAGTGAAGACTTAATTTTCTCAGGTTTTCAATAAAGATTGAATTGAGATGACAACGAAGACTGTACTTTTTTCTAGTATTCAGCGAAGACTGGACTTTTCTTAATTCTCAGCGAAGACTGAATTTAGGTGACAGCGAAGACTGTACTTTTCTAGTATTCAGCGAAGACCGAACTTTTCTAAATTTTCAGCGAAGACTGAACTTCAGAGACGGACAGTGAAGACTGAACCCTCCATAACATCCAGTGAAGACTGAACTTTCTTTCTAACTTTCAGCGAAGATTGAACTAAGATAACAGTGAGGACTGTACTCTCCATAATTTTTAGTGAAGACTGAACTTTCTGATTTTCAGTGAAGTCTAAACTTCTGAGGCAGTCAGTGAAGACTGAACCCTCCATAACATACAGTGAAGACTGAACTTTCTTTCTAAGTTTCAGTGACGAATGAACTAAGATAACAGTGAAGACTATACTCTCCTTGATTTTCAGTGAAGACTGAACTAAGATGACAGTGAAGACTGTGTTGTTTTTTTTTTTTTTTTCTGATTTTCAATAAAGACTAATGTTTGTATTTGAGTATTTTGCTTGAGTTTGAAATATCTTTGAAGGAAGAAACCCACTGGGAGAAAAAGTCAAACATTATGCCATTACTGTGGCAGAACTGCTTGATAATGGTCTTGCTGAGGAACATGGTCCATCAAATAACTTGTTGGAGAGGCGGTATGCCGACTTTATTGGGGATATTGTTTGAAAACCAACTTGCTGAGGTATAGTGTACAAACTTTATTAAGGATGCGGCATGCTGCATGGCTTACTAGGCAATGACTTATACATCCATTCACTTAGGATGTTGTGCATAAGTCAACTTTACTGGGGGAACCAGTTTAACAACCGAATTGCTGAAGATGCGGCGTTCTAACCGACTTACTGGAGATAACCATCTCAACCAAAATACTGGAGAAATGATCTATCAAATTTTTTGTCTAAGAATGTGGTGCACGGACCGTTCTGGTGGGGATGATGCTTTGTTGACCAATTCACTTGGGAAAAGATTCATCAACCCTTCTTGTTGAGAAAATACAGTTCATTAACCATTTTACTTGAGAACTAGGTACATCAACCTTTTTCACTGAATAAGAGATCCAAGTTCGCAACCTGTTAAAACAACATTTCAAACTTGTGTTTCATGAATGCATGATTATGTATATCTGATGCCTGAATGCAAAACTAATGCAGATGAAATATCTGATCATATGCAGAAGTTTGTGTGATCTTTTTTTTTGGTTTGTATGAATGCATGAATTTGCGTGGATGAATGCATGGATTTGTATGCATGAAGACATGACTTTCTGAGTTTCTGTTAAAGAGGGTTTGAATTTCTCGGCACCGAGGATTTGAGGAACTCTGTCATTGTTGAGATGAGGACCCTTGCAACCTTCTATTGCGATATAGGTGTTCAAAAAAGGCTTCCGAAGAGAAACAACAACTATCTTTATCTAGATGGAATCAAGAGATTGCCATGATTTTGTGTATTTAGGACCGGAGCACCTTACTATATGCCATTGGTTTCCCTTCAAACACTTTTTAATTTCAAAACAGTTTTGATATTTTCAAATGCTTTCTATTCACGATGTTTAGATGCTTTATTTGTCAAAAATAAGTAGCACTAATGCACACAATTAGAATGTAAAAGCAGGCTAACAAATAGATGAAAATTAGAATTTATTAACTGCGCAAAAGTGCGGAATTTTTCAACTGGATGCAAAATCCCTTGAAGAGGTAATTGCAAATTGAAGCTAAGATAATGGCAATGAAAATAAATGAATTCCACTGAATCATGACGATGCTATCTTTCTTCATGATCTCGACTTTACAAGACCTTGCTTTGGAGAAAGAAGACTGAGTCGATCTCTTCTGTTTGAAGTTTCACTTTCATGCAGAGTCAAGTATTGCAATCTTATGCGTTTCTTGAATTGTCTTGGACAGACTTTCTTGTCAAATGCCCCATTGACTCACACACCTGACCATGACACAAGGTTGTCATTTTCTTTTCTTCAATGAAGTTGAGCTGATTAAGCTGGATATGAACCCATTTTGCTTCTTCAAACTTGGATTTTGTTGAGACTCTTAATGAAGGAATCTCAATTTCCACTGGAGCGCTACTTTCATGTTATAAACTTAGTGAGAAGTGGGTTGCCCCTGTTGAAGTGTGAACTGTGGTTATGTACCTATGAAGTGCAAAAGAGATATCTCGTGTTTGTCATTGTATGTCTTCTTAATCTTTTGGAGTTTTTGGAGTAACTACCAAACTCATAATGTTGCTGGTACTTGAGTAGTATACCGAAGTGGTCATGTTCACTTGACATTTTTCCAAAGGCTTGCAAGAACGCTAAGCGACTAATCAAAGTTCAAACTCATGCACATTTTCGAGGTCTTTGAGGGTTGTAGCTTGGCTTAGGTAAAGGTGGGTTATTTTTTTGGAGAAAGTAGGCTTGTTTTTGGAGTTAGGCATCCACTACTCTTCCATTTTATATCATACAACTTTTTATCTCGGGTACTTTTGATGAAATTGTACGAGAAAAGTCTTCTTTTGTGAGAAAACCTAATATTCATGTATTAGTTCCTTCCTATTGCTCTTTTAGCTTTCATTTTGGTTATCTTTTTCATCATTTTTTTTTGTAGAGACATAATTTCTTTTGAAATTTCTGATGAGTCTCGTCTGGTTTTTCTATTTTTTTTTTGTGTGATAGCTTTCTTTGTGTACTACCTAAAACTTTTGATGTTGGTAGTTCTATGATCAACATTGATTTTGATTGTTGCTAAAGACAAGAGTATTACAGCTTCTACCTTGACATTGACAATTCGATCTCTTGAGAACATATGTGATGATCAAGGCACGCTTAACATTTTGTCCCATCATTTTTCAACCGAAGGGTATGACCTTGTAACAGAAGGTGCCCCTTAGGTAGTGACTGTGGTTTTCCTTCACAACCTTAAGTGTCTGACTTTTTTCTTTTTCATCAATCACCAGATCGATCACATCCACTAGTTCTTGATGAATTTGAGTCATTCTTTGCTCTCGAAGCAGCAGGACCAACTTTCTCTTTCATATCATGTTGCGGGGAGGCGCCCAATTTGACCTCTTTCTTTTTCAGTTCCCAGATCGATCACATCCACTGGTCACCGATGAAGTTCAAGCATTTCATTCTCTTGATCCAACAATCAGACTATTTCTTCGACAAAGTTTGCAACCCGAAACCATGAGGAATTATGGCACTGCTATGATTCAATGGATTCACTTCTGAATGATTTTTTTCGTTTTTTTTTAATTTGATTGAATGCAAAAGTGTTTTATGATATGCAAGAAGTTATTGCCATTTTATTATTATCTTTTTAAAACTGGAAAAAGAAAGAATAAATAAGACAAAAATTGCTTACAAAAGTACTTTTTATTCATTGATAACTAAAGCATTCAAACAAAGTGTTCATTACAAGCATAATTTGAAAACGACAAACCTACTTTAAAAGTAAAGTGATTTCAGAAATTCCAACAACCTTCTAGTTTGCAAATAGTGTGTTTGAAAAACACAGGTGCACCTATCTTGACTATTTCCAATATTCTCTTCATCCTTTGTAATGACAATCTGGTCCTCAATTGAAACCCATACTAGAGAAACTTGCTGAATGCCCCACTTACTGTTTATCTTTCATAACTGGCCCACCTTCCTCGAAGGACAATAATTGCTTATCATGAAGTTCTTGCACCTTGTACTTAAAAGCTTTGCAGTCGTCAGTGGAATGACCTTCAGTTCCTGCATGATACTCACATTTGGCATTGGCATCATACCAAGCTGGAAATGGTGCAATTTTGGGTTTCATGGCCCCAGCAATTTCCATTCCACTTTGTACCAGATAAGGAAGAAGTTGATTGTACGACAATGGAATCAGATCAAGGACCTTTTTGGGTTGTTGCTGAGCCGGTCGTTCCTTCTGAGTTTGTTGAGGCACATGATTCATTTGCATTTGATATGGATATCCAGCAAATTGCTGATGCTGAGTAGCAGCCAAGTAAGGATATGGGAAGTAAGGAAACTGTACAGGCATCGCTGGCGGAACTTTGTCATTTCCAGAAGTGACAACACTAGTCTCTTCCTCTTCTTTTCCTTTGAAACTACCAGTTGGCTTCCTGATATTGTTCTGTGGACTAGCAGTGAGCTGAATCTTACCACTCTTTATCCCCATTTCAACTCTTTCCCCAATTCGAACCAAATTAGAGAAGTTAGAGGAAACACTACCAATCATTCTTTCAAAGTATGCCCCTTCCAGAGTATTGGTGAACATGTCCACAAGCTCAGTCTCTAGGAGTGGTGGACGTACTTGGGAAGCCAATGCTCTCCACTTTTGTGCATAGACCTTGAATGATTCTCCCTCATTTTGAGTCATATTCTGAAGTTGAGCACGACTCGGAGCCATATCCATATTGTATTGGTATTGTTTTAGGAAAGCATTAGCCAAATCTCTCCATGAGCGGATGTTAGTTCCTTCAAGTTGCATGTACCAGTTAAGAGGCACATCAGCAAGACTATCTTGGAAGCAACGTATCAACAACTTGTCATCCTTGGCATAAGAAGCCATTTTTCTCAGGTACATGACCAGATGATTCTTTGGGCAACTCAGACCCTTGTACTTTTCGAAGTCGGGCACTTTAAATTTTGGTGGGAGCACCAAGTCAGGAACCAAATACATCTTTGTGAAATCTAGGGGATCAATGCCATTCTTTACCAGATTCAACCTCTCCTCTAAAGCCTGAAATTTCTGATTGTTCTCTTCTAGCTGATGGATAGCAGAATCAAACTTTGGTTCATCAATCGGAGACACATTTCCTTGATAAGCAAATCTAGGCCCATAAGGTTCAGGACCCTGATAAGCATTTCTAGGATCATCAAACATTTCTTGCGACAGATCATCCTCTTGTTGCACAGTATTTACCCTAACTGGAGCTTCCCTGGGCAGAACAGAGGTCGCAGGCACATACCCTTGGGGAACATAACCTTCGGGCAAACCAAAAGGAGGCCAATCATAACCAGCGGAGGCATTTCCCTGAGGGACCACAACCGCAGGCGCAGGGACTTCAACTGCCCTTGGTTGTAAATTCAAACCAGCCAACATCTCAAGGACCCTATCCAGCTTTCCACCCATCTGGGTTACTTCAGTCTGTAAAGCATCGTGCTTCTCTTGCCAATTGTCCATGATATAGTGAGAAACTTTTCTTATTCAAATACCTGAGCCGGGAAGGTAGCTATTGGAATGAATAAATGAAAATGAGATTTCTTGATTGAAAAATGCATGATTTTTTTTATGATTGAAAATGCATGATTGTTTTTGCAAAACTTTTCTCATATTTTTTCGAAAATGTATGCAAGATGAATATGCATGATTTTCTCATGAATGCATGGATGTATAAATGCAATGCATGTATGGATCAACTGTAGCACAATGTATCATTCGGCGAACTTGATCTCAAATACACACTTTTCACATTCACAACGAATTGGGCTGTTTCAAAATGGAATCTCTGAGGTCAAAAGTCCAAGGTCACCTGTAACCCACCCCTCTCACATGTTGTTCTAAGGTTGACACGGTTTCCCAGAATCAACGATTACTTTTTCACAAAAAGCAACCTGATCAGGGTGAGATTATAACACCAACTAGATGAGTCGACATTATAACCTCGACACATCAAGGAAACATGAAACCCGCAAGACGTCAGTCAAGGAGTTTCGGACACCTAAAGGTCACCAGCGTCTCTGACCCATCAAGGAAACATGAAACCCGCAAGACGTCAGTCAAGGAGTCCACTTATTCCAAGAGGATCTATTCTTGTTGAGACCGTTATATCCAAGCCCAGAGACGTTCGTCAGGGAGCCCAATATAAAAATCCCTCATCTAATCCTGAGTATATCTCTAGCTCGAGTACGGAGCATAATCACACAATAACCCAGAACCAAGCCATGAAGGCTAAAAGAAAAAGAAGAGTAGAAGAGAAGAAAAAGCCAGCAAATCCAGACAGTTCAATATTTGCGGTAAAATAAAAAGATAGGACAGATACGGCTAACCTGGAATAAGCAAACCAAAAAGCCCCAAATTAGGCTTAACTCACTAATCAAATGTCCCCAGTGAAGTCGCCAAGCTGTAACACCCGGCGCAAGCACAATATAATATTGCAATGAAGCCGCCACCATATTTTATTTATCCCGTGAGGGAAAAGGAAAATAATGATAAAACCTTTAAGAGTCGGGTTCGGGAGTTGGTTACATGAGGGGAAGACGTTAACACCCCGTCATATCCGTTGTACTCAACGGGAACCATTTGAGGAATTTGGTTTGCATAAACAGAAATAACTGCAAAAGACTAGATTACCGCATATTGAACAGAAAAAGGGAAAAAGAGTTTTTTATTAATTGGCTTGACGAGATTACGATCTCGCTCCTACGTATCCCCCAAGTACAATGAGGAAGTCAAAGCTCACATAGTTCTTCCTGAAAAGAAGTTTATTTGTTGGTTGTTTTTAATGAACAACGCTTATGTCGCATTCCACTGATACGATAGTTTGCTTGTATGCTCGACTGAGGCTTAAGCGTTTGTATGTATCAGGGGAATAGATAAAACATCGTCCTTTTAAGAAAAGAAATTGAAAAAGATTGACTGCGCAAAAGCAGTTGAAAAACAGTTGATTGCGCAAAGGCAGAAAAAATAGTTGAGTGTGTTGAATATCTTTTATGATCTTATTAAGTTGTTTTGAGAATGAGAATGACCCTAAATCATGAGTCGTTCGTCAGGCTCCCCTTTTTTCATTCAGTTTATTAATTGAACTTTATTAATTAAAGTGAAATAAGCCGAAGGTGAGTCGTCAGTCAGGCTCCTTCTCATTTCATTTAATTAAAAAAAAGCTCCATTTTAATTGGTGTGAGAATAACTTAAAGTCACGAGTCGTTCGACAGGGACCGATTTATTCTCATTCCATTTTCCAAGATAAGTTTGTCACAAACCAGATTCAAACCAGAAAAGAAAAAAAGAAAGGGTAGAAGAAGAGAGGAATGCAAATGCATGATTAATGCCAATGACAATATAATATGATGGTAATATGAATAATGCGGCAATTAAATAATACTCGAAATAAATATGCAAGCATACATAAATAAATGAGTAATTAAATAATCAAGCACGAAACCAAATGACAAACAGAGAGATGAATTAGCAGATATATAGCAAGCAAACGTAAAAATAAGCTCAAGACGAGTCGTTAGCCAGGCTCTCGCTTATTTCTATGTTCAAACATCAAATTATTTTGAATGGAATAAAAATAAATCCAAGACGCGAGTCGTTCGACAGGGTCCGATTTATTTTTACCCCAAATATAAATTTTAATTAGTTGAAAAGAAGTAAAAGTGAAAAGCATTTATCAAATTAAGTTGTCCAAAAACAAATTAAATAAGATTGCAGTGGGGGTGTATTCAGCCATATGGGGGTTCATGCAAAAATTAAAAAAAACAGAACAAAAACAAGTTGGGCCCAAAACAAACAGCCCAAACCCAATTCCAAACGAACCGGGTCGGGTGACCCATGATTCGACCCAAACCCGGTCCAGCAATCAAAAACAGACGGGGGGTGCCGAGAGAAACAGGGGGCGCGCGTGAGTAAAGGCCTTGGCCACTCACGCGGCGCCACGTGGCCTGTATCTTCTTCTTCCTCCCCAAAACAAACAGAATCGCGAACGGAGACAGAGGGGTGGAAACAACGTCACCGGCGATTGTGACCTCAAAAATCACAAACCCATATACCAATTTGATCGCAAAACAGCATAGATAACAGATTTAACATTAGATTTTACAAATCATGAACGAAATATCAAAAACGAGCGAAAAACCAACCGGCGGATTCAAACTACAAACGTGAGTTTCCGGTGAATTTCGACGAAAATATTCAAAGAGGAGTGCTCAGAGACGTTCCAGGAGCAAATATCAACCACTATCTACCTTCGTTGATGAATGAAATGGCCGGATTGATGCGTTTGGTGTCGGCCGTGACTTCGATCCGCTTTTTAATGGTCTTCCGGTGGTTTTATGATGGAACTGAGAGCAGATCTGGACTTAGGAGGGTCGATTTAGTATAGAAAGCGTATTTGATCTTTGATTTTGGTGGTTTTTTATGGCGGTGGCCGAAGGTGGTGACGATGGCTGCCGGAGGTGGTTTTTTATAGGGTAAATGACATTAGTGTAATAATGTGTAGTTTTGTGATTAAGAGAATAATTAGTAAAAAGTGATGAGGTGGCACAATGTAATTGGTTCAATGGATGAAATACTTTTAATGATTAAACTGCGATAAATAAACATAAACGAATGAAAATGAAATGAAATATATTTTTATGATTTTTGATCGAAATTAGCGAATGGCGTGAAAACAATATTTATGAAACTTTTTTTGGGCGTTTCTTATAAAATAAGAAACAAGTTTTAAAAATAAAATATTTATTCGAAAAGTTAAGAATTAGGGTATTACACCTATCAACTGCTGAGGCTGAATACATAGCAGCAGGTAGTAGCTGCACACAATTGGTGTGGATGAGACAGATGCTGAGTGAGTACAATGTCAAGACAGATGCTATGACATTATATTGTGACAACTTGAGTGCAATCAATATTTCTAAAAATCCTATACAACATAGCAGGACTAAGCACATTGATATCAGACATCATTTCATCAGAGATTTAGTTGAAAAAAAATTATTTCTATTGAGCATGTTTCAACTGAGGAGCAATTAGCAGATATATTTACAAAAGCTCTTGATATTACTCAATTTGGAAAACTTAGAAGGTGGTTAGGCATTTGCCTAATTTAGGAATTGTAGCAGTTATTGTGTGTAAGGCGTGCAACAGTTATACTCTCTCACCACAACCGCTCTTTGCACGCCTATCAAGGAAGTAAATCAAAACTTCCCTTAAACAAAACAATCACACGCAATCATCATTATTTCTTACAAAGCTTTTCTAAACCTCTCAACTGCTCACTTGCCGCTCCTATTGTCATTCAAAAAATTCTCAATATCTCAAATCTTCAAACATCTCATCTTCACTATGTCTGATTCCACTCAATCTCCAATCGCAAACGATCAAACTTCCCCCACTGTTCCAGAAACCACTTCACCGGTGCTTATGGATGTCCAACCGCTCGCAACGATTATTGATTCAAAAGCGATCAAACAGCGTCCCAAAGCGCTTGTTGCAAGGAAAAAGAGCACTACAAAAGGATTGACTTCATCCGCAACGAAGAAGATCTCAAAACCTAAAGGTAAGAACACTCCTACTGTTCAGCGTGTGGGTCTCACCATGCATGATTTGTACTGTAAAGAAAATCCTTTTAAATCAACTGTTGTAGAACCAGATGTTGACACTTCTGTCATTGGATCTAATGAAAAGCCTTCTGAGGGTACTGAAGAGATTGATGAAACCCTAGGTTCTGTTAATCCTAAGATAGATGACAATCTGTATGTTGAAAATGTTGATAATGCTGGTGTTAATGACAAGACTACAGTTGATGATGTTAATGTTGCTGAGAACATTGCTGTGACAGAGAATCCGGTTGATTCTTCTGCTAATGTCCAGAATGTTGTGCCAGATGCTCAAGCATCTTTGGCACAAGCCAATGTGGAGTCTTTGGTTGTTCCAAACACTCTTGAAACTATGAGAGTTGATGAGAATGACTCTCCCAAGTCTCAAAGCCACACTGCTGAAACTCAGAAAGCTGTTAGTCAGACTGAGAATGTAAACATTGAACCAGATGTGCTTAATGTTGATGAAGTAGAGTCTAAAGATAGGTCTTTGGAAAAGTCTCCTGCTATTGGTGTTGCTCGCAGGACAGGGAGCAAATCCATAAGTGTTGCATCTACTGCTGGTAAAGATGCTAAGGGTAACAAGAAGAAAGTAGCTGGTACTGGGAAGAAGCCCATTGGTCCCCCAAAGTCTTGGAGCAAAGTCACTCCCAAGCCTGATCAGAAGAAGAAGAACCTCAAAAGAAAGGATCATCCTTCAAGTGATTCTGATTTTGAAATTGATGTGACAGATGTTGCCCCATCTAGTGGAGCATCTAGAAAAACTGTCAAGGGAATGAAAGTTCCTTTGGATATTCCTCCAGCCACTATGGATAATGTTTCCTTTCATTTGGAAAGTGGAGCTACTCGCTGGAAATTTGTTTATCATAGAAGACTTGTGCTAGAAAATAATTTGAAGGATGATGTGTTCAAGTGCCAAGAGCTTGTTGATGTGTTGGAGTATGCTGGGTTGATGAAGACTGTGAAGGATCTGGGTCACTGTTATGACAAGCTGGTGAGAGAATTTATTGTCAACGTATCTGAAGACTTTGATGATTCTAGGAATCCTGAGTACAGGCAGGTGTTTGTTCGTGGCAGATGTGTAAACTTCTCCCCTCAAGTTATTAATGCTTATCTTGGAAGATCTATTGAAGACATTCCCGAGTTAGAAGTGACTGATGACACCATTTGCAAGCCTATCACAGGTAACAAGCTTAGACATTGGCTTGGACATTTGTCCTCTGCAAAATTGTCTCCACTTTATGCTGCCTTAAACAAAATTGCTGCTAATAACTGGTCCTCCACTACTCACTCTAATTCTGTTGCAACTGGCTTGGCTAAGATTATCTATGCAGTTGGTACTAAATCTGCATTTGATTTTGGTTCTTACATTTATTATAAATTTTTGGAGCAAGCTAAATCTTTTGCTGTTAAGTTTCCCATTCCCTTTCCAACTCTGGTGTGTTTGATGTTATTGAAGGAAAATAGAGATAGTTTAAGCAGCGGAATTCAAAAATTTTCCTTTAATGATCCTTACGAATGAGCATGATCATGTGTTTAAGGTTTACCTCTTGTATAGAAGAAACCTTTGATTCACGAACGAGTAGAGATCATGAGCGTTGATGAAGATCACCGACGCCTCTAACTAGTCCACACGAACAGTCACCTTCAATAGAGTGCTAGCCCTTTATGTTTGAAGGCTATGCAAGAATATTGAGAGAGAGGATTATTTTAGGGTTTTCCAACTCTAAAATATTCTTGTGCTTTTGGTGTGTTTTTCAGACCCTTTCTGTTTTGGCCATCGTGTCACGATGACTCTCATCGTGTCACGATTTCCGGTGATTCTGAGCAGTTTTTCAGCTAACACAACCCTTGTGTTGTCTTGAACCCTAATGCAACAACTTCCTTCCATCAAAATTCATCATGAACGAATATCAGTTTGATTCATCACCACATCAATGTTTCACCAATCGAAGGTTCCGAAACAATTAACGCGGATCGTTCAATACCAATAACGACTACGTGAATTTCAACGGATGAAATAAAGTATATGAAATATACTTTATTTGCATCACGTTTCCATGTATCTCATACAAGACTTGATCAACTAAAATTTAATTCCTCAATTTTATCTTGTTTAGGTTTTAATCATATTAAAACATAATTCAAACAAACATCATAATCATGGTTTCGTAAGTGGCTCTGATACCACTAAAGGAAAATAGAGATAGTTTAAGCAGCGGAATTCAAAAATTTTCCTTTAATGATCCTTACGAATGAGCATGATCATGTGTTTAAGGTTTACCTCTTGTAGAGAAGAAACCTTTGATTCACGAACGAGTAGAGATCACGAGCGTTGATGAAGATCACCGACGCCTCTAACTAGTCCACACGAAAAGTCACCTTCAATAGAGTGCTAGCCTTTTATGTTTGAAGGTTATGCAAGAATATTGAGAGAGAGGATTATTTTAGGGTTTTCCAACTCTAAAATATTCTTGTGTTTTTGGTGTGTTTTTGAGCTATGACAAGAGGTCTCTATTTATAGATATTTCTTGTCTTATGCATCAAGCCAACTCTTGTCTTGTGCACTAAGATATTTCTTGTTGGGCTTTGCCCAACAAGAGAACTAGGACTAGGGTGCGCGCTCCCCATGAGTGGTAGCACTCATGTGCGCGCCCTCCCACCATATCCTATGGTGTTCTTTGCTCGTTTAAATTACCGTGATACCCTTATCACTTTGCACATACACCGTACCTTACGGTGCACCTCTAATTATCTCAATATTAGACTGTCCTTATGTGTGTGACCCTTGTAGGTTTCCATAACGTTGGCAATTATATTAAATCATTTATTTAATATAATAAACAATGAGCGGTATCTAGCTACACATCATTGCTACCCAAGTTATGAGAAATTAACATGTGATCAAAACATAACCTTTGTGATAATATATGCGTGTATAATTACCCCTTTGGCCCTTATGTTTATATTGAACACAAAGCATACTTGGTGTCATCTTTGTCCAGTTCAATATTGGGCCCATGACATTTATCCTGTTATGCAGGATTGGCAAACTTCATCTAGGTCACTACTGTCCCTCAGCGTGCTTTGTGAAGTACCCATTAACTGCCTTTATGGTTATCCTGTTAAGGACAACGTTAGATCAGCAACAAAGCACTTGACTCCACATCTAGGGTACAAAGTGGTTTTAGGTCTAAGGGTGGTTTACACCATTATCACCATGAGAGTAACTTATGACACTTTAGCATAACATTCTATGTAGTACTCTCATAGCAGGTCAATCCGGTATAACTATTACTCTTAATCTTTTATACCTATGTCAAGACTTGATAACTCCTTATCCTATGATCCATGAGATGCGATCATCAGTCTATCTTCATAATAGTCTTTATGCTCTAAAGTTATCCTTTTTCACCTTATAGCTCGACTACGTATACTTTAAGAATAGTGTCCTTATGTTTAATGTAATCTCATGATTAAGTCACACTTAATATTAAACAGACTTTCTATTCTAGGGACTTCATTATTTTTGGTCTTTTACAAACATAATAAAGAAATGACATATTTATATTTAAAGTCCTAAAGCAAATACTATGAAATTAGATTGGCTCTTAGGGCTTACTCCAACAGTTATTCTTCAACAACACCCTGATATTCTGGTTAGCTCAGATGAGCCTGTTAGGAGGCCTAGTCCCTTTGGTTTGGATTGCAAGTTGATATCCCAGCCACATGCTGATGATTTGGTTGGCACTTCTGTCCATTCATCTGGTGTTATGAGTAAGCAGAATATGATTGCTGAGCTTACTGAGGTTAGTTTGGATCTGGGTGTTAAGAAGCTGAAGGTTGACAGGGTTATAGCTGCTTTGAAAGCTGAGGTTGAAGCTGAGGGTGAGCTTAATAAGCAAGGACATGACAAGGAAGAAGAAGGAGGAAATGGAAATGCTTCTGCTGCTGGTGATACTGAGGAAGTATCAGCCGCCTCTAATGAGACTGCCTCCTCCTAATGCTTGTATTTTGTTTCTTTCTTTTATTCATTTACTATGCACCTGTGTGAGCTCTATGGTTTGTAATAACTCTATGTGTGGCCTCTATGTGCCTCTGTTACTCTGTGACCTATGTGACCTGATGTACTACTCTATGATTTCCCTTATGTATGATTGATGCTTGTCAGAATTTATGGCTAAAAAGGGGGAGTAGAATTGTTAGAATTATTTTTCTTATGACTGAAGATGTTTTGACACATGCCCTAGAAGTTGTTATGTTATTATTATGCATGAAGGCGCTTGGACAGATGCTCTTACATTTGTCTCATTGAAGTAAGAATGTTATGTTATATGCATGCATGTTTTGAGGGGGAGCACTTATGATGGTATGAGGATGTGCATGTTTTGAGGGGGAGCGCGTATATTCAAGAGTATGTTTTCATCTCTTTATATGAACCCACTATATATATGTTCTTTTATCTGGCTATTTCTGTGAGGCTAGGTGTATTATGATGATGAATTCCTCTGATACTAGCTACAAGTTATCTTTATTCAAAGAGTTCCATTGGAAGTAGTTGTGTTATATGCCATGATAGTTTTGGTTGTTATGTGAATGCTTATGCATGATGTGGACTTGAAGAAGTTCTATGTATCTCTCCAAGAACTGGCTCTAGATTGTTTTAGCCAAAATTTTGCCAAAGGGGGAGATTGTTGGGTTTTTGTATGTTGGCTACATTTTGCAAAAACAACTACTAGCCAAATGCTAAGACAAATGTTGTAGCATGTGGAACAGCATTGTGTGATCTGTGTGTTGCGCGCCAACTCGTGCTATATTTTTGAACAAGATCTTCTGAAGATTCTATGAAGTTTTATGTTTGACCTAGCGTGCAGATCAAGACGCGCATGTTTAATGAGCTGTAAAAGGCTGTCATGCCTTGGTGTATTTCCAAAATTAATATTGATATATTTTTGGAAACAATATTCTTGTTCATGAAGAATTGTTAGCTGGACCTGACAACGTCTAAGCTATGTTTTGAAGCCCAAAACTCGTGCTAACTCAGTACTATATATGTGAAGACAAACCCTAGTTTTGTGTGTGGAAAACCGTGTGTGTACTAAAGTGTGTGTCTTAAGGTTTTTAGGTTTTCTTGTTAGTTGTGAGTCTTGCTTGTATCTTCTTGATTCAAGTCAAGTACTCTGTGTTTGAGTTGTAATGGTGTACTGCTCCTAAGCTTTGAAGTACGGAGTTAGTTGTTTCTTTAGAGTGTGACTCTTATACAAACGAAAAGAACAAGTGTGTGTTTAGTAACAGTGATGTCTGTACTGTTAGTGGGAATTGAGACGGGGTCTCATATCTAGGAGTTCCTAGGTAGAGCAGTCATTGGTAGGGTCGAGGTGCAAAGACAAGTAGTGAGGCTATGTTGTGTTTTTCACTAGAACTATTACAGTGGAGTTCATTCCTGGATTGGTATCCCCCAGACTAGGGTAGTTGCGCCGAACTGGGTTAACAAACTCACTGTGTTCTTTATTATTCTGCCACGCTTATTTTACTTTGCTACGCTGCGTTTTATTATTACTGTGTGACAAGTGCTCGGACAAGTGCTCTAACGTTGTTCACATCATTTGTCTGTCTGGTTGCCAGAATTTCAAAAAGGTTTGAAAATTCCTACTTTAGAACAGAGAAAGAAAAGAGGTTATTGCAAATTTTATAACTTTTTGGGTCATAAAACTTCTCAATGTGTTGTTTTCAAGGATCTAGTGCAAAAGGCATTGAATGAGGGAAGACTGGAGTTTGATGAGAAGTCCAAACCACCAATGAAGGTGGATACTGACCCTCTTCAAGTGGCTGAAACTTCTTATGTTGAGCCACTCGAGTGCCTAATGGTAGATGCCATGGAAGCTTCTCTAGTTCGAGTTGTGACTGAGAAGGAATATGAAGAGAAAGTTCAGAAAGTTTATCCTCAGGCTAAAGAGGAACTTATAGACTTTCTGAATAGGTGCAAGTTGAGCAACACAGAAGTCATGCTATCCCCTCGTTGCAGTGCTGTGTGTGACAAGGAGGCTACTGCAGTCCTTAAGAATGTTATGCCATATGTGGATAACAAAAATAAATGGTGTACTACTAGACCAATTAACAAAGGAAATTATGTGAAGCAAGGCCCTTCCATCCATAATAGGTTGGGGAAGAGGCAAACATATGTTCTTTCCAACAGAATCCCAATCAATCAATGGTCTTCTGGCCAACACCAAGCTTTCCAAAAGAGGAAGATGGAAATTGGGAGCTCGAGTCGTTCTGTTTCAAGCAAAAATGCTGAAGTCAAGAGGTTTGCTTATAATAACAATTATAAGAGAAAAAACCCTATGACTCGAACACAATGACGCAGGTATCAGCGCCAGAAAAAGTTAGAAAGAGAGATGGTCCTAGCTGGGGGCAAGTCTGATCAAGTTGCCCATGCTAGGGGCAATTCTAACAAAGTTGCCCATGTTGGGGGCAACACAAACAAAGTTATCCATGCTGGGGATAACAAAAACAAAGTTGCCCATGCTGGGAGCAACCAAACCAATCCAAGGAATAATAAACAAATTGTTCCCAATAATGCTAAGAAAGCCTTAGTGATTGATCAGGGCTCTTCCTCGAGGAGACCTATCAAAGAAAGGATATCACTTCCTGAAGACAATATGGAAGATGATATGGAGAATGAAGACCTGCTCAAACCTGAATCTGAACCAGATTTTGATGTGTTGGTTAATGTGGTGTCTATATTGCCACGTGAATATGATATCAGGTCCACCTCTGATCCTGAGGAGGAATTTGAAGAACCTGATATAGATGAATGTACCCCTGTTTGTTTCTATGTAATGACTAATGGGTGCATTGAACAAAGACAGGCTGCCTTCGAGTGGCCTCATGAAGGCATGAGAAACCACCTGAAGCCTTTATACATCAAGGCTAAAGTTGGTGGTGTTAGTGTGAACAAAGTCTTAGTAGATGGGGGTGCTGCAGTTAACTTAATGCCCCATTTCATGCTAAGAAAATTGGGAATGTATGATACTGATATGCATTCTCATAACATTGTTCTCTCAAACTATGAGGGAAAAAGTGGGGTGTCATTCAAATGGATGTTGCTGTGGGCAGCACCATTAGGCCAACTTTATTTATAGTTGTGCCTTCGAGGGCTAGTTTCAACTTGCTCTTAGGCAGGGAATGGATCCATGGGATTGGTGATGTTCCCTCCACTCTCCACCAAAGATTAATACTCTGGAGGGAGGATAAAATAGTGGAAAATATTGAGGCTGATCAAAGCTTCTATCTGTGCGAGGTTGACCATATAACCAAGCAAAGTTTTGATAGAAACTTAGCCTTTATTGCCCCATGTGGTGAAAGAGATGATAGCTTTCGAGGAGCCACTAATAACAATGTTTACCACTCTGTAAGACTCCATCCCACACAGGGATTCTGCTGGGAGAGGGAAGAAATTGATGATTTCCCTCCTGAAGATGGAGTGATTCCACCATTTGGGTGGGATGATGAATATCCCAACAATGACTAAGCCCTCCTCTTGGGCTAAAATAACGGCATATATTACCGAGAAAAAGATTGAAACAGCCTTAGAGGTTGCACTCGAACAAAATATGGTTGAAGAAACCATTAAAGAAAATAATGGCAAATCATTGCCAATTGAGCAAAGGTTGGATATATGATGATGAACCTTTGAGTTTTGAAAAAGATCCATTAAATTCAAACCCTAAAATGCAAGCCCAAGATCCTTTGCAAGAGATTGATATTAGAGATGGCCCCATAAAAAGGCCAACATATATTAGCAACAATATTGATTTCGAGTTAAAGCAAAAGCTGGTAAATCTACTCAAAGAATTTAAAGATTGCTTTGCTTGGGACTACAATGAAATGCCAGGATTGAGTAGAGAAATGGTGGAACATAGACTACCACTCAGGCCAGGGAAGAAGCCAATCAAGCAATTGCCAAGGAGATTCAATCCAGAGATCCTTTTGAAGATCAAGAGTGAGATTGAAAGATTGCTTAAGAGCAAATTCATTCGAACCACAAGGTATGTTACGTTGAATGGTTAGCAAATATTGTGCCTATTATTAAGAAAAATGGTAGCCTTAGGGTATGCATAGATTTTAGAGATTTAAATAATGCTACACCTAAAGATGAATATCCAATGTCAATGGCAGAAATGCTAATTGATTCAGTAGCTGGGTTCGAGTACCTAAGCATGTTAGATGGCTATTCTGGCTATAATCAAATTTTTATTGCTGAAGAGGATGTGGCTAAGACAGCATTTAGATGCCCTAGAGCATTAGGGACTTATGAATGGGTTGTTATGCCATTTGTTCTAAAAAATGCTGGTGCCACATATTAAAGAGCAATGAATCTTATTTTTCATGATTTTGTTGATGCCTTTATGCAAGTTTACATTGATGATATTGTTGTGAAATCCTCTTCTAGTGATGATCATTTGAATCATCTTAGAAAATCATTCGAAAGGATGAGAAAATGTGGATTGAAAATGAATCCACTAAAATGTGCTTTTGGTGTACATGCAGGGGATTTCCTTGGTTTTGTGGTGCATAAAAAGCGCATAGAGATGAATCAAAACAAAACGAAGGCTATTGTGGAAACACAGCCTCCATAGACAAAGAAACAACTTCAATGCCTATTGGGAAAGACCAACTTTTTGAGAAGATTCATTTCGACTCTAAGTGGAAAAGCTCATCCTTTTTCTCCACTACTTAGAAAACAAAAACGTGATCAATTTCATTGGGGGCAAGATCAACAACAAGCGTTCAAGGATATTAAGAGCTATTTAGCTAATCCACCAACGTTGATGCCTCCTATTCGAAACAAAAACATGAAATTGTACATATCAGCATCTTACTCAACTATTGGTAGCATGCTTGCCCAAGAAAATGCAGATGGTGTCAAAAAAGCCATTTATTATTTAAGTAGAGTATTAAATGATGTTGAAACTAGGTATAGTGCTATAGGTAAACTATGTTTATGTTTATATTTCTCTTGTATAAAACTTAAGCATTATATAAATCTTATTGAAGTTTATGTCTACTCTCATTTTGATGTCATTAAACATATGCTTTCAAAACCTATTTTACATAGTAGAATTGGTAAATGGGCTTTAGCCTTAACTGAATATTCACTAACTTATAAACCTTTGAGAGATAAAAAAGGTCAAATAGTGGCAGATTTTCTTGTTGATCACTCAGTGATTGAAATGCCATTAAGTTATGTGTATACTCAACCTAGGATTTTGTATTTCAATGGTTCCAAACATAAACATGGAACTGGAATTGGAATTTTAATAATTTCCCCAATACAAATTCCAACTAAGTTCAAATACAAAATTAATGGTTTTTGTTCCAATAATGAGGCAGAATATGAGGCCTAAATAGAAGGTCTTGCACTTTTAATAGACTTGGGGGCAAAAAACATTGTCATTCGAGGTGATTCAGAGTTGGTCATTAAGCAATTAACAAAAGAGTACAAATGTATTAAAGAACATTTGGCTAAGTATTTTGTGATTGCAAGTACTTTGCTAGATCGATTCGAGTCTGTGGAATTTGAACATATTCCTAGGTTACAAAATCAAGAAGCCAATGACTTGGCTCAAATAGCTTCTGGTTATAAAGTATCTCCAGAAAATCTAAACAAGTTGATTGAGATCAAAGAAAAATTGGTTTTTCATGAACCATTAGCTACTGAGTTATCAACGGCAAAACATGTGGGGGCAGAATCACCACACAATGATGATAGCTACTATGGTAACAGCTCGAGCATAGAGGATTACGAAAGAGTTGACATTTTTACCATTGATAGCTTAGTTGATGGTGATTGAAGAAAACCAATAGTGTAATATTTACAAAACCATGTTGGTCAAGTTGATAGGAAAATCAAATACAGGGCTTTAAGCTATGTGATCATTGGAAACGAGTTATTTAAAAAGACAGCTGAAGGTGTTTTGCTAAAATGTCTTAGTGAATCAGAAGCTTTTATTACCATTTCGAATATGCATAGTGGAATTTGTGGTGCTCATCAAGCAGGCCACAAGATGAAGTGGTTATTGTTTAGACAAGGTATGTATTGGCCTTCTATGTTAAAAAATTGCATAGAAGATGCTAAAGGTTGTCAAGAATGCCAAAAACATGCAGGCATACAACATGTTCCTGCAAGTGAATTACATTCTACAGTTAAACCATGACCATTTCGAGGATGGGCTTTGGACTTAATTGGTGAAATTAAACCTGCTTCATCTGAAAATCAACGCTACATTTTAGTTGGTATTGATTACTTTACAAAATGGATTGAAGCAATACCTCTACCCAATGTGGATCAAGAGGCAGTAATTAGTTTCATTCAAAATTATATCATCTATAGATATGGTATTCTAAAAACAATTACCACTGATCAAGGGTCAGTTTTCACTAGAAGAAAAATGCAAGAGTTTGCCAGTGAAACTGGTTTTAAATTGCTTACTTCAACACCATATTATGCTCAAGCAAATGGTCAGGTTGAAGCAGCAAACAGAATAATCATTAATTTGATTAAAAAACATATTGCTCAAAAGCCAAGAAATTGGCACAAAACTTTAGATCAAGTTTTATGGGCATGTAGAAATTCTCCTAGAGAATCAACTAATACCACACCATTTCGATTAACATATGGTCATGATGCAGTTTTACCTGTCCAAATCAATATGCAATCATTTCGAGTGCAAAGACAGATGTAAATTCCAACTGACCAATATTGGGAAATGATGTTAGATGAGTTAATTGATTTAGATGAAGAAAGGTTACAAGCTTTAGAATATATGACTAGGCAAAAAGATAAAGTTGCCAAAGCCTACAATAAAAAGGTTAAAGTCAAAAGCTTTTAACTTAGGAGATTTAGTTTGGAAAGTCATCTTGCCTATGGATAAAAAAGATAGAGTTCTAGACAAATGGTCCCCTCATTGGGAAGGTCCATTTAAAATTGTTCAAGTTTTTTCTAATGGTGCTTATGAAATTGAGGAGCTAAGTCCTGAAATACATGTTTTAGGAATAAATGGTAAATATTTGAAGAAATATAAACCAGCAATGCTCGAAGTAAATATAAGCGAAGAATAAAACAGTACATACAACAATATGGCAAGCAAGAAATAAATTGCCACAAAAGGGCATTGTTAAATTACAACCAAGATAAAATAAATGACATTGTCTCGAATGGATAGAAATAAAAACTTAGAAATTACAGAGCAATGGATACTTCCCGATATAAAGCTTTTAGAGATAGCTTTACAGTCCTGATGACGTACTGAGTTTCCTCGAGCTCTTGAATCTCTTCAGCAGTGGTTGTAGAATCATCAAAGGCTCGAAGGCCCTCTCTACCCTTAGCATCAACATCTGCTTGGAAAGATTGGAAGATCTCAGCTTCAATGATAGATTGAGTTTTGCGCTCTTCATTAATTTTGCATTGATACTCGCCAATTTGGCATTGAAGATCAGCAATGTTGGCTTCCCAAGCAGTGATGTTATTCCTACAAGTAACAAGCCTTGGCGTCTGAACTTCAGCAGCCTCTTTTCGAATCTTCGCCACCTCGAGCTTTGCTTCTTGAGCTTTGGCTAGCAAAGCAGTGTGAGCATGCCTTTGAACACTCAACTTGGCATCCATTGCCTTCTCTTTCTGCACCACATTGGCATACTGGTCAATCAAATTCTCGAGCTATATGACCTTACATAGGGTAAGAGGATCAGTTAAAGGATTATGCAATTTATTCAAAAATCCTAAGTACCCAAATGCCTTGGTGGGGTTCTCTTCGAGTGTCTCCAATACATTCTGCAAGCCATACTCAGATTTGAGCTTATTGAGTAGCGAGTCTTGCTTCACAGTGGCATTAACTTTAGCGCTGGAGGGGTAGGAGATTCCATCAGTTCTTTCACTCGAGGACTGAGACTGTGACTTCAATTGAAGGAGGAGATCTAGTGCTGCAGCTGGGTCAGTTGTTTGCATTTTTGCAAAAGTTTCTTCTGGAACACCAATGCTTGTTGAAAGCCTTGATGTAGAAGAAACGGACAACAGTTATGGCCCACCAGCAGTTGCTTCCTTTATCAAGGTGTCATCATCATCTGCATCAACATCTTCACCTTCATCAATTGACTCACTATACACAGAGCCACTCGAACCAGCCACGTCCTCACTAGAAGTTGGAGTTGGCAGCTTGGTTGAACCCATTTCATGATTAACTTCTAAGGTTTCAGATGCATTTCCCCAACCTTTTGAGTTGTCTTCTACCCCTAGCTCATTCATTTGGCTCTGAGTTACAAAGATGGGTGCACCAAGGTTGGTCTCCCTAGTTTATGTGTTTGCGCTCGAGCCAATCTGTAATGCAATCCAAAGTGATGTTAATAAAAGTTAATGTATGAGAAAAACTTGGTAAAATTGGTGGAAAGAAAAATGACTGATACCCTGCCATGTTTTGCTTTTATATACTTCTCATATTTTGCTGTTATATACTTCTCCATGAGAGTAGGACTTACATGCTGCTGGTCTTTGTCAGTGTTTTCCTCAGATACATTGCTAGCCTATTATATCAAAAATGATAAAGTTAGGAAATTGGTTAAGTTTAAGTCTCATTCGAGTATAATAAAGACCAATGAAATAATATGCCTGATCATTTTCGAAATCTTCTCCAATTCTTCCAGAAGAGAATTATTGTCACCTTGCTTTGTAGGAGCACGTATGGGAGAAGATGGGGGAGCATTGTCCTCTTGAGTAGCAATTCCCTTTAGGAACAATAGAAATGAAACAAATGGTTAAGTATTGAAATTATCATTCGAGTAAATATTTAGACCAACAAGAGTTGCATACCTCATTCGTATTTCTTTCAGTCATTGGTTTCGGCTGTGGGGAAGGAATTTGTTCTTCAACATTACTAGGGTGTTCACCACTAGCATTTTCTTCATTAGGACCTTGTGGTGCATGATGTGGAGAAATCTTCCCAGTTTCTGCATTGGAGTCATTATGTTCAGTTTGGGTGAAATCATAATCCACATGTGCTGTGCTAACAGTTGGATTTGATTTCGAGGATCTAGAAGATTTACTTCTTTTGTTTCTCTTATGTTTCTTTTTCTTCTTATCCTCACCCTGCACTGACTGACTTGATTGTTGAAGTTTCCCTTCTCCATTCACATTCATGTCCTCATCAACCATTGTTGCATTCGAAGAGCTGTCTTTCTTCTTCTCTTTATCCTTTTTGTGTTTTTTGGATTTAGGGATAGATGGTTCTGCAGCACTTGGTCCCTCTTTGATTTCACCACTTTCAGAAGTGGTGGTTGATTTGTGTTTTCTTTTCAAAGGCCTCTTTGGTTCATTCTCCTACAGGAGCTAAAATATGAGAAGACAATATACAAAAGTTAGTAAAATGTTAGAACAAGCATTCGAGTGACTAACTTCTTCATCCTCATGCACTCTAACGTGTGAGAGTTTGGTTTCTCTTGGAGGTTTAACAAAGGTATGTTTTTCTCTTGGAATCTATTAAAATTTCAAAGACAAACTATGAAAAGAGGGCACATATATTTGATTCGAGAAAAAAAAGTTGAGGCAAAAAATTTACCTTGTCATTTTTGGCTGTCTCTTTTTTTTTCCTCCTATCATCATCATCTTCTAGGTGGATGCCGCCAGCTTTCTTTGGTTTCTCCACCATTCGAGCAGCTGGTTTAGTGGTTTCATCCACCACATTCTTACCTGAAATTAGGTAACAAAGCAGTGTTAAAACAAATCTTTATTCGAAGTACAGACCAATGAATTAAAGAGTTGACATTATTAATAAGACAAAATGTTACCTTTATTTCTGAACTGAGCTTTCAAGCTTTCAACTTGTTCTTGGAAGAAACCACTTTCCAATCGAGCAACAGCAATGGATAAACCTCCAACAAAATTCTTGTTATAGTGATTATTCCACCAATTCGAGAACTTCTTTGTACAGTAGAAGGAATGGTTGAACTCAATTGGATTCACATTGTAAATGAATATGTTGAAGGTTTTGAGGTACTTGTTGAATAATACTTTGGAGACCTCTGTACCATCCACCATATTCTTCTTTCCCTCGAACAAACTCTTAGGGAAAGTTTGTAACAATCCAAACTGCCTTGAAACAAGATTTGGTTGATAACCAACCAAAACATAGTGTTTCGAGTTGCTTCCTATTCTACACGAAAGGACAGTTGGATGCAGATAGTGTTGCCATAACTCATTCACAACTTCAGCATTATCAGGAACATTAGATGGGAATTCATCTTGAAGCCAAAGTGGCCCCACTTCCCTTTTTACAAAAGGGGCATGGTGTGGTAGAAAGTGAGAAAAATTCAAGAATATTTTCATGTACTTGATAAAAAGTACCTTAGGATCATTTTCTTTGGATTTTGGGGTAAGTCGAGCGAGCCTCACACCTTCAATCGAGCGCTCGTTGACTTCTTTCTGGTACTTGGAGGGAATTATTAACTCCATTTCCCTCGAGAATGTGGCATTTAACCATAGTTGCAATAGCCACAAAGGTACAGATACCGGGAAAAGAGCTCCATCAGTTGCTTTCTTCAGGCCATCACAGAATTCTCCCATTGATTCATATAAAACAGCAAGGATGAGAGATCCAAGTGCAATAGGGACACCTTCATGAAGTTGAATAGCCAATGGGATATACATTTGAGCCGCTTGGAGTAAATTCGAGCAGAAAATTAAATGTGCCAACCATAAGGTTAGGAAGGCTACATGCTCTTCAACATAGACTTCACCTTCTTGGTGATGCTCGAGGATGTACTTGTAAAATGTTTTTTCTTTGAGAATAAGGGAAACATTCTTACTTGTTTTCGAGGGGTCGAAGGTTTCCCCTATTGGGCTCAAGCATGTGATGGCAGCAACATCAAGCAACGTGGGAGTCATCATCCCACATGGAAATTGGAAAGTATGGGTGCTTCTTTCATAAAACATTAATGCTGCTGAGAGCATTTCTTGTTGATAACAGGGACCATATCTGGAGAGTTGAATGACATGGTAAATGCCCATTTCTTTCCAAAAAGCACCATATTCTGCTTCGATTCGATCCAACCACTTTATGTAAGTGGGATTCTTTGTGAGGCTTTCGAATGAATGTAAAATTGAAGGGATCAGTGGTGAACAATTTCGGTTCACAAGTTTCTTTGATTAGAAAAAATTCAGCTACTCGAGGCTTCAGGGAAGCTTCATCTGGGAATGGACCTCCAAATGCGAAAACGTTGTTGCCCACTGAAAAGGGAATTACTAGTTCTTCTTCCCAGTGAGATTGTTGTTCATTGGTACCATGAGGTTCAGGAACAACCTCAGCACCATTTGATTTAACAATGGTTCTTGACCATTTTCCAGCGAAAGGTACAATGATTTGTTCTTGACCATTTTCCAGCGAAAGGTACAATGATTTGTTCTTGATTATCAGCCATGGGTATGTTTTAGAAGATGAACAGTCCAAAATGGTTAAAACTTGTAACGAATCGATTACAGATTTGTTAGATTCAATAGATCTAAGATATGCAGAATTGAATTAAACGCTAGTTCAATGTTCTAATCAAACAAACAGATGGAAAAATGGTTAGAACAGATTTGGGAACGAAGGAAAAGAAGTTAGGTTGAAATGAAGAAGAAGAAGAGCTCAGTGAAGAAGATTGCAGAAAAAGTGTTGAAGTGATGACCTAATCCTATTTATAGGGTTCTTTTCAGCGTAATAAAATAAATCAAAAAGAAATTCAAAATTTCTTTCAACTTCCGCACTCGCCACGTGTGTCATGATAACTGTGAAAGTGCAATCGTGCTAGTAATGGGGAAACACGCTGACGGTTACATTCATCATTAGTAATCACATGCAATTAATGTGGAATGTCAAAATAAAAAACACCAAGTTTCTTCTTTCATTCGAATTCAATTCGAATCTGGCATTTTTTGGGGGCAATTTGTTAGCCGATATTTTGGTTAAGTCAAAATATGCCCTAAATATTCTTTGAATATAATTACTAGACCTTTTAATTATGGAAATTAATGTTTCCAAGTCATTAATACTACAATAAAGGTTAAAGGTAATATATTTAAATGTAAATAATATTCATATTAAGGAATATTCAAGGATTTCAGAAAATGGAAAGCATTTACAAGTCCAAGAAACAAATTAAGATTTGGTTCGAGTTATCAGCATTTCGAGTAGCTGTCAAGAATAGTTCGAGCTCAAAGACATTTTGTAATTTGGAGATTTATCAGCATTTCTGAAGATTCAAAATTCAAACCATTGCAACTCTTCATTCAAACGTGGCAGTTATTAGCATTCAAGGGTGAAGATTAAGTGGCAAGACATTTGTCAAATGGATGATTATTTAGTCGTTATTAGATAGTTGTAGAATTTATCTATAAATACTAGTTCATTTGATGTAAAACGGATCACAAATTCACATACTAAAAATCCTTACAAATTCTGAGTACCCATGCGTTCGAGTGAAAGGAATAATACAAAAGGCAACATGTATGTTTCTGTGATCACTTCTTATTAATTCAATGCAATTTACATTCTTATGCAATTTACTTGTTCTTATTTACATTTTCTGCATTTTAATTCATTGAAACATTTACTTTTTCTTGTCAAAACGTACTCATTTTGAGTATTTTTATCTTTCTTGTCATTCAAGTTATTTTTCTTGTCATTTAATTTACTTTGTCAAACAAACCTGTTCATTTGCGTTAATGAACATTATTATTTTCAAACATAAACAATGAATGCACAAAACATGTTCCGAGATTCTCTAGTTGGTCTCTCAAGCATTGCAAACTAGCGGTTGTTTACCAAAAATCAGTGTAAACAAGTATGTAAAACTATTACTACTAATCAAGTTAAGGTGTGGCCTTCCAAAGGCAAAGTGCCCTCATGTATGTTATTTATTAAATATGTTATGCTCAATAGAATAGGTACTACCAACTGGGTTCCTACTACCCATTCTTCTCACATAGCTATTGCACTGGCTAGGATGATTTATTCTGTCTGGACTGGCACTGAAGCTTATTATGGTGCTTATATTTTTGAGCAAACAATGGCTCATGGAAAATCTTGGGCTGTTCAAATGCCCATTGCCTTCCCAACTCTTATTTGTGGCATTATCCTTTCCCAACATCCTACCATCTTGACTGCTGCTGATGTACCTCTCAAGAGAAAGCCTCCTCTTTCTCTTCATTCAAAATTGTTTGAGGGAGCTCATGCTGCTGACATAGCAGGGCCCTCTAAGAGGATACCTATTCCTGTGCAAGAACCTACCTCCACTATGAACAGAAGAGCTTTGATAACCTCCTTGGAAGCTACTGTTACAGCTCTGGATGAGCAAAAGAGAGAATTGGAAAAGGTTATTGTTGCTCTAAAGCAAGAGGAAGATGAGGAAGAGGGTGTGCTGATGCAAGTGTGAATGTTGATGTTGCTGTTGATGGTGATGCAGCTAAGGATGATGAAGCTGATGATAATACAGAGGAGCTGGAAGTGACTGAATCTAGCACTTCTTTTTAATTCATTTTCTGATGTATTGCCTGAATTCTATTTTATTTATGTTGCTCCTGGTCTGTACTAAGCTCCTGAATATTCAATCTCTCTCGTACTGTTACATTTGTCAAATTTGTGGCAAAAAGGGGAGTAAAAACTTGATATGTTTACTTGATATGTTTATACTTTGATATGTTCTGACATGATGATATGATCCATCCTTTCTGATGATTGATTTATCTGCACTGCTCTTATGGTGTGATAGTAGTGTAGTTTAGATGGAGTATGAAGACTTGTGTTATGTGTGCTCTCATATATGCATGTGTTTAGGGGGAGCTGATTTATGTTCTACAGGGGGAGATGTTGGATATGATGTTCCAACACCCTGTGCATATATTCAGGGGGAGATGTTTTGTGAAATGTTGAAGCTTTCTATTCTACATCCTATCAATGTTTATGTTTCTGACCATTTAAGGCGAATTAGTTATCTTATGTTCCGCTGTTGCATGTTTCTCTGATAATCTTTGAAGATACATCCTATTTGTTACTATTGTTCTTGAAGATTAGCTACTACTGATCCTGATGCGTGTGTGTTTATGTTAAGAAAAAGAAATTTTGTTGAAATGTCATAATTTGTTTTGGCCAAAAATTTGCCAAAGGGGGAGTTTGTTGAGTCCTTTGGTATTGGCTGCATTTTTTGTGTGATAAACCTTGTAGCAGGATGTACGATATAATGCTTCAAACAATGTATCATCTCACTGGAAAAGTTCGCGCGCTCTTTTATATTTTTATGGAATATTCGTTCCTCTCTCATGACGCGTATTTAATGCATCAGATTCTCGTCAACAATATTTTTATAAAGAATCTCCATGAAGTATATTTCTGCAGAAGATCTCTTTTATTTATTATGGAGTAATTGGTTGGGCTAAACACAACAAGCCCAAGTTACTTGTGAATTAAGAATGTTTACTGGTTATTTAAAAGAGAAGATAAACCTAATCCTTGTCAGAGTTGTTCACGCTGTTTTGTGTTGTTATCCTCTCCTAAGCTTTGAAGTACGGAGTTAGGATTTGTATGGTTATAACACTCTAAGCGTTTAGGTAGGAGTGTGTAGTTTTTAGGAGTGTGTCTCCAAGAAAAGTATTCATATCGGTATTGTTGAAATCCTTGTTGTCTGTGAGGTTGTAAGGGAGAGAGATGGGATCTCTGATCTAGGAGTTCCTAGGTTGAAGAGTCATTGGTCATGCCTAGGTGATAAGTTGTAAAAGGGGCGTTTGCTGATAACTTAGAACTAGAACCATCATAGTGATATTCCTTCCTGGATTGGTATCCCCCAGATTAGGTTGTCGTTGTTCGCTGAACTGGGTTAACAAATACTGTGTCTCCTTTATTTGTTTTGTTTATTTACTTTGCTTTATTACTTGTTACGTCTGATAAAAGTGTTCAGCACACTGTATCACACATTGTGCTTAGCGTGTCAGGAATTTCATTGTCATCTCTCATTGCATGATCAGGTGTATTTTCTTTCTAATTAACATAACACCAAATTAACTTGCTTATTCATTGAACTATGTAATTCCTTGAATTAAAAAATGACTTGATAGATTACTAAATAATTTTGATTAGATTTTCACAAAAATTGTTTTTTAAACTTTAAAAAATATTTATAATGGTAAAATGAAAATATTGTTTTGTATTTATCACTAAACATATTAAAAATAACGTTCATCTTTTATATATATCGAACATTACAAAATAAAAATATAAGTAACTAAATTAAATTTCAAATAAAAAAAAGGTATATTAAAAATATAAGTGTTTAAGATGCATTACTTTATATATTTTTGTTTACTTTTTAATAACAGTAATTTCATTAACTCAAGTTAGAATAAAATTTTGATAATATATTGATTTATAATCCATTAAGTTTTTCCGTAAACACTAAAAATATATTAAGAACAAAATTAAATTACTTTTTGAAGAAATACAAATTAAACCCAGAAAAAATAGAGATTAATAAAACAAATTTTTAATTTTATATTACTACCTTCGTCTCTAAATATAAGACTCCGATCCTTTATAAAAGTCATAGAGATTAAAAAAGTTTATTATGATGTTAAATTTGTTAACAAATGATACTATTTTTACACTTTTATTCTTTAAGAGAGAGAATTAGATAATATTTTATTTCAAGTATTTATTACAAATTATAGAAAAAAATTGATTATAATTAGGAGCATGTTCGTAAAAAAATAGGTTAGAATGCTCTTGAAAATTTGAAAGAAATTTTGTAAAAAAAAATAATTATATTTTTTAAGAGAGTCTTATATTTATGAATGAAACGAGATAGTATAATATATTTTTGAACTTCATTGTTATTGATTTTTATATGTAGTCAAATGACACATTATCTATGTTAAATGCAATATTTATCTACCTCTATATAATAGATTCATTTGACGAGCTAAGAGTGTGTAAATGATTTTTATAGTGTGTCATTTTTTCTTAAATTTTTTTACAAAGATTTTTTTGAGAAAGTAATGAAAAATTGGTTTAAATATTTTATCTTAAAATATCTTTTCATGTATTTTCTTCATTTTGTGATAAAAATTTCTAGATCATTAAATTTTTAAAAAACTCTAAAATAACAAAAAAAAAAAAATACATGCTCAGAGTATCGATCATATTATTCATAAATTTTATAATACATTATTTTTAGTACTATTTTTGAAAAAAAAAATGAAAAAAAGTCGACGCAACCCGAGCCCTTGATCCAAGACCTGTTCTACTCACATGGAATCAAATACACAGTACAAACGTTGGTCAGTATATTCCACGATTTGTTGACCTTCACAAATATTATTGTCTTTTTTTTAATAGAAATATTTATTCTATTTTTTTTTGGTACAAAATATTTATTCTATTTTCATTTATTTTAAAAGCGAACAACCATAACATTTGTCAAACACTTTAGTCAATATCAACCAGCCCAATAAATAAATCAATTAATTTGCTCAAAAGGGAAATGTACTTCATCAAGATAATGATTAGTATATTTTTTTTAGGTTTAAACATCAATTTGGTCTCTGTATATATATCAAATTTTGCTTTTACTCTCTGCGTGATTTTATTCCAAAATAGTCCCCGTATCGACCAAATTTTTTATTTTTAGTCCTTAAAGTTAAAATCTGCAAGAAAATTATCAAGTTTCCTACCGATTTTCCTACGAATTTTCCTGCAGATTTTTGCTTTATGGACCACAAGCAAAATGTTTGGTCGATAGGAGACTATTTTGAAATAAAATCACATACAAGGACTAAAACCAAAATTTCACGTACATACATATACTAAAATGAAGTCTTTTTCTAGTCAAATGAGAGAAAAATCAATTAAAGAAGGATCCTAATAGATTTTGCTACAAACAAAATTACAGAAAAATTATACAACATGCTAGCATGTCATTGTGTTCTATTAGGTGCGTCCCACGTTTGTTCCATCAAATTAATAACATATTCACAAATATCAAATTCTTCCCCTCTCTTACATGTATAAATTACCCTTCCTACAAAATCTATATAAATCACACAAACATCAAACTATCTAATCATATATTAGATTTATTTTAATTAGAAGCCATAGCAATTTGGGGTGTCACACAAAATTGAGAGTTGAAAATGTCCAATTCTTACCTCCAATTGTTGCTTCTCTTGGTTGTTTACACAATTTCAGCTAATTCAACCCAACCTAATGAGGGAAACTATGATGAAGCTGTGTTCACTCTACAAGTCCCAACATTAGAAGAAACCAACTTGGATAATCTCTTATCATTTGGTTACTATCATAAAACCTGTCCTCAATTTGAGTCAATCTTGAACAACAAAGTCAAAGAATGGATTAAGAAGGATGAAACATTAGCAGCTAGTCTCCTAAGGTTGCATTTCCATGATTGCGCTGTCAGGGTGGGTACATTATATCATTATATTAAGCTTGCTTTACTCACTATACATTATACTCTCTCGGTCACAATTATAAATAAAATTTTACTGTCAAAATCATTATATGACTGAAGCATCCGAACAATAATAAAGATTTGATACATCAGTTATTCAATGAATATGCAAAGTAAAATTCTACTTATAATTGTGGCTGGAGGGATAATTTGCAGCTCTTAATCGTCCTTGTTTAGATTATTTCTATTTTTTGTCATGTTTTAGACTCGTATGCTAAGTCAAAACGCGAGTCATCTTAATGATTAAGATCGTTAAGTCCGTGAATATATAGTTATCTCGACTACTAAGAATTCATTATCTATGTATTTGTATGTTTTATTTGATTTTTCATGGATTTGAATTTCTAATAGGCGTCGGGAATCAGTCCATGCTTTACTATCAAATTTGATCGGACGGCTGACAAGATGGCATTTTAGATTTATATTTTTCTTTTTAATATAAATTATATGAAACATGAAGTCTAAACCCAATTGATCTTAGTATATATTTAGACCGACGAAGAGTTTGAAAAAATCATTACTTTTTATTGAAATTTGGACGAAAACTACATTTAGAAATTTTAACAAAAACTACAAAACTATAATGTTACTATAGTTTCATCAAACTCATCACAATTTCAAACATAGCACTTTAATCTAATCAATCCAAATCCATTTTTTGAAATGTACTCATTTCAACATTTTTTATGTTCTATTTTTAAAGGGATGTGATGGCTCCATTCTATTGAAACATGAAGGAAGTGAAAGGGCAGCACAAGCAATCAAGACATTAAGAGGATATGAAGTTATTGATGACATAAAGGCAGAAATAGAGAAACATTGTCCAAAGACAGTGTCTTGTGCAGATATTCTAACAACTGCTGCAAGGGATGCCACTGTTGAGTTGGGTGGACCATATTGGACAGTGCCTTATGGTAGGAAAGATGGGACAGTCTCTATTGATAAAGAAGCTGAAATGGTGCCTAAGGGTCATGAGAACATTACTTCCTTGATTGAATATTTTCAATCAAAAGGCTTGACTGTCCTTGACTTGGTTGTTCTCTCAGGTATATTAATTCAATCTAAATAAACATCATATATATGTTCATTGCACAGAAATTTGTTGGTTATTTTTAGTTTTTGTGTTAATAAAAGACTTCTTTGACCGGTACCTGTAAGTACAACTCAATTGTTAGGAACATTGCATATATTATATGCAAAGGTCGAAGTTTGAATCTCGGTACATCCACTTACTTATTTTATAAGGTGAAATTTTAAACATTAAACTACTTAACAGAAAAGAAAAAAAAACTTCTTTCAAAAACTAACAATGTTGTGCGTAAAACTTATTTTATACACGCTTTTGATCATATATGACAAAGTTAGATATATATGAAATTATTTTTTAATTAGAATAATAAAGCAAAATTACGATAAAATTTATTAGATGTATCATAAATTCTCATCCAGTGGTTCTTTTATGCATTAAAAAAAAAGGTGGTGGTTCCTTTTAACCTTAGATAGAATGAACCTCTCATATGTCCATAAGTCTAACTCAATTGACAAAAGCTCATATTGTTAGGCCGAACATCTTCACATTCAAATCTAGAACCTTGTTGTTGTATCTGAGTGTTTGACGGTATTTTTCATTTTGTCAGCGACAAGAAAAAAACAGAAAATGAATCTTCTCTAATCTAAATTTTCGTTTATTTATGAAAATAATACATTTCAAGGAGACAAACGAATTATGACTCATCATTTAGCAAAGGTGTCAAAATTGTATGTTAGTCCCTTATACGTTTGAGTCTATAATATCTTGTATTTCTACTATTCTTATGAGTGAAACAATAAAAGTTTGTTACTATAAAAAAAATTGAACCAAATGTTTGTTATTTATAGGGGCACATACTATTGGAAGGACAACTTGTGGCTCAATTCAATACAGACTATACAACTACAAAGGAACAGGCAAACCAGACCCATCAATAGATCCAAAATACCTAAACTTTTTGCAAAGAAAATGTAGATGGGCCTCAGAGTATGTTGATCTTGATGCTACAACACCAAAAACCTTTGACAGAATGTACTACATAAATCTCAAAAAGAAAATGGGCTTGTTATCAACAGATCAATTGTTATATTCTGATCCAAGAACTTCTCCATTGGTTTCAGCATTGAGTACAACACCATCTGTTTTTGAGCACCAATTTGCTGTTTCAATGTCAAAGTTTGGTGTCATAGATGTTCTTACTAATGAGGATGAAGGAGAAATCAGGACCAATTGCAATTTTGTTAATGCTTATTGATTTACTATTAATTAATTTGTTTGCTTAAGTTTCAACAAGTTTTAATTTGTAATTTGATATTGTTATGTCACACTTTCTTTTCTGGAGGATAATATATATTGTTGAGTTTTTGAAGATTGGCTACAATTGTGTCAAAAATATATATTAGCCTGATGTGTGGTCAGTTGCTCATGATCACTGATGATGGGTCAGATGTTGTAGCATATGGAACAGCATTACGTGATCTGCCAGCTCGCGCCAGCGCGAGTTTATTATTTTATGCAATCTTTTACAAGATTCGCTTTGGTTTTTCTTTTAACCATTACTTGGTGATTAAGTCACGTGTTCTAGAGAAGTCTAAGGCGGTCAAGCCTAGATATATTTTACAAGGTGATATTGATATGCTTTTCAAGAAGATTTCTTGTTCTAGAAGATTCAAGAGTTGGACCTTACAACGTCCAAAGGTGTCTGAAGCCCAAACTCTGTGCTACTCTTGTAGTATAAATATATGTAATGACAGACCCTAAAAGTCAAGCTAAACTGTGTGTGTTCTAAAGCGTGTGTTTTAAGGTTTAGTCTTCTTTATTAGTTTGTTAGTTTGTTATTTGTTTGTGAGCCTTGCTTGTATCATCGCTGGTCAAGCTAAGGACGTGTTTAGTTGAGTTGTAATTTTGCTTCTCCTAAGCCTTTAGGTACGGAGTTGTGTTGAATCGGAAGAATGTGTCTCTTGTCCAAAGAAAACATAACGAAGAAAAGAAAAGTAAAAAGCAACGCTGAGTGTGTTGTTTAGGTTAGGAGGTGAGACGGGGTCTCATATCTAGGAGTTCCTAGGTAGGGCTGTCACGTTAGGTAGGGTCTAGGTGGAAGACAAGTAGTGCGGCTACGTTGGTCCTTACACTAGAACTATTATAGTGAGTTCACTCCTGGATTGGTATCCCCTAGATTAGGGCAAATTGCGCCGAACTGGGTTAACAAACCTACTGTGCTATTTACTTTTCGGCTGCTTTTAATTACATTTTAATTGTGTGTTTGTCCTAAGCTAGACACGCGCTCAGACAGTTGTGCTTACATTGTTCACAGCGTTTGTCTGTCTGGTAGCCAGAATTTCAATTGGCATCAAAGCAGGCACCCTGTTCTGTTTAGGGTGGGCTCTGGGAGGTTTTTCTGGCAAGAATGGACAAGGAAGGAGGACCTATGAATAGGCCACCACTTTTGGTTGGTGACTCTAATTATGACAACTGGAAATCCCGGATGACAACGTTTCTAAAATCCATGGACCACAAAACATGGAGAGCTGTTATAAAAGGTTGGGAACATCTAGTAGTTACTGATAAAGATGGTGCAGCCACCACCACACTCAAGCCTAAGGAAGAATGGAGCAAAGAGGAGGAGGCATTAGCTATTGCAAATTCAAAAGCCTTGAATGCTCTATTTAATGGAGTTGATGTGCATATATTCAAGCTGATCAAAAGATGCACTGTTGCCAAGGAGGCATGGAAGATACTCCAAACTGTTCATGAAGGTACATCCAAGGTGAAAAGCTCAAGATTGCAACTTTTGACTAGTAAGTTTGAGAGCTCACTACAGCATTTTTGGCTTTCTGCAACGGCTGAAAACCGTTGCTTAAAGCACCAAAACTGTTGCCTAAACTTTTCCGCAACGCTTTACCGGTCGTGGAGTATACGGCCGTTGCCTATTCAAATAGCGACAGTTTTTTAGGTTTTAGCAACAACATAAGTAAGCCGTTGCCTAATCATAAGAAAAGGCTGCGATTTGTACACTAGTTTTTGGCCGCGGTTTGACACAAGCAACGAAATATAACCGTTGCCTGAAACATGATAGACAACGGTTTTGTATAAGCAACTTGTACGTAATTGTTGCCATAACCACTAAAAAAGCGTTGCCTATAGAATAAGTAACTATTTTAAACAGTTGCCCATAGTTATTTTTATTGTTGTATAAGCACTAACATTCTCGTTGATTAAAATATATGAAAGGCAATCCTGTTAAATTATTAAATTAATTTTCAATAATATATATATTACAATTTTAGCTGTCTCACTTTTATGTAATATTGTCAATAAAATATAACTAAACACGATAATTACTATTATAACAAATTGTTCCATCTACTTGTCAATATTATCTGATACATATGGTAATGTATTTTTCAAAATAGATCCAAAACGACATTAAGTACAAGTCAACCTTTCAAAATGGTTCAAAACATATAAACTAGAAGTTAACTTTGTGATTACAAAAAGAAAAGTTTTCGCTTCCATGCATGCTTCTAAATCAATGTTGGTCTTTATCACAATCATCATCTTCATCCTCATGAAAATCATCATCATCTTCAAGATCATTTTCAAAATTATCAAGATCATCTTCTTCATCATAAATATCATCACCATCTTAATCATCTAGAGCATCATCATCATCTTGAGCATCATCATCTTCAGGATCATTTTCATTTCTAACCTACAAGTATGGAAATAAAATACAAATCAAACTAACGTACACGAAGAGAAAACAATAGACCAAACCAACCAAATAACTGGTGCAATGGAGTTATACCTTTAGATGAGTAGGAGCGTAGGTCGATGTCGACGAACGTGGTGTTGGACTATCATCCTCATGTAAAGCATTTCTAATCATATAATCTACATCTTCTTCACTTAAATGTGGATTTTGTTGCATATACATGTTTTTCAGAAGTACTTCCATTGCTCCCATCTTATGCGTCATGTCAGCAATTTTACCATCATATTGTTTTTTCACTAAAGCAATTTCCTCTTTTTTCTTTAATGACGATGGTGTGACAGTTCTTCCATAACAACACACTCTACCGGGCTTTTCTTTCCCAAACAGTGAGTGAAATGTTTGTACTGCAGCTTCAGTTGAATTTTCAATTGATTCTTGAAGTTTATCCTAGTTGTAAAAAACTATCAGTATCAAAAACAAATAAAAAAACTATGTATGTGTGATGAATATTATAATTTTATAACATACTATAACAACTTGTGTTTCTCCATCGACTTCTTTTCCTTTCCGACTTTTGCGAGTTTCAATAAACATCTCAGCTTGGGTGACATCTCCATCCTTCTTTTCCCGCTACATTATTAAACATAGATAAACAAATAAACATAAATATTTAGGATACGTTATATTTATCAATAGGTAGCAGTAATGAACAGAAAAGAAGTTGGAACAAAATAAAAATATCATACCAAGTTTGCACGAATACTAGCAAAATTTGTTGGTCCCATACGATGCATAAACTTTTGCTTACTCCTATTAACAGCATTTTTTTGGAAAATGGCCTACATTACAAGAGATAAATTCAATACTATTGTACTTCTAAAACAATTTTCTTGAAATTATTGAGCAAAAGAGCTTACTTGAACTTTTTCGTCTTTCCAATATATCAATAAATTTTTGAAATGACTTTCAGATATGCTCTTAGGACGATTTTTTAATCTTTCCTTCATGCTACTGTACGCATCAAAATGATCTTTCTTGATAGAGCATTTTTGGCGTCTCCAAGCCGCATTTAACCGAGAAATCACAGCTTTCTTTCCTTCAATATGAATATTATACTTGGTCTGCAAAACAATACATTTGACATCAAATGTTGATTAATATTTAATTATTGAAACTAAAGGTATCTCAATAATTGCGGCAGGTATATCTTCCCTAACCCAATTGAGTTCACCATCTAAAGGATCATTTTGATAAGCTTCTTGGACCATTAAATCAGATTTG
The DNA here is from genome assembly GCA_951804385.1 of Trifolium dubium. Lineage (NCBI taxonomy): Eukaryota > Viridiplantae > Streptophyta > Magnoliopsida > Fabales > Fabaceae > Trifolium > Trifolium dubium. The sequence goes on from OX638066.1 coordinate 15,104,532, forward strand.
TCACCCATGTTAAATACATCTCTAGGAAATGTTTTCAAAGCAAAATGCCTATTTGCATTGTGTGGATCTTGGACATAGAAATATTGTTGGACTTGAGAAGGTAGCACAAAAGGATCATTTTGGTAACATTTTTTGTTGAAATATACACAAGTAAGCCCATGTTTTGCCTCTTCAACCTCGTACCAGACACATTTAAACAACACAAAGTTGAAATGGCCATAATAGTCTAACTCTATTATATCACTAATTGATCCATAATAACCAACAAAGACCAAAACAGAGTAACTCCAAAGGGACATATGAAGCATAAAACAAAGACAAGAAACAACGCACCACACTAGCACAAAATGCACAGACTATCGGCAACCAAACTGCCACAATACATCAGCAAAAAACCAAAAAAAAAAAAACAACAGCAGTTCATGATTACACTATGTATGAAAAAAACAAAGAATATATACTAAATCTACATACTAACCCAAAACATAAAGTAAAAAACAAAAGGCTATAATAGAGAGAACTCCAAAGTCCAAGTTAGTAAGAAATAAATTCAAATACTTCACAATTCAAATCACAATTCAAAGCATAGTTTACCCTCACAGTGATAATGTGTTACTACAACATAATGAGCAAAAATGTGGAGAAAAGACTAATCTTTTGACCAAATGATCCTTCCAAACTACAAAGAGTCTTATTTGGAACCAAAGAACAAAAGAACACTGCTAAAAGCTAGTAACAAGAATAGACCCTCTAACACACAAAAACTAGTGTCCAAACTTCAAACAAAATTGCAGCAACATAACAAAAATAAAGTCCAAACATAACATACACTATTTTTCCCACCTAATCTTTACTTCGTCTATGCATGAACTACAAGTCTACAACACCTAAAATCCAATTGCATGAAGTCATATGAAGCCCGGACAGAGCCGAAAGGAACACCGACACGTCAACATGGATATTTTTTTTTTGTTGAGAAAATGATATATCTTAAAGTAACCGTAAATTTCGGTATCGAACACGACGCATGTCTGACACCAACACCGGAACATGCCTATTCCGAGAAGTATACGAGCCTCATATGTAAACACTTTTATCAAAACAGGGCCATTATAGCCAACCAATCAAACAATAATATCAATACAAATTTGACAAAGTGAAGTAATATTTAAGAGACCAATTGTATTAGCTAAATTCATAACTTCGTGCACTCATAGCTTCTTCTAATCAATTTTAATATTTGACACCAATTGTATGTAATCATAACTTCGTACAATTGAGATATAAATAAAACCCATTTATGAATTTTTACCTCAATGGGTATGTTTGGTTAGAACCAAAAATGGAGTTAACAATAAATTGCAATCCAAAAAACAATAAAAATAATAAGAGAAGTTTTGCTAAATTTTCATTCTCTATTTATTATTAATTATTATAACGAAAAATAAATTACAAGCCTATAATTACTTACCTTAGATTTATGGACTTTGGTGAGATTAGGGTTTTGGTTGGAATGAATGTTGACGGTAGGAAGAACAATGAACCGGTGAAAGAATACGAAGTTGGATCGTGCGAGTGAAGAAGATTTATGGGTTTTGGGTCTGATGGAAAAAGATGTATAGGTTTTGGATGTGATGGAAGAAAAAGAAAACGAAAAAGAAGAAGGAGATTTATGGGTTTTAGTTGCAATGGAAGAAGAAAAGGAAGAGGAAGAGATTTATTGGATTTTCTTTGTCATGGATTAAGAAGAACAAGAAAGAGCATTGTTACTGAATTTTTGTTGTAATGGAAGATGAAGAGTGAAATGGTCAAACCAAAGTCACTGCGTTTTTCTATGTTTTGTGTCTTAGGTTTCACCTTTTAATTTTATTAATTTTAACTTTAATTAATAAAAATAAAATAAGAGAAGGAGTCAAGATAAAAAAAGAGGGAAGTATTGGCGGGCTTGAAATGTTAAATTTAAGTCCACGGTTTTGCAAATAAATAGGCAACACTTACTGAAGTGTGCTATAAATTAGTGAAAACGCGTTGCCAAAAGGGGTTTAGGCTGCGCTTTGTTACAAGTTGCCTGTTAAACCAGAAAAGGCAACAGTTATGTTTTGGCAACTCGTTTGCATTGTTGCCATTTCGGAATAGGCCGCGCTTTTGAGCAAAGTATTCGACAAATGTAGAAACGTGCCAACACCTATAAACACGTTGCCTATTACATTTCTGGCAACAGTTTTCTAGAAGTTGCCTAAAGTTTCGTTGCCTAAAGCCAAAAATGTTGTAGTGGCTTAAGAATGAATGATGAAGAAAGTATTCAAGAATTCCACATGAAGATTCTTGATTATGACAATCAATTTGATGCCTTGGGTGAGAAGATATCTGAAGAAACTTTAGTGAGAAAGATGCTTAGGTCTCTACCTAAGAGATTTGATATGAAGGTCACTGCAATAGAGGAGTCCAAAGACATTTCAGATTTAAAGATGGATGAGCTAGTTGGCTCCTTACAAATTTTTGAGATGTCAGCCAATGAGAGATCTGAGAAGAAGTTAAAGAGCATTGCTTTTGCTGCTGAAGAGTCTGACCAACAAGATAATATGGAGACTGATGAAAGTATCTCTGAAGCTATGGAAATTTTGGGAAAACAATTCAGTAGAGCTTTGAAGATGGACAAACATCCTAAGACACATGCTCCGGACAACAGTCGCAGCACAAATAAGAATGTCAGTAATCAGAAGAAACCTAGAACTGATGACAAGATGAATCAAAACAAAGGGGTTCAATGTCATGAATGTGAAGGGTATGGCCATATCAGAACAGAGTGTGCGACTTATTTAAAGAAGCAAAAGAAGGGAATGGTTGTTTCCTGGTCAGATGAAGATGAAGCAGAAGAAGATCCTGAAACTGCCAATCATGTTGTTGCTCTGACAGGAGTGTGTACATCTGACATAGATTTTTTTGATGGAGAGCTATCCCATGAAGAATCACCTGAAGTCTATAATGAGTTACATATCAGAAGTGAAGAGGTGTGTAAGCAAAAAGGAATCATTGCTCTTCTGGAAGCTGATAACAATAGACTACTGCAAGAGAACTCATATCTCAATGATGAAGTTGCTTTACTCAAATCAAAGATAGATAACATGAACAAGCAACTGAGGATGCTCAACAGAGGTACTGATAAATTAGATGAGATTCTGGAGATTGGGCTGAGTTCAAGAAACGTTAAAGGTATAGGCTTTGACTACAGAGTTGTGCCTCATCAGACACAATTTGTACCAGCTGTTAGTACTTATGATCCAACTATGTCAAGACAGATGCCCTTACATCAAGCAAGACAACAGAGGACTAACTACAAGTCCAAACGAAAGGGTAGTACTATGATTGGATATGTCACCACTGTGGAAGAAAGGGGCATATTAGACATTTCTGTTACATATTACATGGCTCTCCTGACAGAAGTTATTCATCAAGACCTGAGCCTATTGTGAAGAACATCAAGAAGGAATGGAAGAAAAAGAGTGGCCAACTCACAAACGATACTGCTAGTGAGACTGCTCAAATTGCTCACACATATCTGAGAGCCTCATTTATAAGTGATTGGTATTTTGATAGTGGGTCTTACAGACACATGACTGGAGTAGAACAGTATTTGACAGATGTTGTGCCACATACTACCAGCTTTGTAACCTTTGGGGATGGAGCCAAGGGAGAAATCAAGGGTATATGAACACTGGTGAATGGAGATCTACCAAAACTTGATAAAGTTCTTCATGTAAAAGGAATAACTACCAATCTGATCAGTGTTAGTCAGTTATGTAATCAAGGGTTAAAAGTCAACTTTACAAAGAATGAATGTTTAGTGACAAATGCTGAAGGTGACACCTTGATGAAAGGTGTGAGATCAAAGGACAACTGTTACATGTGGGTCTCACAAGACAATATTGTGCTATCTCTCTGTTTAATAGCAAAAGAAGATGAAGTGAAATTGTGGCACCAAAAACTTGAGCATTTGAATTTGAGAAGCATGAAGAAAGCTATTGCTGAAGGAGCTATCAGAGGTTTACCAAACCTTCAAATTCAAGAAGGAAGTATTTGTGGAGAATGTCTAGTGGGAAAACAGACCCATGTGTCTCACCAAAAGCTGCAACATTTGTCAACATCTAGAGTTCTTGAGTTACTACATATGGATTTGATGGGACCTATGCAAGTTGAAAGCTTGGGTGGTAGAAGATATGCCTTTGTTATTGTTGATGATTTCTCCAGATACACATGGATCACCTTTTTTAAAGAAAAATCTGACACCTTTGATAAGTTTAAAGATCTTTGTTTACAACTTCAAAGAGAGAAGGAGTGTAGCATAGTCAGAATCAGAAGTGACCATGGGAAAGAGTTTGAGAATGGTAAGTTCTCTGAATTTTGCACTGCTAAAGGAATATTTTATGAGTTTTCTGCACCCATTACTCCTCAGCAAAATTGTATAGTTGAAAGGAAGAACAGAACATTGCAAGAATCAGCTAGAGTCATGTTACATGCCAAGAAGCTACCTTTCTATTTTTGGGCTGAAGCCATGAACACAGCCTGTTACATCCATAACAGAGTAACATTGAGAAAAGGTACATCTACTACCTTATATGAACTGTGAAAGGGAAGAAAGCCAACAGTGAAATACTTTCATGTGTTTGGTAGTAAGTGTTATATCCTAGCTGATAGAGAACCTAGAAGAAAGATGGATGCTAAAAGTGATGAAGGAATTTTTCTGGGTTATTCAAATAACAACAGAGCCTATAGAGTGTTCAATTCCAGAACTAGAACAATGATGAAGTCTATTAATGTTGTGATAGATGACTGTGGTAAAGATGCTGTGCCACATGATAGCACATCTGACTCAGTAGGTGACTCTCAGGGGGAGACAGAAGATGTAGACACAAATATTGAAGAATCTGAAGAGAGCAGTTCAGAAACTACTTCTCCCAACAAAGGGCCATCTATCAGAATACAGAAGAACCATCCTATAGATCAAGTCATTAGAGATCCAAATCAAGGGATCACCACTAGAAGGAGATATAGTGAGGTTTCAAATTCCTATTTTATATCAAATTTTGAGCCTAAGAATGTCAAAGAGGCTTTGACTGATGAGTTCTGGATAAATGCAATGCAAGAAGAATTAACTCAATTGAAATTCTGGCATACTACTTATAATTAATATTCAGACACAATAATGTGCGGTAAGATGTGCGCAGATTAATCAATCTTGCAGAACAAGTAATAAAGAAACAAATAATAAAAGCAGTAAATAACACAAGGAAATTGTTAACCCAGTTCGGTGCAACGTCACCTAATCTGGGGGCTACCAAGCCAGGAAGGAAATCCACTAGCGTAACGTTATTCCTAAGTTATCCGGCTGATCCTCGGTTTACAACTTCTAGAACTCACTAATTACCCGTGATATATTTCTACCCCGGTACCCCAGGGGTAAGAGAAACTTATCTCACATACACTCTATAACAAAAACAACTAACAGATTTAGAGAACAATCCCCAAACAATAACAACCACTCGTACTTCAAAGCTTAGAGTGATGAACAATATTCCTTGCTTAAAAGCTTCGGATTACAACTCAATAACCCAGTCCTTATGCAAGCATCTAGGTGACACAAGCAAAGGCTCACAAATAACAATTAACATGATTGGAAATAATTCCTTGGGCTTCAAGCAAATAATTCCTTGTAATAATTATGACCCAAGAAATATAAATTTGAACCAAATAAAATATTCCCATGATTGGAAAATATTTTTCTTACAAATAAAATTAGGTTAACAAGTAACCCTGATGATTCCTGGAACGCGCGCAACTTAGCCTACAAGTAAGCGAGGCAAAAACAAAACAAATCTTTAAGAAAAGATATGGCGCGTAAATATGATCAAAGTTCCAGGCTTGTATGATGTGTGCACATTGATCTTCACATCAGACAATGACATGCGCACATTGTCCTTCACATTGTGTTTTGCCAAAAATGAGGCCAACACAAAAACACTAACAATCTCCCCCTTTGGCAAATTTTTGGCTAAAACAATCTTGAACCGGATATTCATGCCAGAGAGATGTAAATGATGAACTCCTTCATATTGATCAGAGAATAAAGACTTTGAAGGAGAATAATTAACAATCAACAATCAACAATTCACATAGTGGATTCCTTATAGAAATGCTTACCAAATGAGCTTTCAACAATGAACATCAGAGGCACACAGCAGCAGATAAACGGCCTCACAAAAAAAAACAGAGGATAGAGATATCCTCACATAGGTGTTTTAGAAAAACACACATAGGGCTTGACATGCTAAGAGTAGCACATACGCATGCAAGCACACAATCAACAAGTAACAATCAACAACCAACAAGAGAGTCAAAACTCCCCCTAAGTAATAGCTTCATATAAGTGGCACTCCCCCTTAATAGCAGCTTCACATAAAATTAACAAGAAAGATTTTCTCCCCCTCAAAAATCATGCATATCTCGGATCATGCAGACAATTAACAAATCACAAGTAACATAGTGACACCGACCATGTGTCAACATTTTTATGCACATAATGCAAACAACTCATAATCAACAACTAACAACTAACATTCTTCATGGCAAAAAATGTGCCCACATAGTCATGCACATCATACTTCAGACAAATAACATACTCCCAACAACTTACAATCAACAACTAACATGGCATACTTCTACATCTTCAAGTCTTCATGGCATAAATAAATAGTAGTAAAGAAAAATAACAAATCACATCAGAACAGCAGCAGCAGAGCAACAATCAACAACTAAATAACTAACATCTACTCCCCCTTTTTAGACATAAAATTTTGCCAAATAGAACATACCATGCAATAAGTCTTCAGAATTGAGAGAGAACAGATAAGCTAGCAGATTCGCATATCATCAAATCATGGGAGATAATAAAAAGTGCATACCATAAGATCCATCTCACACAATTTGCAGAGAGAATGTGATTAGCAAGAGATGTTGTGAAAGTAGAGCAGAGTTTCACAAAAGTAGCATAAGAGATAAAACGGTTAAGGAGACTAATGATGCTTCCCACATAATTTGCGTGCACGCATTGATATTTGAATTTAGCTGTTGCACACGCGTTTTTATTTGATTGCTACAGCTGCTCTATTAGGAAAATGCCCAATTTACCCCTTAACTTTTCAAACTGAGCTGCATCTAAAGCCTTTGTGAAAATATCTGCAATTTGCTCTTCAGTGGCAACATGCTCAAGCAAGACAAGTATCTCTTCAACCAGATCACCAATATAATGATATCTAATGTCTATATGTTTGGTCCTACTGTGCTGAATAGGATTCTTAGAGATGTTTATAGCACTTAAATTATCACAGTATAATGTGAGCACATCTTGCTCCACATTGTATTCCTTCAGCATTTGTTTCATCCAAATCATTTGAGTACAGCTACTTCCCGCTGCAATATATTCAGCTTCAGCAATAGATAAAGAGACACTGTTTTGCTTCTTGCTGAACCATGAAATGAGATTATTGCCCAAGAAGAAACAACCACCTGAAGTGCTTTTTCTATCATCAGCACTTCCAGCCCAGTCAACATCACAGTAACCAATCAGTCTTGAATCTTCACTGTGAGTATATAATAGTTCATAGTCTGAAGCACCACTCACATATTTCAGAATTCTCTTAACCTGATTCAAGTGACTCTCCTTTGGATCAGCTTGACATCTAGCACATACACCTACAGCAAATGTAATGTCCGGCCTGCTTGCTGTAAGATACAATAAACTGCCTATCATGCTTCTATACTGACTTTGATCCACACTAATCCCCTTTTCATCTTTAGTAAGTTTTAAATGTGTAGGAGCAGGTGTTCTCTTGTGGCTAGCAGTTTCCAATCCAAACTTCTTAACAATACTCTTGGCATATTTGCTTTGAGATATGAAAATAGTGTCTTCCATTTGCTTAACTTGTAAACCAAGAAAATATGTCAATTCTCCAACGTGACTCATTTCAAATTGGGATTGCATCTGTTTGATGAAATGTTGAACCATATGTGTACACATTCCTCCAAAGACAATATCATCAACATAGATCTAAGCTATCATTAGATTTCCGCTGTTTTCTCTTACAAATAAGGTCTTGTCATTTCCTCCTTTTCTGTAACCGTGAGTAGTAAGAAACTCAGTTATTTTTTCATACCAAGCTCTTGGAGCTTGCTTCAGCCCATACAGAGCTTTCTTTAGCTTGTATACATATTCAGGATGCTTGTGATCAACGAACCCTTTTGGCTGCTCAACATATACTTCTTCATGTAGTTCACCATTTAGAAAAGCGCTTTTAACGTCCATTTGAAACAATTTGAACTTCAGAATACAAGCTACCCCAAGCATTAGTCTTATTGACTCAAGTCTTGCTACAGGTGCAAATGTTTCATCAAAGTCAACACCTTCAATTTGTGTGTATCCTTCAGCAACAAACCTTGCTTTATTTCTGATTACAGTACCACCTTCATCAGACTTGTTTCTAAAGACCTATTTCGTTCCTATGACATTAGTATCTTTTGGTCTAAGAACCAAATCCCACACATCATTTGTTCTGAACTGACCAAGCTCTTCTTGCATAGCGTTTATCCAAAATTCAACAGTTAAAGCCTCTTTCACATTCTTTGGTTCCATCCTTGACACAAAACAAGAATTTGAGATGATGTCATTTGATCTTCTAGTAGTTATTCCTTTATTCAGGTCGCCTATGATGAGATCAGTGGGATGATTCTTTTGAATTCTGACGGATGGTGTTTTGTTAGCAGGATGATCTTCAGCTTGTACATTCTCAGGGTCAGGAGTTGGTTCGGTGTTATCATTTATTACTGGATCTGAATTTTGCTGATAAAATGTGTCCACATCGTAGTGCACATCTTCAACTGGTATACTTGGCATATCATCAACAACCACATTGATAGACTCCATCACAGTGTTTGTTCTATAGTTGAGTACTCTGTATGCTTTGCTGTTTGTAGAGTAGCCCAGAAAAATTCCTTCATCACTTTTAGGATCCATTTTTCTTCTCTGTTCTCTGTCAGCTAGGATGTAGCATTTGCTACCAAACACATGAAAGTATTTAACTGTAGGTTTTTTGTCTTTCCACAGTTCATACAAAGTATTGGTAGTACCTGACCTGAGAGTGACACGATTGTGTATGTAGCATGCTGTGTTCATGGCTTCATCCCATAAGTTCAGAGGAAGTTTCTTGGAATGTAACATAACCCTTGCAGATTCTTGGATAGTCCTGATCTTTCTTTCAACTATGCCATTTTGTTGCGGTGTAATAGGAGCTGAGAACTCATGCTTGATCCCTTCAGATGAACAGTATTCAATAAACCTTGAGTTTTCAAATTCTCTTCCATGATCACTCCTAATTCTTATGATTTTTCTATCCTTTTCTCTCAGAAGTTGTGTACACAAATCTTTAAATACATCAAAGGTGTCTGATTTTTCTCTAATGAAGTTAATCCATGTGAATCTAGAGAAATCATCTACAACAACATAGGCATATTTCTTACCACCAAGACTCTCAACTTGCATAGGTCCCATCCAATCCATATGCAATAATTCTAATACTTTTGATGTGACAAGATACTGAAGTTTTGTATGTGGTACCTTAGTTTGCTTACCAATCTGACAATCCCCACAAATGCTTCTTTCATCAATGTCAAGTCTTGGTATTCCTCTAACAGCCTCTTTTGAGATTACTTTCTTCATCCCTCTTAGATGAAGATGACCTAATTTCTGGTGCCATAGTTTTACTTCCTCAACCTTACTTAAAAGACTTGCAGATAGACTGTTCTCTTCCTGAGGTGACCACATATAACAGTTATCTTTAGATCTTGATCCTCTCATTACAATGCTTCCTGAATTATCAGTGATTAGACATTCAGTTTTGGAGAAACTGGCCTTGAACCCTTGATCACAGAGTTGACTGATACTAATGAGATTTGTTGTCAAACCTTTTACCAACAGCACATTTTCTATTTTTGGTAGTCCACTGGTGACTAGATTTCCTACTCCTTTAATTTCACCTTTTGCACCATCTCCAAAAGTAACATAGCTAGTAGAATGAGGTTTTAAGTTAGCTATGAATTTTTTCACCCCTGTCATGTGCCTTGAACAGCCACTGTCAAAGTACCAATCTTCTTTTGATGAAGCTCTGAAAGATGCAATCAATCCAACACATTTCTCCTTTGGTTTCCACTCCCTTTTTGTTTCAGATTTATTATAGTACTGTTCTGAAGGGTGGTGATTTGGATACCCATATAGCTTTAAGCAAAAAGGTCTTATGTGTCCTTTCTTGCCACAGTGATGGCAAACCCAAACTTTGGTGACAGTCTGAGATGTGATCCTTGGATGTGCATACATGTTTTTAGGAGATTGTGCCCACATGGTGTCCCACATTTTTGTGAGTACTTTCAGTCTCATAGCATAAATCCTTAAAACTTGCAGCTAGTTCTTCATAAGGAACTACACGATTGGAATATTCATGCTCAGGAGTTTCACATATCCCAGTCAAGACCTTGACAAGTTTAACAGCTTCTCCTTCATTGTTTTCATCTTCTAACTCATCATCTGACCAAGCAACTGATAAGCCTTTCTTTTGATTTTTGAGTAAGGTAGGACATTCTGTTCTGACATGCCCATGTCCATCACATTCAAAACATTTTACTCCTTTTCCTTTGCCCTCACTTGTTTTTCTAGGAGACTTTGATCTTCTCTCATCAGCTTGTGTGTCTTGTTTTTGTTTTCGTCCAAATTTTTTCAAATTTTGTTAAATTGTCTTCCAAGGAAGACTATTTCCTCTGTAGCATTGTGGTCAGTCTTATTTTCTTCAATTTTTTCCAGTCCTACATTTGATACAAAAGCAATACCTTTAGTTTTCTTATCAGTTTTGTCATTGCATGCACCTTCAAAAGTTTGAAGAGATCCTATGAGCTCATCCATCTTCATATTAGCAATGTCTTGAGCTTCTTCAATGGCAGTAACTTTCATATCAAATTTCTTGGGAAGAGATCTGATGATTTTTCTACATAATTTCTCTTCAGCTATTGGTTATCCCAGAGAGTCAAACATGTTGGCATAGTCTAATACCTCCATTTGAAAATCATATATGTTACCATCTTCCTTCATTTTGAGATTTTCAAATTGTGTTGTTAGGAGCTGTAGCTTTGCCATCTTCACTTTAGATGTTCCTTCTTGATTTGTTTTCAGCATATCCCATGCAACTTTTGCTATGTTTTGCTTCTTAATAAGTCTGAACATGTTTTTATCCACGGCATTGAATAGGGCATTCAATGTCTTGTTATTTCCATACGCAAGTTCATCTTCTTCTTTAGTCCAATCTTCTGGAGATTTTAAGACACCAGTAGAGTTTCCATCCTTGTCCATGATCATAGGTGGTTCCCACTTCTTCAAAATAGATTTCCATGATTTGTTGTCTAGAGACTGAAGGAACGCTAGCATTTTAGGTTTCCATCCATCATAGTTTGTACCATCCAATAGAGGTGGCCTGGTGACAAATCCTCCTTCCTTGTCAGTATGTCCAGAATTCATCTTCCCTGGAGCTCACCCAAAAACAGGCAGGGTGCCCGCTCTGATGCTAATTGAAATTCTGGCGTACTACTTATAATTAATAATCAGACACAATAATGTGCGGTAAGATGTGCGCACATTAATCAATCTTGCAGAACAAGTAATAAAGAAACAAATAATAAAAGCAGTAAATAACACAAGGAAATTGTTAACCCAGTTCGGTGCAACGTCACCTAATCTGGGGGCTACCAAGCCAGGAAGGAAATCCACTAGCGTAACGTTATTCCTAAGTTATCCGGCTGATCCTCGGTTTACAACTTCTAGAACTCACTAATTACCCGTGATATATTTCTACCCCGGTACCCCAGGGGTAAGAGAAACTTATCTCACATACACTCTATAACAAAAACAACTAACAGATTTAGAGAACAATCCCCAAACAATAACAACCACTCGTACTTCAAAGCTTAGAGTGATGAACAATATTCCTTGCTTAAAAGCTTCGGATTACAACTCAATAACCCAGTCCTTATGCAAGCATCTAGGTGACACAAGCAAAGGCTCACAAATAACAATTAACAATTAACAAAAGACTCAAACCCTAAAACTCTAATCTTCAATATTGGCTTGCATGAATATTAGGTCTAGTCTTCTTACATATATATAGTCTTCAGAGTCTTCTAGATCTTCAGACATATCTTGGGCTTCAAGCAAATAATTCCTTGTAATAATTATGACCCAAGAAATATAAATTTGAACCAAATAAAATATTCCCATGATTGGAAAATATTTTTTTTACAAATAAAATTAGGTTAACAAGTAACCCTGATGATTCCTGGAACGCGCGCAACTTAGCCTACAAGTAAGCGAGGCAAAAACAAAACAAATCTTTAAGAAAAGATATGGCGCGTAAATATGATCAAAGTTCCAGACTTGTATGATGTGTGCACATTGATCTTCACATCAGACAATGACATGCGCACATTGTCCTTCACATTGTGTTTTGCCAAAAATGAGGCCAACACAAAAACACTAACATCAATTCAAAAGGAGTGATGTGTGGGATTTAGTTCCTAGACCTGAGAATGTGAATGTCATAGGAACAAAGTGGGTATTCAAGAACTAGTCAGATGAAAATGGTACTATCACAAGGAACAAAGCCAGACTTGTTGCTCAAGGTTATGCTCAGATTGAAGTAGTAGATTTTGGTGAGACTTTTGCACCTGTAGCTAGGTTGGAATCCATAAGTTTGTTATTAGGAATAACATGCATCATCAAACTCAAGCTATATCAAATGGATGTCAAGAGTGCATTCCTCAATGGATATTTAAATGAAGTTGTCTATGTGGAGTAGCTTAAAGGTTTCATTGATCCGAGTGGTCCAGATCATGTCTACAAATTGAAGAAAGCTCTATATGGGTTTATGCAAGCTCCTAGGGCTTGGTATGATAGACTTACTGAATTCTTGGTGACTCATGTCTACAGAAAGGGAGGCAATGACAAAACTTTGTTTGTGAAAGATGTCAGAGGAAAGCTAATGATTGCCCAAATCTATGTTGATGACATAGTGTTTGGAGGAATGTCTGACCAGATGGTGGAGCATTTTGTTCAGCAAATGCAATCTGAATTTGAGATGAGCCTTGTGGGTGAGCTAAATTATTTTCTTGGTCTTCAAGTGAAACAAATGGAAGATACTATCTTTATCTCCCAAAGCAAGTATGCTAAAAGCATTGTCAAGAAATTTGATATGGAGAATGCTACTCATAAAAGAACTCCTGCTCCTACACATGTGAAGCTTTCAAAAGATGAAAAAGGTGTAGATGTTGATCAAGGTATGTACAGGAGCATGATAGGAAGTCTCCTATATCTCACTTCAAGTAGGCCATACATTACATTTGCAGTTGGTGTATGTGCTAGGTACCAAGCTGAACCAAAGATGAGTCATCTGACTCAGGTAAAGAGGATTTTGAAGTATGTCAACAGTACCAGTGATTATGGGATACTATATACCCATGGGAATAATGCTATGTTGATTGGGTACTGTGATGCTGACTGGGCTGGAAGTGCTGATGATAGGAAGAGTATTTCTGGTGGATGTTTCTTTCTATGCAACAATCTTATATCATGGTTTAGTAAGAAGCAAAATTGTGTTTCCTTATCCACAGCTGAGGCTGAGTATATAGCTGCTGGAAGTAGCTGTGCACAATTAGTTTGGATGAGACAGATGCTGAGTTAGTACAATGTCAAGCAAGATGCTATGACATTATTCTGTGACAACCTGAGTGCAATTAATATTTCTAAAAATCCTATACAGCACAGCATGACTAAGCACATTGACATTAGACATCATTTTATTAGAGATTTAGTTGAAGAAAAGGTGATCACTCTTGAGCATGTTGCAACTGAAGAGCAAGTGGCAGATATTTTTATTAAGGCCCTTGATACTACACAATTTGAAAAATTAAGAAGGAAGTTAGGTATCTGCCAGATTGAAGAATTGTAGCAGTTAATTTATTGGAGGCGTGCAGCAGTTACATTTCCACATCATAACCGTTTATTGCACGTAAGTCTAGGAAGCCAATCTCCAACTTCCTTAAGTGTTACTATTACACATTAGCTCTTTACTTTTTTATATTATCAACTTCTCAACTTCTCTCTCGCTCGGTTCAACAATATTCCAAGTTTACTATTCTCTTGCTCACTCAAATAACAAATCATCATCATGTCTGATTCAATTCCACAACCCACATTGCAAGATCAAACCACAAATGTTCAATCCGATCCTGCGTTTGATCCCGTCGCTCAACAAGTGAATCAATCGACGGTTATTACTGATGCTCAACCGCTTTCCATGATTTCTAGTACCGGTGAGGTCACACGAAGTGCTAAAATACCAGTTTGGAGGGAGAAGAGTGCTAACACAGGCTCTTCGTCTTCTACATCAAAAAGGGGTTCAAAATCAAAAGGTAAGAAATCAAAACCCTCCCCTGCTAAGCGTGTAGGTCTAAGCATGCATGACCTTTACTGTAAGGAAAATCCTTTTGTTTCAACTGTTGTGGAACCAAGTGCTGACACTTTTGTCAGTAAATCTTATGATGCCTCGGGTGAGGGTAATTGTGTTGATGATACTACTAAAACCCTAGGTACTGATAATCCTAAGGTAGATGACTGTGTAGAGGATGTTAGGTCAAAATCCTCTGATGAAAAGTTTGTTGGAACTGAGACAAGTAATTTGGTTGATATGGCTGTTGTTGAGAAATCAACTGAGTTTACTGATGTGCAGACAGATGTTATGCCAGATGCTCACGCATCTTTGGCACAGGCTAATGTTGAGACCACTGAGGTCCCTGAACCTCATACTGCAGAATTTGAGACTCGGCATGCTGTGAGTCCTAACAATGACAGTTTGTTACAAGATGATGTGGTTCTGGTTGAAGATGATAAACCAGAAGGTATGTCTGTGGAGGAAACTTCTGGTACTGGTGTTGCTCGTAGGACAAGGAGCAAATCTGTTAAGAGTACACCTGCTGTGGTTGAAAGTGCCCAACAGGGCAAGAAGAAGAAAGCTCACACTAGGAAGAAGCCCATGTATGGTCCCCCTAAAGGTTGGAGCAAGGTTGTGCCCCAATCTACTCTAGGGAAGAAGAGTCTGAAGAGAAAATATCCTCCAACTAGTGACTCTGATTTTGAAGTTGCTGAGACTGATGCTGCCACTTCTTACAAGGCATCTAGAAAGACTATTAAAGATATGAAAGTACCTCTATCTATACCTCCAGCACCCTTGGATAATGTGTCTTTCCACTTGGAAAATGGTTCTGCTAGGTGGAAATATATTTACCACAGAAGACTTGCTTTGGAAAGGAATCTGAAAGAAGATGTGTTTAAATGCCAAGAGCTTGTGGATTTGTTATCTTCTGCTGGTTTAATGAAGACTGTGAAGAATTTGGGTTTTTGTTATAATAAGCTGGTTAGGGAATTTTTGGTGAATGTATCTGAAGACCTTGATGATGCAAGGAATCTTGAGTACAGGAAGGTTTTTGTTAGGGGAAGGGGTGTGAACTTCTCTCCTCTGGTTATAAATGAATATCTTGAGAGGTCTACTAAAGAGACTCATGAGATGAAGGTGATAGATAACACTATTTGCAAGGCTATTACTGGTAACAAGGTCAAGCATTGGCCTAAACATTTGTCCTCTGCAAAGTTAACTCCCCTGTTAGCTGTGCTAAACAAGATAGCTGCTTCAAATTGGACCCCAGCTACTCATTCCAATTTTGTTGCAACTGGTTTGGCCAAGTTTATCTATGCTGTTGGTACTCAAACTGCTTTTGACTATGGGTCTTATATTTTCTATCAAGTATTGGAGCATGCCAAGTCCTATGCTATCAAGTTTCCTATTGCTTTTCCCACTCTGCTGTGTGGTGTTATTCTCCAGCAACATCCAGATATTTTGGTTGGGACTGATGAGCCCTGCAAAAGGCCAAGTCCTTTGTCTATGGATTGCAGGTTGTTGTCTGTGATAGATGCTGCTGCTGAAGTTGATACTTCTGTCAGGTCATCTGGTGTGCTCAAGAAGAAACAAATGATTGCTGATCTTACTATGACCAGTATGGCTCTTGAGGCCAGAAAATTGAAGCTTGATAAGATCATTGCAGCCTTGAAGGCTGAAGCTGAAGCTGAAGGTGAGGATATTAAGGAAGTTCAAGAGGAAGGAGGAAAGGAAAATGCTTCTGCTGGTGGTGATACTGAGGAGATGTCAGATGATTCTGATGAGTCTGACTCTATTTGACTCTGATATTTGTTTCTCTGATTTTCTTTATAATGTTTTGTTAAGTCCTGGATTTCTATTCCACCTTTGTGTCCTTATGGTCTGTAATATGCACTATGTGATACTACCCTATGTCCTGTTTTTGCATTTTATATGCATGATTTATGTTTGCCAGAATTTGTGGCTAAAAAGGGGGAGTAGTAGTTCGTTAAGTTCGTTTGATGTAGCTCTGATACGTAGCTCTGAGCGTTTTTTCTTGAAGATGTGACAGATGCTCTAACATTTGTCCTATGGTGGTGTGTGTGCGTAGCTTGAGGGGGAGTGACTATCTTCATGTTTGTACGCATGTTTTGAGGGGGAGTTTATCTAACTCTGCTTGTGGAAATTTATTTTTTCCAAAGGCAGTTATTCTCCCTAAGAACTCACTATGTGAGAGGCTGTTTTCTTTGAGGCTGGACGTATTCTCTTCTGATGATTGCCTCTGATTCTACGTGTAAGTCATCCTTAACCATAGAGTCGTTCTAAAGTGTTCTCACTATCTACTATGATATTCTATGCCTATGTGGTTGAAGGAAGAATTGTTTTTATCTCTCCAAGAACTGGCTTTCAAATGTTTTAGCCAAAATTTTGCCAAAGGGGGAGATTGTTGGGTTTTTGAAGATTGGCTACAATTGTGTCAAAAACATATATTAGCCAGATGTGTGGTCAGTTGCTCATGATCACTGATGATGGGTCAGATGCTGTAGCATATGGAACAGCATTACGTGATCTGCCAGCTCGCGCCAACGCGCGTTTATTATTTTATGCAATCTTTTACAAGATTCGCTTTGGTTTTTCTTTTAACCATTACTTGGTGATTAAGTCACGTGTTCTGAAGAAGTCTAAGGCGGTCAAGCCTAGATATATTTTACAAGGTGATATTGATATATTTTTCAAGAAGATTTCTTGTTCTAGAAAATTCAAGACTTGGACCTTACAACGTCCAAAGGTGTCTGAAGCCCAAACCCTGTGCTACTCTAGTAGTATAAATATATGTAATGACAGACCCTAAAAGTCAAGCTAAACTGTGTGTGTTCTAAAACGTGTGTTTTAAGGTTTAGTCTTCTTTATTAGTTTGTTAGTTTGTTATTTGTTTGTGAGCCTTGCTTGTATCATCGCTGGTCAAGCTAAGGACATGTTTAGTTGAGTTGTAATTTTGCTTCTCCTAAGCCTTTAGGTACGGAGTTGTGTTGAATCGGAAGAGTGTGTCTCTTGTTCAAAAAACATAACAAAGAAAAGAAAAGTAAAAAGCAACGCTGAGTGTGTTGTTTAGGTTAAGAGGTGAGACGGGGTCTCATATCTATGAGTTCCTAGGTAGGGCTATCACGTTAGGTAGGGTCTAGGTGGAAGACAAGTAGTGCGGCTACGTTGGTCCTTACACTAGAACTATTATAGTGAGTTCACTCCTAGATTGGTATCCCCCATATTAGGGCAAGTTGCGCCGAACTGGGTTAACAAACCTACTGTGTTATTTACTTTTCCGCTGCTTTTAATTACGTTTTAATTGTGTGTTTGTCCTAAGCTAGACACGCGCTCGGACAGTTGTGCTTACATTGTTCACAGCGTTTGTCTGTCTGGTAGCCAGAATTTCATATATACTTTTAATTTAATATATATACTTTTAATTTGTAATTTGTTTATGTCAATTTTCTTTTTTTTTTAAAAAATTGTTTGTCAATTAATATGCTACTTTCTTTGTTTATATTTTTCTTTGCTTCCTTTTGAGACATTAGCAGTTTCTTTATAGAGAAAAATTGAAATAAACCCGTGCAATCCGATTTTAAAAAAAATTGTTTGTTAAAAATAATAATTTTAAAAGTGTGATTATTATTATTATTCTGTCAAAAATAAAGTGTGATTATTAGGAATGTTTAATATTTTTTTTGACCAATTTTTTTCTTATAATCACTATCTTAAAAATGAGATAAATTTTTAAAGAGTCAAGATCCATTGACATTTTTTCGTTTAAATTATGTAATGTTTCCTTTATTTACCTTTTTTATTTTAAAATTTATCTTTAATTTTCTACAGAGCTACATAAAAAAAATTATGTGAGAGAATTTTGTATTTTTATTTTCCAGCCTAATAAAAAAAATAGTAAAGATGTGGTTTGTGTTGAGGAAAAATCTTTATTTGATGTTTTAATTATAACAAACTAATTTAATTATATTTTAAGTGTAATTATGATCATTTAGTTGTCTAACAAGTGCTTTTAAGTGTACTTATTAAGACAGGAAAGAATGGATCATTTAAGCTATTATGAGTTCATAATTTTAACCAAGTTGAAGATTTCAGGATCAGTCTGAGACTGATCTCTGATCTGAGTTCGTTAGAACAACAATCAAGCTTGTTGCATTAGATGATAAGTCAATCATACCAAGGACAAATTAACACTTTTATTGAAGATTCTTATCAGTTATGGCAAATTCATTTTTAGAAGGAATAATTTGATCATAAATATTATTCCTCCATTTATTTGGACTTATGAAGAACAAATGCATGTGCAAAGGATCAAGAATGTTTCTCCAAGTGTTTTGTTATTTATATCTTATCAGATCTGATTCAGTTGATTACATAGACCAATCACAACTCAACAAGAGACAATGTTTCAATAGTTGTCATGTACCTTCAAAGAAGATTTATATATTAAAAGCTTATGCTAGTCTTCCATGATTTATGGAAGCAAGGTACAAATGAAGTACACTATTGCAAGAGGACCAGCTGTTTAAAGTACACATCCACTATGCAAATGTACTATCATCATTCTCCAACAAATATTTTATTATTCTTTCTCAGCCCAGTTTTGAGACTGGTCTAAGAGTGATGAATTAAAGAATGATTTTATATGTACTTTGAAGACAGCTCACCAACAACAATTTTATCATGTGCTAAATAATGCCAACGGCTATTCTTGATGCCCAAGCATTGTACCTTCATTCCACCTCAGCAAGCAAAGGCTCCACACGCTCCTCAATTTGAATCTGCCTGAAGATCAGTCTCAGACCGATCTGCCAGAGGCTTGCAATTTAATTGATTAATTTATTTGGAAAAGGCTCCAACGGCTAGTTACTTTTGAGTAACGGTTATACTTGTTGTCCAAGGCTTGAAGACTCAAAAATTTCCTATAAATAGGCCTCAACAACAACGTTGAAGAGTAAGAGTTTTAGCACACATCAAAGCAATCATATCATTATCATACAAGCAATCTCAAAGCTCTTCTTTATATCTCAATCACTCCAACACTCTCAAATACTATACTGGATCTGTATAAACTCTTAGAGTGATTTTTAGAAATATTAATTTCATAAGCTTTCTTCAACTTAGTTGATTTTACTACACAAGCTTAGACACAAAAACCACATCTCTTTGTAAGAAAGATTTGCTCAAGTCAATTGTTCATATTGTTTGAGTGTTACCTTAGGATAAGGTAGTTTAAGAAATTCGATCTTGTCTGAGATCAAAAGAAGATTTGTATCAAGAGATCGATAGTATCTCAAAAGACATAGTGGAGAAACTGGACTAGCCCAAGATTAAGGGTGAACCAGTATAAAAATTGTTTGTGTTCTTCTTACTCTTCTCAAGCTTTTACAAAATCACTACACACACTACACTCTTTATTATTTGTTAAAAGCTTCTCTTTATACTTGTTGAGATCAATCTAAGATTAGTCTTACATTTTGTTCTAGATAAATCTAACATTTGATTTTATAGTTAAAAATTTTAAAGGTTCACAATTCAAACCCCCCCTTTCTTGTGAAAAACTTTGCTATTTCAGTTTGAATTTTCAAAAAAAAAATATACAAAGGCCTAATTTTTTTTTTGTAATTTACATGAGACTTATATATATATATATATATCAATACAAGATTTGTAAGACCCGTAAAATTTCAATAGCAAGAATTAGAATGTAGAAATGTTAAATGATATTTCTGCTTTTTGTTTTAATCTATTTTCTATTTATTTATTTTTTAATCGGCCAAATTTATATTAAGATTAAAAGGAAATTTATATTAAGTCTCATCAAGATTAACGATGTTTAACAAAATACAAAACTGTTAATCTTGGATGCCCAACACCTAATATTAACCGTAGACTCCTTAATAAAAAATTCAAAAAAAATAATACTCTTTAAGACACGGCTGATTCTAGAATCAATCTTGTGAACCTCAAACAATCTTGGAACTTTTATTCGAAAACCTTTGATGATGAACGAGAACCCAAGTCTTCAATTTTCAACCCGAAAGTCGTAACCCCGCGACTACCATGGACGTTATCACCGCATTAATCTTCGAACCTTTCTTGAACTCAATTAAAGAGTTGCAATCTGAAGATCTTGGAAGAACTTTGGTGAAGATGATGAAACCTTGAAAACTTTGTGATTTTGATCTAAAACTTCAGACTCTCTGAAGTTTTGATCTAAAGTATTCTCGTTACATAATAGAGTCACATGGTTGCTATTTATAGGGAAGATAAGATAGAGTGAAATAACTGACAAAATTTAACTCAGTAACAAGTTTTAAAAATTTCTTTAATGTGTCGACACATCCCTATAGTTTGCGTCGTCGCAGAAAAAGTTCCTACCAATTCATGTGTCGACTCATGTATTTTGCGTCGACTCAAAAATGTTTATGTGTTGACTCAAAACCCCAAAAATGCATTTTTCAAAGTATGTTTGCTACTAAGTCATTTCTAGACCTTTGTCAATATCATCTATATTATTTTCAATGTATTTTTTACATTATTAAAACAAGTAGAGAATTTGTGCACCTAAGGGAGAAAGAGAGAGAGAGAATGGGGGGGGGGGGGGGGGGGGGGAGGGAGGAAGAGGGGGAGATAGAGAATTAGAAAAATGATGGGGAAAAGGGGAGATAGAGGAAAGAGAGAGGGGAGGAGAGAGTGGGCAAAGACAGAAAAATTGAGTTAGGTGTTTGAATTTTTAAATTTTAGTCAATTAGTATCCTGTGACGTGTATTCTAATAAAGTGCTCCCTTATGTGACATAACGTTATGTTGATAGGTGTCATGTATACAATTAACGATTACGTTATTAAAATAGACAGAGTAAACAGAGCAGGGTGTAATTTGATTGGTGTTTTATAATTTTGGCCTATTTCCAACAAATTTTGAAATTTTAGTGTAGTATTTGTCATTTCGCTCTTTTAAATTGTTGACTTGATTACTATTTATCAATTTTAAACTCATACTCTTTTAAATCATCAATTTTATATATATATATATATATATATATATATATATAGTGATTTGCTAGTAATATGTACATCGTGCTTGATACGATACAGCATTTTGATAAAGCTATATACACCTAACAATCAAAAGGATGAGTTCACCAATCTTCCCTTTCCTCTTTTCATATTTTGGTCTCTCTCTCTCTCTATGATCTTTATGATTATAATATAATTAAACCCTATATACACATAAGACATTTCCCAACACTTCTCACCTTTTATTTTGTTGATTTCCAAATCAAATAATTAACTTACACATCTTGGATGATTTTCACAAGGCACTACTTGGTTTTGCATGGCTAGTGATGCAACATTTCCCTCTAATATTACTTGCATGACCCTCTTCTTCTTTTCTTTGCTCTTAGCTTTTCACTTTGCTATGGCTGTCCAAGAACACACTTTAACAAAAGATGATGAAACCAAGAAGAGAAACAACATGGTAACAACTTCACAAAACAATATCACACCAAAACAAACCACCAAAGGTAACCATCATGTTCCTCATGATGATCTTCAAAAGGGTCCTAAAGGAAGAAACTCTAGAGCTTCAAGGCCTCTATTTCAATGGAAAGACAAGATCTTTAATGCTAGTGAACATGAAGTTCCTAGTGGTCCAAACCCCATTTCCAATAGGTAAATATTAGTATTGAATATCAATAGGTAAATTTTCAGGTTCTTTATGATGTGTTCTCCTTAATTTTATAATATTTTATATTATCATTTCGCTGTACATTTTTTTGGGTCCATTTATGCATACTAAAAATGGAGTTCGATATGTGTGAGTGTTGTTGTATTCATGTTACGTACCAATCATTTAAACATGAGGATATAATATTTGTATATCGATTCTATTTTTTGTCATGATTATGTTCATATATATATTGGGTTGTTGCTTTTCAAAATAATCATGATCATCATTTTTTTTTTCTTTTTACATTTATATATTATATATTATTTGTCGCCAAAGCATATGTAATTTTATTCTCACGTAGAGATAATCTAATCAATACTCTTTATATGAAGGGTAAAATATGTTTTTAGTTCCTTTAAAAAAAATTGCATATAGTTTTAGTCTACATTATATATTTGTTTAATTATCATTAAACTCTTACATTTTTTAATAATTTTTTGACAGACATGTTTAAAATATCATATAAAGTTTATTTAATAAAATTTAGAATTTTTTAACATGATATGAATTAAATATGAATTTTTTAGATAGCAAAGATCGAGATAAAAGTAATGAAAATTATAATCTAGAAATTAAATTTTGAGGTCATTTGTTTTTTCGAGGAACTTTTTATGATGTTCTAAACATACTTGTGAAAAAATTATTAATAAATACATGTTGATTTAACAGTACGGACCAAAACTGAGTGCGTGATAATTTTTTTTATAAACTATAAATTTAATACAATTAAAGTAAGAACTAAACTTAGAAGATCGTCATTTTATAAGGACTAAAAATATATTTAACATCACATTTTATATACATAAATTAGAAATCAAACTGCCAGATTACCGATTATCTCAAAAGCTTAAGTTGTTAGGAAATGTCAAATTAATAATTTTATATTATTTCTAATACAAACCGCATTCACTCCACTTATTTATCTTTTAAGTTTAAAATTCTAATAATTAGGTTACTTGACAATAGTAAAAATAAGAAATCTTAACTAAATACCAAAATTTAAAATAATGACCAAACTCACCAATAATAGGGTCTCCAAAAATGAAATAGACATCTTCAGGCTAGACAAATAAAACAAACAAAGGAAAAGGTCTTCATAATTAGTCCAAATCGGTTTGGTAGTTCCATATAGTATAAGCAAACAAGAAAATACAAGAGGAAAGAGACAATGAATATGAACTTTATAGAAAAAAATATTGAGTCAGCTTGTAATGTTTTGTTTGGGTTTAAAGTAAAGAGACAAAGGATACCCTTCAAGTTTAGAGAAAGTGATGAGGATATTTTGGGTAATTGAGGAAGAAGGATATTGACCCTTCAAACACTACTTTTGAATGCAAAATTGGTGTAAACTTTTTCACGAAAAACAATGGTTGGATGTGTTCATGAGCATGTAACTCCTCGTCATGAACAAAAGCTTTCATTACAAATATTTGAAATCATTGTGTCACTTACCTAAGTGATTTTTACTTTGGATCCTTTATCAATATAGTAAAATGATGGCCTTTCACAAAACTAAAGAATTTATTTTTATTGATAGGATAGTTTTACAATATGCAAGTTATTTTTATTAGCGCATTAAAGTAGCACAAGATGTGCAAGTGAAATAAGAATTTAATTTATATGCACTGATGGTGTAAAATTATTTTACACGTGCATTCAATTAAATCACGCCATATAAGTATTTATGAAGATTTTTTAGGAACTAACCTATAAAAGTGGCAATTTCTTATGTTTTGATTGGTTGTATGTGTAAAAAAAGTTTATACCGTCAGTGCATATCAATTAAACTCGTGAAATAAAGTGTTGTATATTATACCATTTTCGGTCACTTTATATGAAATAATTTTATTCTTTTTATTTATCAAATAACTAATGTATTTTATTTATATTATAATAAAACGAATTAGAGGTAATATATAAGTTTATTATCAACTTATCATTATTTGGTTATAAAGTTTCACTATTATATCAAATGAAATATGATAGTGATATTTATTGATTCAAAGGTGAAAAATAAACTTAAGTATGACATAACACTATCTTACTATTGTATAATTGCACATAAACTAAATGTTAGTTGGTTTAGCGCTTAGGAATGGACTAAAATTACTTGATGTCAGAATTCACATCCGAATTTTAGACTACTAAGATCCTTTTCTTTTAGAAATCAGAAAGTGAAAATCAATAAAATAAATTGCACATAAACTTGAATCTACATGAACTCAAGAGTATTGGTGGCTAATAATAGCCTGTACAAGTTGGAAGTGGAGCTAAAAGAGGGGAGGTATAACACTAGTTGTACATGATTTTGCCTACACCTTTGATTTTAAGGGGTCTTGTCCACTTTACTTTGTTACCAAGACTCAACTAAAAATGCTTTGTAAGAGTATGGCTAGAGAATGTTTTTTTCAAACAAAATAAAAAAAGATATAAAAAGAACTGTTATTTGCTGCTTTGACAAAAGCAACCAAAGTGCCTTGACAGCTTTCCTTTTAACGAGTACTGTTTTCTTTATTTGGTTATTTAGGTTCCCTTTTTGATTATTCCTTATCTCTTTCAAGATTTGTCTATTTTTATTTTTTTTTCTGGTTTTCTTGTGTTTTGATTTCAGAAAAGAATAGGATAAGTTTTGGCTAGGATTATATACCTATCATTGTTACTTCATAAAAAATATATGT
This sequence comes from Trifolium dubium, assembly GCA_951804385.1. Classification (NCBI taxonomy): domain Eukaryota; kingdom Viridiplantae; phylum Streptophyta; class Magnoliopsida; order Fabales; family Fabaceae; genus Trifolium; species Trifolium dubium. Next base: position 15,129,540 of record OX638066.1, read on the forward strand.
CAATCACATGAAATATTAATTCAAATAAATAATTTTTTGTTTAAGTTAAAAATAAATAAGTTATTATTCATTCTTAAAAATAAATTATTTAGTGTTCATCATTTATCAAACATCTAAATCATTACTCGAATATTCGCTTTTTGAAATTTAAGATATCAACATCTGGTTAACCAATTTGATATTAGCATTCTTGCCAAGAAAACCAAAAACCTTTGCCACCATTTGGATCATCAAGCAAAAGATTTGAAGTTAATAATTTTCAAAAGTATGATGTTTCGTCCGTGAGGGTCTGGCGGTGTGCGTATCACACAATCCGCAACTGATATAGCCGTTGAAACAACTTAACCACCATATCCTTTCTTTCGGTTTCATCTTAAATCCAAGTTAGCAATAGCATCCATTAGAGTTTGATATTAGACTAATTTCCTTTCCTTTCAGTCGAACTTTAGATTAACAGACCTCTTTCCCTATAAACAAGATGGTACATGCCCAAAAAAATGTGCATTTTCATGTTAAAAAGGATGTCAAAATATCTTAAGGAGAATATTAAAATGTGCCCTCAAGGCATATGTTAAGAAACTTAATATAGAAATTCTGCCTTAAAAGTTGTGCATTCAACTTTTTACAAGTCAATATGTTGTTTTTTCCAATACAAAATTACTATTTTGAGTTCCTTAACATATGCCCTTAGGGCACATGTTAACATGACCCATATCTTAATTACAATTAATTGACTTCATTAAATCACTTACTCCCTCCGTCCCAAAATAAGTGTCATATACTATTTATAACACTAATTTTTTCTATTTTATCCCTTAAAACAATCAGTAAGAGAGAGAAAAACTACACTCAAATATCTATTTTTTAAAATTCCAATGTCTACTACCAATAAAAAGAAAGGGTATTCTAGTAAAAGTCATATTCTCTCTCTTTCATTTACACATTTTTCTTAAAGTGTGTGATTTGGTCAACTGTGACACTTAAAATGGGATGGAGGGAGTATTTCCTTGCCAACTACAGTCTAACCTCTCAGGACTAAACATACATGCAAATCAGGATATAGTCAAGACAGGTGAACAAGAATTTGAAAAATGTTTTCATGTAGGGGAAACTCCCCAAACTTGAGTTTGCAATGGTCAAACACTCAAGCAATTTTGATCTAAAATATTCAAACTTGCATTCATAAGAATATTATGACGTAAATGCATCCAAACATAAACAACTTTCATTCAACTCACTTTCAACTAAAATCAATTTCCATCACGGCAGAAACAAACACACCTTTGCAACAATTCAAACGTGGCTCATAATTTGTAAACACATTTCATTTTGTGCACCTTTTTATTCGATCCATTTGTTCTCCAAAATTAAAAGTTCAAAAATCAAATCTTCAATAACCACAACAAAAACTGTGCTACTTAAAAAAATTCAAATTCCCTACTGTCAGAAAGATCCTGCATTCACACAGTCGGTCGTTCAGCAAAGATAGAACAACGCTGAGCTATTAAATCTTTAAATGCAGTTGCAGTGAAATAGAAACAAAAAGCCACAGCAACATCATGCTTTTTTCCATCTCTTTCCTCTTCATTGTGTGCATGTGTAAATACTAAATAAATATCATTACTTCTAGGAAGTAATCGGTCATCTTCGCTACATGCTATATTTATATCAAAATCGTAGCGCTCTAATCAAGTAAAAAATCTTTAACGGGAATTAAACCAAATCAACATATATTATCTACAAGCTATTTATACTTGATCACCTCGCGCTAAGACAGGGATAGAGCTGCAGCAGCTACAGGCTGCGGTGTCAAGACCCTTCACACTCATAACCAGCGCATATAAAATAGTCCTTCATGTGATCCAAGCCATGCACCCAAAGAAGAGTCACGTGTGTATTGGTTTTCTTCCTCAGCTTTAAATTCTAGACACCAAAATAACATTCTAACATTAGTTACAAGAAAACCATCCTAAAAGTGCTTCTGACAACACAAGAATATAAAAAATTGGAAGCAGAAAGGGCAAAAGCATATCGTGCTTACTATTTTTAAATGTTTGATAGCACACGGTGGAGAGAACTGAATTAGAGAACTTATCCTCCAAAAGCAATTCGCCAGACTTGATACTCCATATCCGTAGCTTGCAATCCTCTCCACCTGAGATGACCAAATCAGAATTTACAAACAAAAAAAAACCCGCTAAAGAAATAACATGGGTGAAATAATATCAACCTGACATAACATATCTCTCATCTGGGTCAACACCGAGTTGTATTTTAGTATGTGAATTCACATGTCCTTCATAAGATTGAACAGCACCCCTCTGGAGCATGCGACGGTCGTATAGCTTTATCTAAAAAGGAAAAAACCCGGTAATTAAGATGCAATTTCTCTCATTACATGAAGTCCGCAATAAATAGTTGCTACAGAGAGAATTTTAGTAACATCTTCATCATCTTGTAAATACTAGTAACATAGAAAGAGGTGCATCAGAAAGAGTGATTTGGTTTGTGGTTGTAAACTTGTAATGCCTCCTTCATTGGAAAGAGTTAGGCCCAAACTCAAATTATAAGATGCTATCACTCTATCAGAACCTATTCAAGACAAGATCCATTGGGTCAGCCACTATCGGTGCACTCAGCTCTCTAGATGCTCAATCCTGGGTGGTGGGTAGTCCTCACCTTACAATCCGATTTTGTAGGAGTTGAGATAAGGACAGAAAATGTGTTTATATAAGTGGTGGATAGTCCTCACCTTACGAGCCGATTTTGTAGGAGTTGAACTAAGCCCTAACCCCAAATTCTATGACTCCCCTTGAAAATATACACTCAACTATATAGAATCTATTAGACTTGGTTTGTGCACTTTAAATACAAAAAAAATTCTTCAATGTAAATATAAGGAATAGGCAATGAATTCATACAAAGGGCGAAACATGAGATTCTGCAGCTCATTATCTGTACTATATGCCATGTAAAAGTGACATTAACAATAAATCTAAGTAGAAGTTTATCGAATAATAAACTAACCGATCCATCCATGGAGCTTGCCAAGAAGTACTGATCGTCAAACTTAAGCGATGCCAAACTAGTATCAAATCCACAAAATAGGAAACAGAAATTAGTGAAGTCAAAATCAATAAAATTCAAATCAATTAAGATATAAGTCAAGTAGACAACGTTAGCAGGAAAAAGCTTACTAACCAGGATATAGATGAAGGCATCTTAATGGTATGTGAAGGATATATGTTTCCTTCAAGCTACAAAACGAGAGGGACATAAGCATATCAACAATAGTTCCAACTTATAGCGAAAAGAAAACATTCACAAAGTGAATCATCGGTCATTGAAGATCGCAGAAACCTTCATAGAACAAAATATAACAAGTTGCACTAAAGTACCATAAAATAAATTTATATTTGGATTTAAATTTGGATTCACAAAATGCAGAAGTAAGAAACTACTTAAAGGCATTAAACGGTGAATAATAAACAAAAGTGAACATTTTTTATAATGGCAAATTTTGATTATTTCATGAAATCTAACGTCTCTCTGGTCTTTCAAGTCTCTCATTCTTAATTTAGAAAATTAAGAAAATACCTTAAACCAATCTTTGTTAGAACTTCCAACTTTCGTATCTGAAGATGCTGGTGGGATCCTATGCAAAGTAAGTCTACTAGATAGCAATCTTTTCTCTCGAAAATCTACAGAGATAACTGCCCCATTTCTGAGTCCACATAATATCACATTTCCCTGCACCAACAAGAAATAGTTCATAATATATTTCAGAAGTTACAACCAGAAAATATTTATACAAAATTATCATATGGCTTGGTTAGAAAGCTGAAAACACAACAAATTATAGGAACCAACAAATAATCACATTTCATTTTACAAAGTAATAAATTGTATTAAAGAGAGGAAAGATGAAAAAAAAAAAAAAAGACATTTATCTAACTGCTAAATGGAAATTACTGCGGATCCTCATCCTTACAACAATACATTATCTAACTGCTAAATATGAGTTCTTTTTTACATCCAACAATGATAACAACCACCAAGCTTTATCCCACTAGAAGAGGTCAGCTACATCCAGCATAACATTTTCCTATGGACCTTGTTAATAATCTTTTCCAAAGAGATAATTCTGTCTGTTTGAATTTTGTAGTAAACGTGTAATAGCAAATCAGGTTAATGATATGATATGAATCGTATAAACGCCATCCGTTTCAGTTCATATTCATTAATCACACTCAATAAAATTTTCACAAAGACACTATAATAATGTACATTTAATGACAATAATAGGTTAATGAAGATGTATCAGACAATATTTTACTAGGGGTAACTTACTGAATCAACAATCTGTTGTGCAAAAACATCACTTTTACAACGTAAAAACCATGATCGTGTCCCACTTTCCAGATCCACACAAGCACTTCCCTGATTAGTACCTAAGAAATATAAAGAGAAACACAAATGAATATCTCACAAAAGATTAGATAAAAATTTAACACGGGATATTTCGTAAGGAAGAGAGTATATATCGCAATTGTCATCTTTAAGAACTGTCAAGACTTCTAGTTATTAAATCAAATTCTAATGGCGCATTTTTCTCTATCTTAGACTGATAAAGGAGAGGAAAACATAAAACAGAAGCGGAAGATGAAAGAGAAAGCAAGGCAATATAAAACTTACCAATTATAGCCCGATGTTTATTATAGTCATATTCAGCTGTCCAAAGGGTACACTTGAAAGAAGTTATTTCCTCTAGTCTACTCCATGTATTAAGTATTCCTTCTCCAAGATCTATCGGCTCAACAAGACTGATGGTATAAACAGATCCATCTGATGTTTCTGATCCCAGTGTGGTAAATCTATTTTGCATGTTAAGATCTTTAAGTTCATGTTCAATTTTATCCAAAATAACTGGAATTGGATGTCCCAATATCCGATAAAGAGGATTATACAAAAATACGCTATAATATTAAAACTAAATGTGAGAAGTTCTAATCTTGACGATTCAATCTTATGGATCGTCTAAGAATAGAACTTAAAAGTCACTTGAAGGTCACATGTTTTATACTTCAAACTTTGTCCTGCATTCACAATTGAATATTTATATTTCAGTGGTGCTTATAGGACAATAGCAAAATGTAAAGCCTCAATATTGAATAAATGTAAAAATAAATCAAAGGATACAAGACATTTCCAACAACTGGGGTATCATTCGCAGCTTGAGGGGATAAATTTGGACCCAATCTTATACAAGATATTCTGGATGACATAAACAATGAAGCTCCATTAGGTCTGAAAAGCGGCCCAGGCACCTCGTTATGCACATCTGTTTTCCCTTTAATATGACTCTTCACACGATCTGGCATCCACCTTACGCCATCATCAAAATTTTGCCCAATCCTTCCAACTTCTTGAAAACTGTGTGTGCCGAACTTCACAAGCAACAACTAGTAAATAGTAATCAACATTATAAATCAAATCACCGGAATCACTTAAAATTAAAAATGTTTTTAGGTTCAACAGTTCAAGTCCAACCAATATGATTCAATCAATTTGCAGGATTATCAAAGTACTCAGCATTTAGAGGTATATTGGTATTTCTTGTCACTCAAGTCTCCTATGATAATGTTGGAAAAAATCGAAAGCAAACCAATACAGAACTCTTACCTGTCAATGGCATCATTAGTAAGGTAGGTGATCAACTTAAAATATCTGATAATATCTTGATATTATGTGACGTCAGGGTAACTTAGTTTACCTCCTAGTCTCAGTTTCTATATTTTTTTACTTCTATAAAAAATAAATTAGGAGAGTTGGGTCTCAAGGGCTTGCCAAGGTTAGAGCAGACCCCAATGCTCAAAGAGAGCTGCCAGAGGTACATACGGATTATCCACGAATAAGTTCCTCACACTGGTAGGCCACGAGAATTGAACTTCTTGCAAACTGGGTCAACCGTCCATTTATATATTTAGTTTATAACAAAAACTCGATATTTATTTCAGTTGAAAAGCTCTTTAAAGGTGGAATCTAATCCGTACAAGGCTAGTTTTATGGGAAATCGTAGTAATTCATACAAGTGACAGCACAAGATGACACAAATCCAAGAACTTATACCATTACTAACTTCTAATGCTACCAGCAAAAGATCTAATACTTAAGGCGCTTCTTTGCCAAAGCTACTCTTCTTTGAAGAAGCCTAAAATAGGGCCAAACTGAATTTAACATGGCAGGGAAGCAAAAAATGTAAAGCATTTCAGAAACTCTATCAAAACAAAATACCATTTCAGAATCTAAAAAAGACACTGATTCTTAGACGGCCATAATACTGGCACACACATATCTTCATTCCATAACCAATAAAATTACAACTTAAAAACTCAAATATGAAAATCCAAGAATTGTTCATATAAGACACAAGTCAATGGTTAGATTAGATATGTAAAAAAACTTATAAATTACCTCAGCGAGCCATTTATACTGCCACTCAATAAAACATCAGTTCGAAATCTACCATCTACTGTCTGCACATCAACATTTAAGTGTTCCAAGGCACTAATGCCTATCCTATCAGTTCCTTGATACTTCCAAACCTGCAAACCCAATCTTACATTAGAAATTTAGAATCAACTCAAACACAATGAACCACATTATCAAAATAAATGGAACCAAAGTCGAAGATATTAACATACGGTAGGTTGAGATGTTTGTATTTTCCGGAATTCCTCGGTGAAGTTACACTTGCAATAGTGTGAAGCATTAACATGACGACCATCTAACTCCCTAATTTGAAGCAGCTTAGACGTTCTGTTTCTAAGCTTCCTACAAGAGCTCTTACTGCTTTCCTGTATCTAAAATCCATCATAATCAATTTAATGATTTATGCAAAACCCCAAAATGACAACACCAAAACATTCATGTAATATACTGTTGAATTTGTGATATTTAGGTGAAAGAGTGAGAGAAAGTAATGAGAAATATGAGTATAAATGATAATGATTTAATGACTCAATGACCTAATATTAGTATGATACTGACTTGATATTTATAACCAAGTGAATATATCTAAATCTAAACTAAATCTCTTAATTATAAGGCTTAGAAAGTTAGAATCGACAAACCTAATTGTAGAGATATTTTCTCAACAAAATATAATTTAAACCTTATGCATATCTTAACTGATATTTTCTATTCTAACTTATACTATACACAAAGAGAAACTTTTGGTATAACTACTCCTCTAAATAAATCACTACATTATATTGATCCAACCGTTGAATATGTTCATATTATATTAATCATCATGCACACCAAATTTCAGGACACAAAACTAAATTGACATTCATGACCATCTTAGAGTCAATATTTACTCATTTATTTTACAAAGTATCGTACGTTCATGTGAGGTTATTTTTTTTGAAGTATGAAATAGTATTGAAAATTCACAAATTTAATATATTTACCATGAATTTCAAATTTGACAGTTAGATTATTGAAGTTCAATGAAATAAGTAATAATGCAGACTAACTAACTATATTAAGAGTTACTCATGGAGGTAAACCGATCCCTACTCATATATAATAAAATTTCAAGGATAATCAGTATCATTGCAACTCTATTTTACACTAACATCCGATCAAAATGATCCATCTTTTACCGACACCACCCCACTTTAACAACTGAATATTAAAATGAATAAATCACCAATTAGTCCCTGAATTTGTAAGGCTCTCGCTCTCTATAATAGGTTCTTGACTATGGATATTTCAATTAGGTCCATAACTCAATTAAAACATCAAGTTGGTCCTTATATTTAACCATTTTTGTTGGCTTTCACCCTCTGGTTCCTAGGGGAAGAGGGCCTTAGTAGTTCAGAGTTCGGGGCGAGTTCTGACATCAAGTGGTTCCAGTCCCCTCCCAAACGCAGTAGCGGGGAATCGAACCGCGGTCCTCCCTACCTATTCAGCGTCAATCACCACTGAACCAACTAACATTTGGTTATATTTAACCATTTACTATCAATTAATCCGCTATATTTCAACAACTTAGTATCAATTAAGTCCCTATATTTCAATACCTTACTATCAATTTGGTCATTAACTTTATTAACTTACTATCAATTTAATTTAGTCCCTAACATTCTGCGAATGACTAATATTAATAAAATTTTGACAGAGTGAGCGACCTTTTTGAAATATCTATAAAGACAGATACTATTTAAGAGCACCCTACAAAGTCAAGGTGTCAAGCACAAATTTGGTGGTTTAACCTCTGGTTCCTAGGGTAAGGGGCCTTAGTAGTCGAGAGTTCAGAGCGAATTCTGACATAAAATGGTTACAGTCCCTCCCAAGTTTGGTGGTTTACTAATTTTAAAATTAACCATATGACACGAAAAATCAAAATGAAATTCAATTGGTTATCTGAGTGTAAAACTAATTTATATCGATCGAGAGTGTATCGCTAATAAACTCGATATAGCATATAATAATATACCTTAGAGGAAGAGGTTTGTGAAGGCTCTGGAGTAGTGATTTTGGTCTTAGAAGAAGAAGAAGAGCCAGGAATTGGACCTTTGATCGGAAAATATCTGTTCTTCTCTGGGTCAAAGTAATACCCTGGAAGCTCTGTCTCAAAAAAAAAAAAAAAAAACAATAATCATTAGTCAATTAGCATTAATAAGTAATAATCATTGTTAATTAATTAACTTAGTAAATATTATAGGGAAAACAAAAAACACAAAATGTTTCACCTGGTGCTGGTGGCATGTCGTTGCTGTTCGAAAGCGGAAGAGAAAGAGCGACCTAAGAGAGTAAGAGGTTTGCGGTTTGTTTGAATAAGAAAAGAAAATAGGCGAAGGGTGTTTCAGTGGGATTTAGGTCTAGAAAGAAAAATGTTAATGATGTTGTGATTGTGATTTTTATTTGCAACTATATATAAATGAATTTAATTATTTACGAAATAAAAACTATTTATTTTTGTTATTTAATTATTAACTTAAATAAGGAAAAAAAACAAATATATAGTTTTAAAAAATAGTTATGACTAATAACAATACTAAAAAATAATTAAAACTGTAATATTAATGCATATTTGTTGTGTTTGTTTTTTATGCAAAGCAATGTTTGTATTTGCTGATCTATTTTAAATTATATTATATTGATAAATTATTTTAAAAAATGAAGACCAATATCAGATAATTTATCATGTGCATACTTTTTCGTACTTTTATATATCGCATTAGTGAGCTACATTATTTTAATTGATATTTTTATCATAAAAATATAGTTTAGTGATATAGTTATATATTTAGATTTGAAATAACTAAATTATCTGTGTGTATTTTTAAGTGATTATACTTGTGAGCAACTCTCCTGCCGCTAGTACTTTATAGTATATGCATTAGTGTTGTTTCAAAAAAAAAGTATATGCATTAGTGAGACACATTGTTTCAAGTGATATTTTAATCGTATAATTTTAACTTCATGATGTATTTTAGCGGTGTGCTTTTCAAAAGATTGATGAGTGGATAATTTGTCTCTAAGTACTTTTATTTATCGCATTAGTGAACTACATTATTTTAATTAATATTTTTATCATATAAATATAACTTAGTGATATAGTTATATATTTAGATTTGAAATAACTAATTTATTATCTATGTGTATTTTCAAGAAATTAGACATGTGAACCCACAAATACTTTATTTCAAGTGATTGCGTAAGCTTAAGTTATATTCCTTGTATATTTACAAATACATATTTTATTTTTAAAGTCGAAGAACGACAGAGGCTTACTTGATCTCGTGCGTACTTTTCTGTATTTTCATCAATGAAACACATTCTTTCAATTAATATTTTAATCGTATAATTTTAACTTAATGATGTACTTTATCGAGGTGTTTTTCTAAAGACTGATGAGTGGATAATTTGTCCCTAAGTACTTTCATTTATCGCATTAGTGTGCTAAATTATTTTAATTAATATTTTTATCCTATAAATATAACATTGTGATATACTTATACATTTAGATTTGAAACAACTAATTAATTATATGTGTGCATTTCAAGTGATTAGACATATGAACAACTCTCCGAGTAGTACTTTATAGTATATATATGTATTATCTATGTGTATTTTCAAGCAATTAGACATGTGAACCCACAAATACTTTATTTCAAGTGATTGTGTAAGCTTAAGTTATATTCCTTGTATATTTATAAATAGGGTTAAATATGTTTTTGATCCCTATAAACATTTGAACTTTCTACTTTTAGTCCCTCTAAAAAATTTTCCCACTTTTTAGTCCCTACAAAATTCTCTAATATGAATTTTGGTCTCTACTTTTAAGTCAACTCATGTATACTAATTAAATTTTGGAATTATGTATTGTAGTAATGTTTAGTATATTAAAAATTGAATCGATTTGCAAAATTTGAATTTTTTTAATTAGTGATGAATTAAATATGAATTTTTGAAGTGTTTGCGCTTAAAAATTCATAGTTAATTTATCATTTGTTAAAAAATTATGAATTTTGGTTTGAGTAATTTTTATAATATTATAAACATGATCACAAAACCTCGTTAAAAAATTTGAATTGTACACATAGTTGAGTGAAAAGCAGGGACCAAAAATCATGATCGGAAATATTTGGAGGACCAAAAAGTGGAAAAAAAATTTAGAGGGACTAAAAGTAGAAGAGTCGGATGTTTATAGGGACTAAAAACATATTTAACCCTTACAAATACATATTTTATTTTTAAAGTCGAAGAACGATAGAGGCTTACTTGATCTCGTGCGTACTTTTCTGTATTTTCAAGGGATTAGGGTTCTATATTAGATAAACGAGACGGATGAGCCAAGGGATTGAACTCTGTCTACTTTGTTAAATCGTCGTGACTATTGGAATTTCATTGTTGAGGGCTTGGATCTAGAGTACTAGATAAGGGAGAAAGGACGACTCTAAACAATTCCTAATCGTTTTTCTCATCTAAAAAGTTCTACTTTTAACTTTTGCATTATTTTAACACAGTCCTCGTGGATACGAATTATTTTATTACTTTGAAGTTAATTAGTACACTTGCTAATTTAATCATCAAGTTTCCCTCCGGTTTGTTCCCGGATTGAATACCAATTCAAAACAACAAGTGAGAAGCTATCCATACAAGAAGCTTGTGTTACACCAGAATACATTTACAATTCCTCAGGTGGTTTTATCCCCCAGTGAACGTTATCATGAAACATTGCACAAAAGATCATACAAATATTTTCTCTCTACAAATACATACACTTTTACAGTTCAACCTTCCTGATGATGTTTATCACTTTGTGGGATAGTAGATGATGTCTATCTTTTCGAATTGCCTTGACTCATTGTAGTTTACAGGGTAGTAGGTGATATTTTGTTTCATTATCTTGGCTTGCTGTTATTTTGTTGGATAGTAGATAATGTTTCATCTTTGCATATTACTTTGACACACTATCGTTTGCATGATAGTAAGTAATATTTGGTTTCTTTATCTTGACAAGCTATCACTTTGTGGGATAGTAGAAGATACCATATCTCTTTGATTTACCTTGACTCACTGTCATTTTATGATAGTAGGTAATATCTTCCCTAGTGTTTTACTATGTTCCCTAGTCGAGTTTTGCTTTCTCCCAATGGACTTAGGATGCTCCTTGTTGCTTTCTTTTCCCAGTCGGGCGCTGTCTGTCCTTCCCCTATGGAGTCTTAGTCATCATTTTCCTTTGTCTATCTTTCGTAACACTTTCTACAAAATTCAAAAAAAGAAGAGTCAGCATTTTGCATCCATGTTTGCATCATACACATTGTTAGAGGATTTGGGGTCCAAAAATGGTGCACGTTTTATATTTAAGTCTCTTCAATCCTGTCTAGACAAAGATTTGTATCTTCATCTCTCCGGATGAAGAAACTTAAATAGGGGCAATGTAACACCCCTTTTTTTTTATGCCACAAAAAGAGTATATATATATATATATATATATATATATATTTATTTTAACTTAATCAGAGTACGCGTGCGTGATACAAGTGCTAAGCCCGGCGTCATATCACACAAAGAAACTAAAACATAATAGTACGACAATTTTAAAACATAATAGTACTATATGTATCATAGTGCTTCTCAGAGAAACAAAGTGTGGTACCTGAATATTTTACAACCCCAAAACACCGCACCTAGTTCATGATCGATAAATATAAACACATCATGAACTCGGTGCATACTACAGCCATAACCAAAAAGAGGCTGATCCAAGAGTGTAAAAGTATATAGTACAGTCATCCAGCAGAGTTATAATTAAGACTAAACAGAAACTATACAGTCACCAGCGGCATAGCCTAACCCAAAAAGTGCCACTGCAGTCAGTCGACATGGAAGGACTAAGGAGGGCAGCGACAGGGGTAACGTCCACACCCCACGATAGAACCCCCTAGAGAAGCCTGGGCACGTGAAGTAGCCTCATCCTCCATCGGATCAGAATCATCACTAGACTCACTCGACACATGATCGCCACGCCTAACAGGAAAAACAAGAAGGGCGAGGAATCTCAAAACAACTACTATCCTCAGAAGGAATTGCAGGAGATACCAAGTGAGGTACCTCGGGTCCACCAATGGATCCCTCCCTGGCAGCGTCAGCTGCCCACACAACTGACTTCCTCAACTCCTTCGCAGGAGCTGATGGTCCTCCCTCCTCAAAACGGCCCGTCGCGGGGGCATCCTAGCCGCTCACAGCCGCCACTGCTACGGGAACCTCCTGTGCCCTCGGTGGTGGTATCGCGGAAGTAAACTGGAAATCTCTAGGAAGAGCAGACATAGGTATGGCAAGTGGTGGTGTCTGCCATACAACACACTAGTGAATATGCATGGAATCAAAAAAAGTCCTAATCTCTCTACACGGCCCTGATAGTACGCGGTGCCTGAAGCAGAGTCTAGCGTCCAAGCACTCTGACGCGACTCATCAAGGTAAGACCAGATGGTGTCCGTCACCCGTGCGGTGTCCGGAAGAATCTTCATTGCCATCCTCTGAGGTTGGGCGTTAGCCCCAAATATAAAACATAGGAGGGTCACAATCTAAATATAAAATATAAACCAAAAAAAATGCCAAAATAACTTATTGATTTTAATTGCATTTTTTTTTAGTCAACTCCATATCAATATAATATAAAAAGAGAATAATGCACACATAGCTTAATGCGGACTCTATATGAAATGTGACGCCAATCCCTGGATCGTCAATGCATGAATTCCGGAATTTAACCTCTCCGCAGAGAGTCGTAGGTCCATCCCCTACTATACCCCATAGGGCCATCAATAAAATCCCGAAGGATTAAGGTGGATCCACTCACGCAATCACACCTCGTGGTCCACTCACGCAATCACTTATTAGACTCAATAATTCCCGCAGGATTAAGGTGGGTCCACTCACGCAACCGCACCCCCGTGGTCCACTCACGCAACCACGTACTATGAATGCATGAGCATACAATGTCTCTCATCAATGTCGATGCATCAATTACATATCAGTCGTGCATATGTAATCAAAATCTCATGCTAATACATATATTCGTAAATCATATGTAAAACATATACATGTATTTTTAAATAATTTATCGTTTCGAGAATACATAACATAGTAAACATGTTCACAAAACATATTCAATTCTTGCACAACAAACCAATTAAGCACATATGGAAAACAGCGACATTCCTTTTTAACATTATATTTAATAGTTAGAGGGTGCCCTTACCTTAGCAAGCTTCGAAAAACTTCCCTTAAAAACTGTTACGTGCTTCCTAAAAATAAATAGCGTACAATCAATAAAATATTACACGCACACTCAAAAAGTACGAGGTCTTTTCCTAAAAATCTAAAAGGGTTTTAGGTAGGTTCTAAAGCAAACAGATAGCGATTTCGAGACTTTTCTAATTCATCAAAACTTACAATGGGCCTCTTAATTAGTTTACTTATATTATTCTACTGTATATTTATTTTTATTTTATTTTATTTTTTTTAAGAAAATCATAATTTGTATCCAAATTTAACTTTGTTAATTCTTTTGGGTTTTCAAATCCAAAAATTGATCACGGTCATAAAAATTTCTGCATCTCCAAGTATACAACTTCCTAACTTTTATATATTAACTTGGTCATATAAATAAAATGTTTCTAGTTTTATCTTCAAACAATACCAAGTAATCCTTTTAATTTAAAGTCATTATTACTCTTTTTTTAAATAGCACTTGAAATTTTGAAAGGGGATACATGACACAGGGCCATGAATGCCTCGGCCTTCCACTACTAAAATGGCTAGCTCACAATTTTCATCTTCAAAGCCAAGGTCTACATTCAAATAGCTTCCAAACATACATTATTTGCATAAAACAACTATTCAAACCTAGCTTATAATTTATAAATATTTTTTTCTAAGTAACTCATAGTTTCAAGACTAGTAAACTAATTCTCTGGTTTTTTTTTCAAAATCAAACCATCTCAATACACCATTTTAAAAGTTACCCAAGATTTATTCTCAAACAACTAAAACAATATCATGTTCTTGTTAAATTCTATAACTTTTTTTTTATAACATGAACTTACAAAAATAATTTAGAGCTTTTCTCTTTAAGTTTATCCACAAGAATGTGTAAGTTCCACAAATCTTAAAATAGTTTTAATTTCAACACAACTATGACAATTTGTAAGTTCTTGATCAATGGAAAATTTTCTCATGAACCCTAACTATTAACAAAATGACATTCATGGTTTCAACCATGGAAATCTTCCTAGCTACCCTTAGAAATAATAGCTTTACGATAGCTAACACAAAACACCCATTGAAAGTTTATTCAATATAAATGTGAAAAGTCAAAAAGTTCATTCTTCAAGTTCTAAGAACTTGGCCAGCTATAGAGAATAAGAGAAGGATCTATGTTACCTTAGAAGAAAGAACCTCACTCTTTCAAGCTTTCCAACAAGCTTCCAACGGTTAGAAATGGTGAAGAGATGCAAAACTTATGAAGAGATAAATGGTGAGTTGTGGCTTCGGGTAACAAGAGAGGAAGAGACTAGATCTTAGATTTATTTCTAAGATACATGCTTATAGGAGAAGCTAAGTGATCTAGGCCATTGGATGACCCTTAGTCACATGGATTTTTATTAGATATTTTCTACTTTATGTCACATCAAACCCCCAGCTCTCGCGTTCGCTCGCAGTCGAGTCGTCATTCGTTCACGGGTAAAGTTTTCGAAGAGCAAAAAAAAACTTAATATAAGTTTGGCATTCTCTCTCTAAATTTTCTCGCCGATTTTTTTTTACCGCTTAAAAATTTTATCCGTTGTTTAAAAAAAAACGAGGTTGGATTCTCCATCCCGTCGATATATAAAATCTTATTGTTTAATTTTTCACATAAATCAAAGTTCGGAAAATTAAACGGCAGTGAACTTTTGTGCGTTTTCTCGATAAATAGATGAAAATATATTTTGAAAATTCGCCGGCACAGAAACATTCTTATACATAAATAAGGACTATGGTTTCATTGCCAGACTCTATTTAAAGCTCATGTAATGACTAGACTCGATCTCAGCAAACTTGTTCTCATTACATATTCTATATGCGAAAAACATAGTTAAAACTCTAATTTCTTAGATGCTAAACAAAAGTCTTAACATAGTAGGCATTATAAAATTAAGGTTCTTACATTACTTCCCCCCTAAAAGAAGTTTCGTCCTCGAAACTTGAAACTTCGTTGAATAACTCGGGATATTGTTCTTTCATCTCACTTTCCAACTCCCAAGTCGCGTCCCCGGTGGCTTCATTCCATATTACTTTGACTAATGGTATTTCCTTAGTCCTTAGACGCTTCATCTTTCTATCTCCAATTTTTATTGGTGGGACTTCAAATGACAAGTTCTCCTTCAATTCAATGTCATCTGGCGCAACCACATGTGACGGGTCAGGAACATACTTTCTTAACTGAGACACATGAAACACATCATGGATTTGTGATAGTATTGGTGGTAGTGCGATTCGGTAAGCTACCTTCTCTATCCTCTCTGAAATTTGGTAAGGTCCAATAAATCTCGGCGTTAACTTCCTTGCTCTTATGGCTCTTCCCACACCAGTGGTTGGAGTAACTCGAAGAAAAACATGTTCTCCTGCCTCAAACTCCAAGGGTCTACGACGCTTGTCCGCATAACTCTTCTGGCGATCCTGGGCAACCTTCATTCTTGCCCGAATTTGTTTCACTTTATCTGTTGTCTGTTGTACCATCTCTGGTCCCACAATCATGCTCTCCATCTTGATACCAACACAATGGAGTCTGACATCTCCTCCCGTAGAGAGCTTCATACGGAGCCATCCCAATGCTTGTATGGTAGCTGTTGTTGTAAGTGAATTCTATTAATGGCAGAACATCATCCCAACTCCCTCTGTCATCAATAGCACAAGCTCTTAATAAGTCTTCCAAAGATTGGTTTGTTCTTTCTGTCTGACCATCAGTCTGGGGATGATATGCTGAACTAAATCTTAGTTGGGTTCCCAAAGCCGTGTGCATTGTCTTCCAAAAATGCGACGTAAATTTTGGGTCACGATCTGACACGATGCTGGATGGTATTCCATGAAGTTTAACAATTTCTGCGACATAAATCTCAGTTAGCTTCTCTGCGGTATAGGTGAGTTTGATACGTAAGAAATGTGCAGATTTGGTCAATCGGTCCACTATCACCCATATAGAGTCATTCTTCCTCCTTGTCTTGGGCAGTCCCGAAATAAAATCCATTGATATACTGTTCCATTTCCATTCTAGTATATCTAACGGTTGAAGTAATCTTGCAGGTTTTTGATGTTCTATCTTGCTTTCTGACAAGTCAAACATGATGCCACATACTCCACTACATGCCTCTTCATACCGGGCCACCAAAAATCTTGCTTTAGGTCTTGATACATTTTAGTAGCCCCTGGGTGGATACTGAGTTTACTCTTATGAGCTTCATCTAAAATCGCCTTCCTTAAACCCTTAGCATCAGGAACACATACTCTGCCGTTGCATCTCAAAATATCATCTGACCCCACTTTAAATTCAGTAGTTGTTCCCCGAACAATTAGATTCCTCTTCTCTACAATCAATTCGTCATCTTGACAACTTGCAATCTCTTCTAACAATCCACTTGAAAGGGTAATCATTCCTAGTTTCAAGGCTCCTGATACAAACTACACATCCAAGTGTAAGTCTCTAAACATTTCAAGTAATTCTTGCTGACTTGCCATCAATGCTGAACATGCCATTACACTTCTTCTACTCAAGGCATCAGCCACAACATTTGCTTTTCCGGGGTGGTATTGTAATGTGAAATCAAAATCCTTGAGTGTCTCCATCCACCTTCTTTGTCGCATGTTTAGCTCCTTCTGATCAAACAGGTATTTCAAACTCTTGTGGTCGCTGAACACGGTAAAAGTGCACCGATACAGATAGTGTCTCCATATTTTCAAAGCAAAAACTACTGCCGCGAGTTCCAAATCATGGGTGGGATAGTTTCTCTCGTGTGTCTTTAACTGTCGTGATGCATAAGCCACTGCTCTCTTGTGTTGCATCAACATGCACCCAAGTCCTTGATGTGACGCATCACAATAAACCTCATATGGTTCATCAGGTTGCGGTAAAACTAGCACTAGAGAGGTTGTCAATCTATGTTATAGCATCTGAAAACTAGCTTCGCATTTCTTAGTCCAGGCAAAAGGTTGATCCTTCCTCGTAAGTTGAGTAATTGGTGCCACAATCTTTGCGAATCCTTCAATAAATCTTTGGTAGTATCCTGCCAATCCTACAAAACTCTGGATATCAGTGACTGTTTTTGGCTGCTCCCAAGCAAGTACTGTCTCAATCTTTGCTGGATCCACAGCTATTCCCTCTTTTGATATGACATGACCAAGAAAGTTCACTTCATCCAACCAAAACTCACACTTAGTCGGGTTGCCATACAATTCCTTCTCGCGCAAAAGCTGCAATACCAAGCGAAGATGTTCTCTATGCTCCTCTTCAGTCTTTGAGTAGATAAGTATATCATCGATGAATACTACCACAAATTGATCTAGGAAAGCATGGAATATCCTGTTCATATAATCCATGAAGATTGCTGGCGCATTTGTCACTCCAAAAGGCATCACTAAATATTCATAGTGTCCATAACGGGTGCGAAATACTGTTTTCTGAATATCTTCTTCTCTCACTCTAATTTGGTGATAGCCTGACTTCAAGTCAACCTTTGAAAATTCTGACGCTCCCTTCAACTGATCCATCAAGTCATCAATTCGTGGTAAGGGATATCGATTCTTGATAGTTGCCTTGTTGAGTTTACGATAATCCACACATAAACGAGAGCGTCCATCCTTTTTCTTTACCAAAAGAACTGGCGCACCCCATGGAGATACGCTCGGCCTAATAAATCCATTCTCTAACAAGTCTTCAACTTGACTTTTTAGCTCCGTTAGTTCGACTGGTGCCATCCGATAAGGAGGATCTATAATCGGACTCATTCCCGGATGTAGATCAATAAAGAATTCCACTTCTCGAACAGGCGGAAGCCTTGGGATTTCTGCTGGAAAAACGTCCAAGAATTGTTGAACCACTTGCACTTCCTCTAGTTGAATATCTGGGGTTACCTTGACATTGGCAAGAGATAGTATTTGTGGTTCTCCGTTACACAAAGCTACTCTAAGCTTGTTAGCTGATAGGTATCTTACAACTCCTGGCTTTTGATAGTTGAAGCAAACTGTCCCGGAATGCCCGCATTCGGTAGCATAATGACCTTCTTTACCACACCTGAAGCAAGTCAGCTTCTCTCCACCCGGATTCCCTCGGGCTCCTTGGTCCACAGAGCGATTAGGTCCTCGATTGTTCTGAGAACGGTGGTAAGGCTTAGTCACATGTCTCCCGCGATTTTGCTGCTTATTCTGATTACTTGGACGACTAGGTCCCCCAGCACTGAAGTTTCCTTGGAGACTCACTCGCTTGTTTCTCATATCCTCAATCTCTTGACACTTCTCCACTAGCACTTGGAAACGTCGAATTCCTAATGGTACCACTGCATCTTGTAGCTCGTACCTCAAACCATCTTGAAAACGATGACACATATAATTCTCATCTATGCCATCTCTGAAGAAGCGAAAGAACCTTGACAATGACACAAACTTCTTCGCATAAGCCTCAACATTCATACCTCTCTGACGCAGCTTCAAGAATTCTTCTCCATACCTCTCTCTTGCAGTCTCGGGAAAGTACTTAGCCAAAAACCTTCCCTTGAAAGTATTCTAGTTCAATTCCTCATGAGTACCCTCCATCATAAGCCTAGTGTTTCTCCACCAGTATTCAGCATCTCCCAGGAGTTGATAGGTGGCTAGAGTCACCTTTTCACCTCCAGGACAGTGAATTGCTCCGAAGATCTTTTCTATTTCCTGCGGCCATAAGTCCGCAGCATTTGGACCTCCATCTCCCTTAAACTTAGGTGGATTCTGATGATTAAAGTTGGTGAGAACACGAGATCCAGCAGCAAGGACCTCCCTGTCTCTCTTTTCCATGTCCCTTTGTGCCTTAGCATGAGTCTGGGCAGTCACAGCAGCTGCCATATTGTTCATCACATGAGCCATCTGATTAACTTAATTGTCATTCGGTACTGGGACCGCAAGTGCCCGTCTTGGAGGCATTTTTTTTTCTGCAAAACCAATTCTTATAATTAAATCCTTTCCAATTTCGCCAAATAATTCTTCTTTGAACTAACACCGATTACAGATTTCTAGATAAGCGAAAGTTAGAACTATTACATCTCTACACTATACTAACTAACTCTGGACTATTGACCCTAGGGCATACCTTCCCTTTGAAGATCTGAAGCCGAGCTCTGATACCACAATGTAACACCCCGTTTTTTTTTATGCCACAAAAAGAGTATATATATATTTTTTTATTTTAACTTAATTAGAGTATGCGTGCGTGATACAAGTGGTAAGCCCGGCGTTATATCACACAAAGAAACTAAAACATAATAGTACGACAATTTTAAAACATAATAGTACTATATGCATCATAGTGCTTCTCAGAGAAACAAAGTATGGTACCTGAATATTTTACAACCCCAAAACATTGCACCTAGTTCATGATCGATAAATATAAACACATCATGAACTCGGTGCATACTACAGCCATAACCAAAAAGAGGCTGATCCAAGAGTGTAAAAGTATATAGTACAGTCATCCAGCAGAGTTATAATTAAGATTAAACAGAAACTATACAGTCACCAGCGGCATAGCCTAACCCAAAAAGTGCCACTGTAGTCAGTCGACATGGAAGGACTAAGGAGGGCAGCGACAGGGGTAACATCCACACCCCACGATAGAACCCCCTAGAGAATCCTGGGCACGTGAAGTAGCCTCATCCTCCATCGGGTCAGAATCATCACTAGACTCACTCGGCACATGATCGCCACGCCTAACAGGAAAAACAAGAAGGGCGGGGAATCTCAAAACAACTACTATCCTCAGAAGGAATAGCAGGAGATACCAAGTGAGGTACCTCGGGTCCACTAATGGATCCCGCTGCCCACAAAACTGACTTCCTCAACTCCTTCGCACGAGCTGATGGTCCTCCCTCCTCAAAACGGCCCGTCGCGGGGGCATCCAAGCCGCTCACAACCGCCACTGCTACGGGAACCTCCTGTGCCCTCGGTGGTGGTATCGCGGAAGTAAACTGGAAATCTCTAGGAAGAGCAGACATAGGTATGGCAAGTGGTGGTGTCTGCCATACAACACACTGGTGAATTTGCATGGAATAAAAAAAGTCCTAATCTCTACACGGCCCTGATAGTACGCGGTGCCTGAAGCAGGGTCTAGCGTCCAAGCACTATGACGCGACTCATCAAGGTAAGACCAGGTGGTGTCCGTCACCCGTGCGGTGTCCGGAAGAATCTTCATTGCCATCCTCTGAGGTTGGGCGTTAGCCCTAAATATAAAACATAGGAGGGTCACAATCTAAATATAAAATATAAACCAAAAAAAATGCCAAAATAACTTATTGATTTTAATTGCATTTTTTTTTTGAGTCAACTCCATATCAATATAATATAAAAAGAGGATAATGCACACATAGCTTAATGCAGACTCTATATGAAATGTGACGCCAATCCCTGGATCGTCAATGCATGAATTCCGGAATTTAACCTCTCCGCAGAGAGTCGTAGGTCCATCCCCTACTATACCCCGTAGGGCCATCAATAAAATCCCGAAGGATTAAGGTGGATCCACTCACGCAATCACACCTCGTGGTCCACTCACGCAACCACTTATTATACTCAATAATTCCCGCAGGATTAAGGTGGGTCCACTCACGCAACCGCACCCTCGTGGTCCAGTCACGCAACCACGTACTATGAATGCATGAGCATACAATGTCTCTCATCAATGCCGATGCATCAATTATATATCAGTCGTGCATATGTAATCAAAATCTCATGCTAATACATATATTCGTAAATCATATGTAAAACATATACATGTATTTTTAAATAATTTATCGTTTCGAGAATACATAACATCGTAAACATGTTCACAAAACATATCCAATTCTTGCACAACAAACCAATTAAGCACATATGGAAAACAGCGACATTCCTTTTAAACATTATATTTAATAGTTAGAGGGTGCCCTTACCTTAGCAAGCTTCCAAAAACTTCCTCTAAAAACTGTTACGTGCTTCCTAAAAATAAATAGCGTACAATCAATAAAATATTACACGCACACTCAAAAAGTACGAGGTCTTTTCCTAAAAATCTAAAAGGGTTTTAGGTAGGTTTTAAAGCAAACAGATAGCGATTTCGAGACTTTTCTAATTCATCAAAACTTACAATGGGCCTCTTAATTAGTTTACTTATATTATTCTACTGTATATTTATTTTTTTTTATTTTTTTTTTTAAGAAAATCATTTTGTATCCAAATTTAACTTTGTTAATTCTTTTGGGTTTTCAACTCCAAAAATTGATCACGGTCATAAAAATTTCTGCATCTCCAAGTATACAACTTCCTAACTTTTATATATTAACTTGGTCATATAAATAAAATGTTTCTAGTTTTATCTTCAAACAATACCAAGTAATCCTTTTAATTTAAAGTCATTATTACTCTTTTTTGAAATAGCACTTGAAATTTTGAAAGGGGATACATGACACAGGGCCATGAATGCCTCGGCCTTCCACTACTAAAATGGCTAGGTCACAATTTTCATCTTCAAAGCCAAGGTCTACAGTCAAATAGCTTCCAAACATACATTATTTGCATAAAACAACTATTCAAACCTAGCTTATAGTTTATAAATATTTTTTTCTAAGTATTTCATAGTTTCAAGACTAGTAAACTAATTCTCTGTTTTTTTTTTCAAAATCAAACCACCTCAATACACCATTTTAAAAGTTACCCAAGGTTTATTCTCAAATAACTAAAACAATATCATGTTCTTGTTAAATTCTATAACTATTTTTTTATAACATGAACTTACAAAAATAATTTAGAGCTTTTCTCTTTAAGTTTAACTACAAGAATGTGTAAGTTCCACAAATCTTAAAATAGTTTTAATTTCAACACAACTATGACAATTTGTAAGTTCTTGATCAATGGAAAATTTTCTCATGAACCCTAACTATCAACAAAATGACATTCATGGTTTCAACCATGGAAATCTTCCTAGCTACCCTTAGAAATAATAGCTTCACGATAGCTAACACAAAACACCCATTGAAAGTTTATTCAATATAAATGTGAAAAGTCAAAAAGTTCATTCTTCAAGTTCTAAGAACTTGGCCAGCTATAGAGAATAAGAGAAGGATCAATGTTACCTTAGAAGAAAGAACCTCACTCTTTCGAGCTTTCCAACAAGCTTCCAACGGTTAGAAATGGTGAAGAGATGCAAAACTTATGAAGAGATAAATGGTGAGTTGTGGCTTCGGGTAACAAGAGAGGAAGAGACTAGATCTTAGATTTATTTCTAAGATACATGCTTATAGGAGAAGCTAAGTGATCTAGGCCATTAGATCAAAAGTGTAAAGGAGCAAGAATAGACCCTAGCCATTGGATCACCCTTAGTCACATGGATTTTTATTAGATATTTTCTACTTTATGTCACATCAAACCCCCAGCTCTCGCGTTCGCTCGCAGTCGAGTCGTCATTCGTTCACGGGTAAAGTTTTCGAAGAGCAAAAAAAAACTTAATATAAGTTTGGCATTCTCTCTCTAAATTTTCTCGCCGATTTTATTTTACCGCTTAAAAATTATATCCGTTGTTTAAAAAAAAACGAGGTTGGATTCTCCATCCCGTTGATATATAAAATCTTATTGTTTAATTTTTCACATAAATCAGAGTTCGGAAAATTAAACGCAAGTGCACTTTTGTGTGTTTTCTCAATAAATAGATGAAAATATATTTTTAAAATTCGCCGGCACAAAAATGTTCTTATACATAAATAAGGACTATGGTTTCATTGCCAGACTCTATTTAAAGCTCATGTAATGACTAGACTCGATCTCAGCAAACTTGTTCTCATTACATATTCTATATGCGAAAAGCATAGTTAAAACTCTAATTTCTTAGATGCTAAACAAAAGTCTTAACATAGTAGGCATTATATAATTAAGGTTCTTACAGGCAGCTATTGTACCCCAATTTTGGACCTAAAATCCGTTTTCTTTATTTTTCATATTAAAATGCCAAAAAATGTGTGATTTTGGCTTGTATTTTATTCCTCTTTTCATGCATTTATTTTTCTAATTATTTTCATGTTTTTCCATATTTCTTCATTTACAAGTGGTATCCCAAAAAAAACTTTTTACCTTTTTTATTTATTTATTATTAGTAGTACAATATTATTACTACTATTATTATTGTTATTCAAAAAAAAAAAAACCAAAATTTGAATGAAAAAGAAAGATGATCCAATGGAGCATATACAACCATTTCTTTGTTTTCTTTCCCATTTCAATACAAGTTTACCAACAAATTTTCTAACCAATAAAGCAGTATGTTTCCCTTCCTCTTTTGTCAATACAAACCCTATTTGGTTTCAATATAGCAAAAGAAAGAGGGAGAAGGAGGGAGGCAGATGAAAAAACAAAACAACAACACTCTCTTCACCAATTCATCAAAACCAAAACAATCATCCATTGATTTGAATTTCCTTCAATATCAATCACTCCCAAAAGTCCTTAAGCACATCAAACCATACAAAACACCAACAAATCAACCCATAAACCACAACATCTTCATTCATTTTCCATTTTCGGATTCAAAACAAAGTTAACCAAAACTTCACATAAACTTCTCCAAATTCATTCAAACCTTCATCAAAACGAGTTCCATTCATTCATATAGCCTCGTACTGTTGGTTTTATCTCCTATTATTTATTTATTTAAATAAGTGGTAATTATTTTATTAAGTGCACATTTTAGTAATTACCAATTAAGCATAAATTGGTCTTTTATTCTTTCTTTTATTGATAGTAACGACCCATTAAGTGATAGTGGGACAGTTATTACTTTGCACGTTACATTACTTCTGTGATGGACAGAAGTTACAAAAGGAAGTGCAATTCATTTGTTTTGGTTCCCTAAGCCTGACATCTCTATTCAGTAAAGCTTACACCATCTAAGAGAGATTGTAGAAGATTTAGAAGAGCCTCAACATCACTAAGAGCAATCTTCAAGGAAGCGCAATGGTTGGAGGTATTTTGACTTTTAAATTAAATTTCATTTCCGCTATTTAGAATATAATTTCGATTAAGATTCTATAGAAATTCTAACATTTGGTATTAGAGCCCGTTTTGCCTCTGCCTTGCAATTTTCGTGTTCTGATTTTTGGGGTGTTTGGTGTGATTAAAAAATTTTGATTTCATATATATATTTTAGAGTTTTAGATGCATAAAATTGATGAATCATAAAGAAGCAATTTTCGGTTCATATTCTGTATTTAAATTTTATTTTTAGTGTTAAAAGCAGTATGAAATTGGAATTTTTAATTCGGGCTCACGGGTTTTCAACCGGGTCAAAACAACCCATCAAGAGGTTGAAGATGATTTTTAATTTATTTTATAATAAATAAATAGTGTTGTGGTACTCGGTCAGTTAGTTTGTTGTGCTGCCACGATTTATTTAAAGTGTGTACCAAAGTTTTTCAAACTAATATGATTTACGTTACTTTAGTGATGGAACCGAGCAGTACATGAACTGATAAATCATTTTTGTTTATTATGAAACTGCTACAAGTAAATCTAGAGTCTAGACTCATTCTACTGTTAAATGGGCTCGAATTTGTTTTACATGACATTATAATATAATAATATGATATGATGGTATTTACCTATATCTTAATGTTGTTATTATATTATATATTATACACTGTATTTGTTATCAATGTCTGTAGCTCAAGCTTTATATTTGTTTTTGTATGATATTATGAACTTAATCATACAAATTAAGTTTTGATAGATCAAAATTAATTGCCTACAGTATATGCAATTTAATTATTTTGGATTAAATGTCAAAATGATTTATATAATTTTAATTAATTAGGGAGTAGCCACAACATCTTTGATTATGCAAAATTATATATTAAGTGTTTAAAATCATGTTTGTGAAATTGATGGTAATTAGTTAAATTGAACAAAGTAAATTTTATCCTACAGGAATTTTTATTATGTTTATATATAATTAGTTAGGACAAAATATCGATTTATATTTTCTAATTTACCCACAGGAATTAGGAAAAGGAACATAATTTGATAGTTTTATCATTCAGTTATATGAATCTAATTGAATAAGACTTTAGCCTACAGGTAAGTTTTATGTCACTAGGTTCATAGTTTGAAACAGGGGTTACGTTGGTAAAACATGATATTTGTTTAGTAATCTCAATTTCAATTACAAGTTGTGTGTTTAAATTTGCAGCTATACAGCCTATAAATATTTCTGATTTTAAGTGTGAAATTCCCGAACTAAGGGGTGAAAACTATAAGGTGTGGAAGGAGATAATTCTTCTTCATTTAGGATGGATGGATATTTATTATGCTATTCGGAAAGATGAACCACCTATTAAAGAAACTAACCTTCAGGAAGATTATGATCTTTATGAAATGTGGGAGCGATCTAATCGTATCAGTGTGATGTTCATAAAGACCAACATTTCTGCTAGCATTCGTGGTTGTGTTGACCAGCATGATAATGTTCGTGCATTACTTAAGGCCATTGATGATCAATTTAAAACATCAGATAGGGCACTTGCTAGCACTTTAATAATGAAGTTTTCATCCATGAAGCTTATCACTGTGAAAGGTGTGTGTGAGCACATAATGCAAATGAGGGACTTAGCAGCACAACTAAAGACTCTTGAGGTTAATATGCGTGATTCTTTCCTTGTGCACTATATTTTGAACTCTCTTCCTCCTGAATATGGACCTTTCAAAATTTCCTATAATAATACACATAAAGACAAATGGTCAATTAATGAACTCCTGACCATGTGTGTTCAAGAGGAAAGAAGGTTGACGATGGAAAAAAGTAAGAGTGTCTTTATGGCTACTGAAAGAAAGAACATGAATTAAGCTTAGAAAAATGGGAAATGCAAAATATCACCTCAAGGTGGAATTAAGAAAGAATCCAAGTGTTTCTTCTGTAAAAAAGATGGGACACATGAAGAAGGATTATCTCAAATTTCAAAAGTGGCTTGAAAAGAAAGATAAATCAATCTCATTTGTCCATTATGAGTCTAATATGATTAATGTTATTTATAACATATAGTGGATTGATTATGGTTTTACAATCAATGTTTTGAATATGATAAGCCTAAGGAAACCACTTCAAAGTGAGCAAGACATCTAATCAGAGTTCAAGATGCGTTCTCATGTGGTGGCTGTTGAAACATGCAATAAGTTTTAAGTAATGGCTTTGTTTAAATTTGAAAAAGACATTTTAAGTCCCAAATCTTTTTAGAAAATTAAATTTGTTTCATAATTTGTACCATTGGGATACTCTTTTAATTTTATGAAACATTTTCAGTTTTATTTTATAAATTTAAATTTGTTGGAAATGATGTATTATCCGATGGTCTTTTCTCAATTGATTTTCAAAATTACACCACTAAAAATGATATGCATGTTCAAGTTAGAACAAAACGTGTTATAAATAATTAGAAATCCTCTATTTTGTGGCATTGGAGACTATGACATATCTCCATTCAGAAAATCAAAAGACTAGTGAATGATGTAGTACTTTGACACTTTATATTTCACTAGTTTTGATACGTGTATAAAATGTATCAAGGGAAAGCAGTCTAACACGTATAAGAAAGGTGCTATGAGGAGTACTGAAATATTAGAAATCATATATTCATAAATATGTTGTCCATATACGGACATACAAGGTCCAAAACATTTCATCATTTCATTGATGATTACTCACAATATGTGGATGTGTCTACTTGCTTTATAATAAGTATAAAGTATTGGCAGCCTTTAAAGTTTTCTAAGGCTAAAGTAGAAAAACAAATTAGGATTGTGAGAATTGATCAAGATGAAGAATATTATGGTAGATATACTTTGATGGACATGGTTAGGAGTATGCATAGCAACTCTGAACTTCTAAAGTTTTTGTGGAACAAAACTCTTAAAACGATAGTGTATATATTTAATGTTTGTGTCATATATATACGTTTGGGATCTTCGTATAAAGTAAGAGTTTACAATCCACAAGGAAAAGACCTTAGGACTATAAGTCGGTGTTTCATTGAATAAGCCGAAAAATCTAAAGGGTATTTGTTCTATTGTCCATATAATAACACTAGAATTGTGGAATCGAGAAATGCAAATTTCTTGATTTTGACTTGATTAGTGGGAGCAATGAATTCCAGAACATTGGTTCTGATAAAAGTCACATTGTTGTAAAACCTTCTAGTTCAAGTGGTCGATTGATTGTCATTTGAAGTACCCATCAAGCTCAAAACGGTATTAGACGACCAATTATTGAAGTTCCACAAGCAACTGATGATAATATAGTAAATCAAGATGTTCAGGAAATTCTTGAATTTATTGAATATTAAGGAAATTTACTATAAACAGAAAGTCAACTATAACTAGTCACTGTATAGTATATTTACAAGAATTGGACTATAATATTGGTGCTGAAAATTGCATTTATGATGAAAAATCTAGAAGAAGAGGTTTACATGAAACAACCATTAAGAATTTCTTCTAGTAGTGATGAGCTTTTGGTATGCAAACTTAAGAAATTCATACATGGACTCGAAGAAGCTTCCCGTCAATAGTATTTGAAATTTCATAAAGTAATATTCTCATTTGGATTTGTAGAGAACATTATGAATCAATATATATACCAGATGGTCAGTGGGAGTAAAATTTGTTTCCTTATTATGTACATGGATTATATTTTACTTGCTACAAATGGTAAAGGTTTGCTACATGAGGCGAAACAATTTCTCTCTAAAGAAACTTGATATGAAGGATAAAAGGTGACATTTTTTATGTCACTGACATTAAGATATAGAGATAGAGTTTGTAAAATTATGAACTTGTCACAAGAACCTTATATCAATGAGGTCTTAGAGAGATTTTAGATGAAAGATTGTTCACCAATTGTAGCACCATTTGTGAAGGGTTATGGTTACATTTGTACCAATGTCCAGAGAACAATTTTGAGAGGGAACAAACACGGTGACTTCTAGGGTGAGGGAGCAAACTAAGTCCCTCACCGGTAAGACACAAATAATAAGTATTGGATTAAATCAATGGTCTTGATCTATTAAAAAGAAACAAAGAACATGTATTCATTGCCACACACAATCTTTCCCACTTACAAACTTTTTCTTCTTTTCTTACTGCTTGAAAGATTGTCTTAGTATTTTATTATGTCTAAATTTAGACATAATAAAAACAAACAATGAGATTTGAAAACATATTTTGATAAAGAATTTTCAGATCTGAAAACATAGACAAACCCAAAACAATATTTTGATAAAAAATTAAAAATTAAAATTAATTCTACATCTACTAAATTTAACAAGTTTAAACGATGATTTTTAGAAAAAACGAGATTAGTGGAGTATAGAGTGAAACCTTTATTGTTTTATTATTTATTTAATTAATAATGTTTAAGGTCAGATTTCATCTTCTTCAACCTATAGATCCGACATTTTTCTCCATTTTTACAGATAGAATTATAAAAATAATTCACATTAAACTTATAAAGTTTATTTTATTTAGATTTCGATTATGATTTTGATTCATGCTAAAATCAACTAAAATACAATACCCAAATAATTTTGGAAATAATCAACCTAGAGAAATTACAGATCTATTAATATAGGATGTGTAGTGTTTGATTCACTGTAAATATGATTTGATTTTTCTGTCACGGAAATAGAACAAATTGACTATTTCAGTGAAGAAAAAAGTCATATAGAAAAGGGAGGATGAACAACAGTTGAAGATGAAATGGAAGAACATGAACAAATAACCATTGGGGGTGTGGATGTTTTACTAAATCCATGCTAACCTGTGTACCATCCATGAATGATGAAAGAGATGAAAAATCAAACTGTATTTACAGTGAAAGAGATGAAAGAGAAGAGAGAAGTTGGGGCAAGATTGTGTAAGCAATAATTATTATGTTCTCATATGTTTTCCAACTAATTTAGACCATTAGATAAATCTAATGATATTTACAAAGTGTTCCACGGGTGAACCATTTATTAGATGGTTCACCCTAGAAGCCACCAACAAACACTACAACAAATTTGCCATATACCAACAGATATATTTAGCAACAACATATTTTAATCGTGGGTATATGTGTTAAAAGACCGTGGGTATAAAGTTCCGTTGGTATAGATATTAAAGGATTTTTTTTGACACAATCTTAAAAGATTAATTTTATTTTTGATAAATTTTAAAAGATTAATTGGCGCTGGATAAGTTCCCTGAAAGTTTCTTTTTCCCTGAACTTCATCTTCCACTTGTAACCAAAAAAAATAAAAATAAATAAACTTCATCTTCCTGTTGCGACTTCAACACAATACAATAGGAATCAGGAACATTCTTTCTCTCTCGCGTATGAACAATAGGAATTCACCTCAAGCAGCTTCTCTCTCGCGATCTTCAACATGCAGCTTCTGAACCCTTGCCGAGTTGTCGTCGGCCGCCGTACAGTCGCAGCTTCGGTGGCCGGTCGCTTCAGGTTACATGTTTTCCTCTTTGGTAGTGTTTTTGAATTTAGACATATTGTTCATGTTAACATTGCTTCTTTGGTTGTTTGTTTGAATTGAGAATGTCTCTCGAGCTGTGAACCCATAGTTTGACATTTGACCCCATTTATTTTGATAAAAACTATAATGAATAAATTGGTAGTAGCTCTAATCCACCGCTGAAATTGATTATCATATTTTTGTTTTTTCACTAGATTTGCAAATATCATGGAGATGTGATAGTGATACACAGGGGCGTTTATAGTGTCCAATCATCTACCCTTGAATTGAATCCTAATTTTGATAGTGTTTTTCAACCCTAAGTAGGAACCCTCTCTTTTGTGAATCCATTCATGATGTTGTTTTGTGATTGAACCCTAACTTTATATTATTAAATTGCAGAGATGAAGAGGTTTCTATTTTCTAGTTAATAGAAGAAGTATTGAGAATATAGTGAATGTTGAGAATATAGTGAATTTTGTGACAAAGTGTCGAACCTCTTTTAGTTTGATTTATATATATGCTCTTTTATTTTGATTTATGACTATATATATATATATATGACTTCTCCTGGTGCTATAAATTTGCGATTAAAATTTTGCCCAGGCTCCATAAAAATTCAAACTACGCCACTGGATATCATAATGTTAGAAACTTAACCTAACACTGCATGAGGCATTGAATGAGTTAAAATACATATAATTTTCTCTTCTAGCTTTTGGATTGAGACTATTATCCAACATAATGCTCTCAATCTTTATGTTGTTACCAAATATGCCAGGATTAACTCCATTATGTAAGTATTAGATTCCTCTTGCAATGCCTATAATGATTTTCATTCTTTGTTGCCACTTAAGCACTTCCTTTTTTCTTCTATAAATTACATTGTATTCATTGTATTCATCGTACAAATTACCTATAAACTTGTTTGTTTGGTTTTAGAAAAAAAGAAGCAATGGAGTATCACCCAAACGCAAAGAGTACACATTGAGTTTTGAGAAATATCGTTTATTTTTGGAACCTGAATAAACATAAATGTTTTGAATTTATTCATTAAGTGATATGATTCAGTTAGAGACATTTTACATTGTGATACATTGAAGATAATACTCGACATTATAGAGGACCTATCGCTATGATCCATGTATTTTGTTTCTTATTTTGTGAGTGAAAGAATATGTCGACCAAGTGGGAGAATGTTGGTTTTATCTCCTATTATTTATTTATTTAAATAAGTGGTAATTATTTTATTAAGTGCACATTTTAGTAATTACCAATTAAGCATAAATTGGTCTTTTATTCTTTCTTTTAATGATAGTAACGGCCCATTAAGTGATAGTAGGGTTGTTACTACTTTGCACGCTACATTACTTCTGTGATGGACAAAAGTTATAAAAGGAAGTGCAATTCATTTGTTTTGGTTTCCTAAGCCTGACATCTCTATTCAGTAAAGCTTACACCATCTAAGAGAGATTGTAGAAGGTTTAGAAGAGCCTCAACATCACCAAGAGCAATCTTCAATGAAGCGCAATAGCTGGAGGTATTTTGGCTTTTAAATTAAATTTCGTGTGTTGGGGAGGCCAGGGAAAGACGGATCGACAACTCCAAACGTCACA
Source organism: Trifolium dubium (assembly GCA_951804385.1). Classification (NCBI taxonomy): domain Eukaryota; kingdom Viridiplantae; phylum Streptophyta; class Magnoliopsida; order Fabales; family Fabaceae; genus Trifolium; species Trifolium dubium. The sequence continues at coordinate 15,161,473 of OX638066.1, forward strand.
CATCTGTCGCAAAAGAATACGTCGAACCCATGCATGTCCGCTATTTAGAATAGAATTTCGATTAAGATTCTATAGAAATTCTAACACGTACCACTTCCAGCGATGTGAAACAACTACAAATCACCACAAAACAACCTCAAAAAACAACAAACATACCAAATCTGAGCTCAATCAATCTTGATCAAGACATCAGTATGTTGGTTCCAGTAGCTTCCAGAGCATCTCAATAGAAGGGAACAACACGAAATCGCGAAGCAATCGAGCCACAAAGCATCAAATCTGAGCCACTTTTTGTGCAAACTTGAGGTAACCCTTTTGAGCTCCATAGACCATCATTTTGCATGATTTTTGTTTCTGTGAACCCATGACATAGTGTATTATATTTTCCTTTAACAACTTTCTCTTAATTTTGCACGAATCTCATTTTACATTTTTTAGGTTTGAACTTTGAAACTTTGTTTTTCAAAAACCATGTATCTAATTCAAAATCTAATTGAATATTTGAGATCTACATGAAAAATACTATGAAATAGAGTATTCATTTGCTTGATTTGGTGTTCGTTTGAGTTTTATGTTGTTTAAACTTTGAAGCTTCAAACCACTTTTGCACTTTAACTTTTTCCTTTTTCATTTCTTAATTTCGAGCCTCAAAATGTGAAATTTGAGCTCATATTCTTGATCTACGCAAAAAAAACAAGTGGATTAGGCTTTTGTTTCACTAGATTCGAGTTAGTTTTGAGTTTTTATGATTTTTGATCTTTGAAAATGAAAAACACTGTCACTAAAAGTTTCCCATAATTAATCACGCGCGTCTGATCTGTGTTGTGATTGAATCAAGAACGTCTGATCTAAGCTTTAAAATGGAACCGTCAGATGTCATATAAATGAAATTTGACGGTGATGATGTTGATCTGTGCGCGCGCCCACGCTATGTTTGCTACAATGGATTGGCAGAAGCTTTGGCTTCTCTGGGCTGTGTTGATTGGGCCTTTAATCTGCCAAAAAATTCATTTCCAAGGGAGAGGACTCGCAATTAAATTTCAATTGATTACGAGACTTCTTACAACAAAAAACAAACTCTTTTAAAAAACATGCGACCATTTACAAACAAGCGCAATTCCACCTTAGTCGCAACATTTACAAAACATCTTACAACTTCTTCTTCACAACAACAATTACACTTCTTACATTTCTTTACAACACCTTGTCCAACAACAACATTTTCTTACATTTTCACAACATCAAAACGAATACACTTTCGTTTTTCACACAACAACATTTTCTTTTACAACATCTTTTTCCTTACAACAACACATTACATTTTCTTTTCAAAAACAAAATGCTTTCATAAATTCCAAAACTTCTCAAAATCTTCTCTCTGTTTTTTTAACACACTCTAATCAAACTTTAAGTTATTCACAACTAAAAGACACAAACCAATACAATTCTTTTTGCCATCTTTGGTTTTACAATACATTAGATTTCTTTCATCTTTAGTTTCAAATTTTAAATGTTCCTATAAGCATTAGCAAGAATTCAATCATTTTCTTCACAAAAGAAATGGCACTAAAAAGGTGAAACTTAAAATGACACTAATCTCTTGCTTTCCTAAAAAACATACAACATACACTCTCTTTTTTAAAAGAACTAAGCGAGTTCTGATCTTTTACAAAGGGTACTGTCATACCCCAAATTTTGCCCACTTGATTTTGTATATATTTTTTTGGTCAATTTACTTTTGAAAATAGCAGATTAGTTGAGATGACGGTGAGAAGAGCATTAATAAATATTACTAGCAAAAGGTCATGGGTTCAAGCCCCACTTGGTACATTTATTTTTTATCTCATTAATCATACTAACTTTTTTATTTATTTTTCTAACATGAAACTTTTTCTAATTTTGGTAATACATATTATCACTTTTTTTGTTTGTCCAAAATTATAAAAATAAAGCATATATATAAAAAGAAGAAAAATATATAAACTTGTATAGAAAGAAAAGGAGAAAGACATAAAAAAATAAAAAGGAAGTGAATCAAAATTGAAAAGGACTAAATCTTTGGTCTTGGAGAGCAAGAAAATATAATTAACACTAAAAAGTAATTTTTGTAGCAAATCAATCACAAAAAGAAACAAAATCTGCTCATACTAATTTACAAAACAAATCTCTCAATGATTCTTGCAAGTTTTAAACCCCTAATTCAAAGCTATAAATAGAGCTTCTTTTCTACACAATTTCACACATAAAAAAAAATCAACAACAAAAAATTCTCTATACATCAATTCTTCACAAACCACAACCATCTTCAATCACAAACACAACAAATCATCATCATCATCATCACCGTCACAAATGGTCCTTCTTTCTTCAATACACAAGTTTTCCATACACTCCAATACCTTTCTCCAACCGAAACCAGGTTTTTGTTTCTTTAATTTATCATTCATTTGTTTGTTTACTTGTTTAATTTATCATATATCATGTTTGGTTAATGGAGAGATCACTTATTTTGTTGTCTACCTTGCTTAGTTCATGTAAATATATTTGTGTAATTCTTTTAGTTTATTTAGTCTATTGTAGTTATATAGATTATTAAACTTAACTAATGTTAAAAATATATCTTAATAAATAATAATAATAATAATGTGGATTAAAAAGGGGACGCCCGAATGTACATTCATCCCTCCCTCGAGTAATCGAAGATTAGCGCACGCTTATTCTACCGATTATTCGTCTTCCACTATTAAAAATATTCAACACATCAAACTAGGTTTTTGCCTTCGGACCAATTAAGAAAATCAAATAAAAAAACCTTTTTTCATAAAACGAACATGTATACAATCAATTCAAACGTGATACAAACGAAGCTTAAGCCTCCATCGTGCGAGCATACAAGTTGAGTTTAACCACTAGAATTCGATTAACACATCGTTCTATAAAAAACACCAACAAACAATTGACCCAGAACTACGTAACTTTGAATTCCTCATCGCACCGGAGGATACGTAGGTGCAAGATTCAACGTCTTTTCAAGCATAATAATAATAACCTAATTTTTCCCCCTATTGTAAATAATAAATCCAATAAATAAAAAATATGTAAACAAACTCTAAAAATCTTAAACCCTAGAATTATTTAGAAGGTTCCTGTTGAGTACAACGGATGTAAAGGGTGCTAATACCTTCCCCTTGCATAACCAACTTCCGAACCTGGAAATGGTTGCGATGACCATCTTTCCATTGTTTTTAAGGTTTTATCAATATTTTCCTTAACAAATAAATTTTGGTGGCGACTCTGTGTCATTCCAAGTGTCCTAAACGCTCGGGCGATTTTCGCGGCGCGACAGCTGGCGACTCTGCTGGGGACTAAATCTTAGTGAGTTAAGCCTATCCTTTAGTTTTAAGGTTAAATGCTTTTGTTTGTTTACTTGTTTTATTTTTATTTTACTTTCCTGCATTATTATTTACTGTATTTTATATATATATATATATATTGTGGGTGGGTTTATTTTTGAGTGAAGCTCCACACCTGAGCTTGAGAAAAAACCTAAGTTAAGTAAGGAGTTGTTAGCATGGACCCCCGGGATGCACATCCCTCGGGTGATTTACGAAGACTCCGCCTAGAGTAGATCTGTTTGAAACATTCATCAGGCATTGGCTAGCCCATCCTCCTGTTGGAATTTCAAATAAGGTCAGCGACTCTAGGGACCTTTTTAGAACCCAATAAATCCACCTAAGGGGGACCCTGTGAAATCACATAGGGGTCTGTGACCTTGGGTGATATATTCTAGAGTCATCCTTGTGAGGAGTTGGGCAGAAAATCTTACAACTGTTCTATCAAAAGGGGTCATCCTTTGTAGGTTGTTATGTTATATCTTAAACATATCCCTCATAAAATTTGCATCAAAGAAAAATATTCTTTCATACTCATGCATTTTCATGCATCTGCATACATGCACATACATCCTCAAAACAAACATTCATATTTCTTCCTTCCTCACCATCCCCAAACTATAAAACCAGTGGCACGGTATCCGACACCCATAAAAAGACTTGAAGCAACATATCTTAAAAAAGTAGGGAGGAACTCAAAGAGGTCATGAACTATTAAAGGTGGAGGTTGCCCAATTGAAGAACTCATTGACAACAAGAAGTTAAGTTTGAAAGAAGAATTTCATTCATCAATGGTCACCCTTTTCTTCAACAAAGTGCAAGAACTCCAAAAAGCACCCCTTAGAGAGTTGGCCAATCAACAAGAAAGCTCTTCCCAAGGATCATTAAGCTTTGGATTTCAAGTGTTAATTTCATTCTTTCTAAGTATTCACTTGCTTTTAAAATTGTACCTTTTGACTAGTATTCTTAATATAATAAACATGCATTTTTTGGAATTAATCCATTCGTGTTCACTCTTTTCTTGTTTTATTACATACAAACTTGGAGCGAGGATGATGAAAATAAATAACTGATTTTTGCTGATATATGCTTTCAATGGTAAGAAAAAAAACCTGGTTGATGATGTAAGGCATTGTTTCACTTCCTTTCACGATTTCATACATAAAAATAAAAAGTGTATAAAAATTAGTTAGTTCATGCTAAGATGAGTCATTCTTGGATATGTTTTCGTTGTTGGATTCCCCCAGTTTCTTGAGATATATCAAATTTTTAAGAAAAGCAAGCAATTTTAGTTTGATACTTGACATGACACTTTAAGAGTATATAGGTTGTTTTGACACTTTAGGCTACATTATGAAGGTTTAGTAATGATTCAATAAAATCGGTATCGTCTTAACACCTTAGACACCTAGAACTATGTAAGATTAATTTGAAGTACTAATGTTGACGAAGCATTGAATTTAAATTTTAAAGTATCCCTTACTAGTTTATCTTAGCAGTCGGCACGATCTTAAGCACAAACTAAGTGGGAAATCAATGAACATAAGTGAATGATCCAGAAATGAAAGTATACATACTTTGGTTGATTTTAAAAAGTGGTAATGCACTTATTGAGTTAGATGACCATCACTCGGTCGTTTAATTCAACAGTCGTTGAACATACAAAGTAAACCATGGTAAATAAGCTCTTTTAGTAGTTGGTTCAGAGGTGTCTGATTCTGAACTTGGTAGGGCGGGTTACGATCCGATCCCCCACAACTACATTTGGGAGAGAAAAAGGGGTTTGCCAAACTTTTGTTATCAGCACCCCTCAATATATGATCATAATCACTAACAGATTTTCCAACCATGAGCGTGTACAAGATAACGGGCTTAATGTGATTGTACTTGAATGAAAAGGATAAGTAAAATTTAAGCAAAAGTTAAAGTCACAATAAAATACTTCATATTTGTCTTCATATGATGAGAATCTTTGACCGCAATGAGTGGTTTTGTGTTACTACGGGGCCCTTGGTATTTAATATTTATTACTCGATTTTCCTATCTAGCCGGCAACCACGTATGATTAGAGTTGTTGTGTCCTGCTTCAAACATGTGCTAAAAAGAGTTACTATTTCTATGCTTGAGGGCAAACAAATGTTCAAGTACGGGGGAATTCGATAACACAAATTTATATCATTCTTTGGCTTGATTTACATGAATTTTTAGTTGCATGTTATAATTCTCAAAATACCTCACTGAAGCTAGGTTCACTGTGAAAGCATATTCGACAAATTTATTGTTAAGCTGACTCATCCTGTTTGTTGTAATTATCTTTTGTACATACTATATGTGCTTCCACCAAAAAAATATTCAGTTTCAACGCATGTGCATTGTGTTAGAAATACTTGTCAAAAGAAATTATTTTTACTCACAAGTCAATACTCGACATCTGGTTAATTCAGCAAACGGTTCAATCAAAGGATAACTCAATCAAGACGATCCTAATTAGGGGAAAGGCATCTAAGGGACCTACACATCAGTGGAAAATTCCTCGAAATTAGGGGCAGATCGTTTAAGTTCCTACTAAACAGGGTCAAAAGTGTTCAAGAATTGGTCAGCCTGGGGCACTATCCCTAAATGCCAAGTAATTAAAGGGCGTACTTCTCAAGAATTCAAATAATGGGACAGTTCGCAGCAATGTCATATTGTATCTGGATGGATCCAAATTCCTTTTAAAGCAACTCCCTTCGCTCCAGTATTCAACATTGAAAGTATTACCCCCCTCAAAATACTTTCAAATCGTTCAAGTGAATAATATCAGACATTAGCAACTGTTGAGTTTGGAATGGATGTCGGGATATCATGCTAGCAAAACTCCTATAACCTTCAAACAAAGAAACTCTATTGCAAAATACATTTTCAAGACTTAAACAATTCAGTTACCTTCCACAAAGGAACTCTCATGCATATTCAAACATATCATGCATTTGCACAAAGCATACATACATAATAAAATCCCAAGAATAATCAACAAGACAAAGTCCAATCTTCATTGGCAAAACCAATTCATGCTCAAGCTTCCCCGGCATTTCATCTCATGCATCAATCATGCATAGAACACATCATACATTTACATGCATCAAAGAGTAAAATTTAAAATTCCCTAGGGGTCGACTCTATGCATAAGATCAAATGGGTACCCCGTATCCCTAGCAAATCAGGCCGTGAATCCGCGGCAGGCAATCAATCATATCAACCCTTTAGGGGCAGTGGTTATCTTTAGTGTAGGCACCATAAGGGGCAACACCTACCTTTAGTGAAACACCTCGTGAGGTGACGGTAATAAACCCTCGGATAGAAACACCTTTCGGGGTGATGGTAAGAATTTTTGGATGGATGCACCTTTCAAGGTGACAACGGAGAATTTTTGGATAGATGCACCTTTCAAGGTGACAAATGGAGAACTTTTGGATGGATGCACCTTTCAAGGTGACAACGGAGAATTTTTGGATAGATGCACCTTTCAAGGTGACAAATGGAGAACTTTTGGATGGATGCACCTTTCAAGGTGACAAATGGAGAACCTTTTGGATAGATGCATCTTTCAAGGTGACAAATGGAGAACTTTTGGATAGATGCACCTTTCAAGGTGACAAATGGAAAACCTTTGGATAGATGCACAAGGTGACAAATGGAGAACTTTTGGATAGATGCACCTTTCAAGGTGACAATGGAAAATTTTCGGATAGATGCACCTTTCAAGGTGACAATGGAAACATTCCGGATAGAGGCACATGTCGAGGTGACAATGGTAACCTTTCGGATAGAGGCACCTTTTGAAGTGATGGATAGCAAACTTTTAGGTTTAGGCAACTTGCGAGACAATGCCTATTGGTTTGAGCATACTTTGGGGCAACGGATATCTTTTAAGGTCTGAACACCTTTGAGGCGATGGTCGAGCTTTCACCTCCACAAAGCAAAATTTTAGGTCTTCTTATATTTAACTACCTTCCATCACACAAATGCGATTAAAGGTATTTAAATAGGGGCAGCTGTCATACCCCAAATTTTGCCCACTTGATTTTGTATACATTTTTTTGGTCAATTTACTTTTGAAAATAGCAGATTAGTAGAGATGGCGGTGAGAAGAGCATTAATAAATATTGCTAGCAAAAGGTCATGGGTTCAAGCCCCACTTGGTACATTTATTTTTGATCTCATTAATCATACTAACTTTTTTATTTATTTTTCTAACAAGAAACTTTTTCTATTTTTGGTAATACATATTATCACTTTTTTTGTTTGTCCAAAATTATAAAAATAAAGCATATATATAAAAAGAAGAAAAATATATAAACTTGTATAGAAAGAAAAGGAGAAAGACATAAAAAAAATAAAAAGGAAGTGAATCAAAATAGAAAAGGACTAAATCTTTGGTCTTGGAGAGCAAGAAAATATAATTAAAACTAAAAAGTAATTTTTGTAGCAAATCAATCACAAAAAGAAACAAAATCTGCTCATACTAATTTACAAAACAAATCTCTCAATGATTCTTGCAAGTTTTAAACCCCTAATTCAAAGCTATAAATAGAGCTTCTTTTCTACACAATTTCACACATCAAAAAAAAATCAACAACAAAAAATTCTCTATACATCAATTCTTCACAAACCACAACTATCTTCAATCACAAACACAACAAATCATCATCATCATCATCACCGTCACAAATTGTCCTTCTTTCTTCAATACACAAGTTTTCCATACACTCCAATACCTTTCTCCAACCGAAACCAGGTTTTTGTTTCTTTAATTTATCATTCATTTGTTTGTTTACTTGTTTAATTTATCATATATCATGTTTGGTTAATGGAGAGATCATGTATTTTGTTGTCTACCTTGCTTAGTTCATGTAAATATATTTGTGTAATTCTTTTAGTTTATTTAGTCTATTGTAGTTATATAGATTATTAAACTTAACTAATGTAAAAAATATATCTTAAATAATAATAATAATAATGTGGATTAAAAAGGGGACGCCCGAATGTACATTCATCCCTCCCTCGAGTAATCGAAGATTAGCGCACGCTTCTTCTACCGATTATTCGTCTTCCACTATTAAAAATATTCAACACATCAAACTAGGTTTTTGCCTTCGGACCAATTAAGAAAATCAAATAAAAAAACCTTTTTTCATAAAACGAACATGTATACAATCAATTCAAACGTGATACAAACGAAGCTTAAGCCTCCATCGTGCGAGCATACAAGTTGAGTTTAACCACTAGAATTCGATTAACACATCGTTCTATAAAAAACACCAACAAACAATTGACCCAGAACTACGTAACTTTGAATTCCTCATCGCACCGGAGGATACGTAGGTGCAAGATTCAACGTCTTTTCAAGCATAATAATAATAACCTAATTTTTCCCCCTATTGTAAATAATAAATCCAATAAATAAAAAACATGTAAACAAACTCTAAAAATCTTAAACCCTAGAATTATTTAGGAGGTTCCCGTTGAGTATAACGGATGTAAGGGGTGCTAATACCTTCCCCTTGCATAACCAACTCCTGAACCTGGAAATGGTTGCGATGACCATCTTTCCATTGTTTTTAAGGTTTTATCAATATTTTCCTTAACAAATAAATTTTGGTGGCGACTCTGTGTCATTCCAAGTGTCCTAAACGCTCCGGCGATTTTCGCGGCGCGACAGGTACGTAGGCAAAAGGGGTATATACCCTTTTCTGAATATAAAAATCATTAAAAACACACGCCTTTTCTCATCTTGTCTCTCACTTCTTACCTTTTATACCCCCTTCTTTTTAAAAGCATATACTTAAAGCACAAAAAAAAACATTTCAAGAGGTTACCATAGAGTACTATGGGCGCTTAAGGTGCATACACCTTCCTTTTGCGCAACTAAAGCCTGTACCTAAAATCTCTTTACAAAGAAGTTTTCGATACTTTCCCCTCCCTTGAAAATGAAAGATCAACTGTAGTGGGGTATGTCTCAAAAATCCCGCAACACCCGCGTCCGCTGATCTCCCTCCGCGTGTCCTGCGTGCTCAGCAAGCTATCCCTTGTCAGCTTTCGCGCCCTCCGTCCGCGTGATTCATCGTGTGGCTGTGATGCCACACGATTTTGAAGCCCACATCGGTCATATTTCAATATTTTGTAACATGGGATTAGTATAAATAGGTTCTCTTTTCTCCATTTCAAAACACACCGCAATTACTGCTTCTTTGAGTGATTGAGAGATAAACTTAGGACTTTTGTCCTTTGTTTTGTATAATCTCGATTTATTAATTGTTTTAGTTGTTGTTTCGGTGTCTGTACTAGAACTCCTTTTTACTTATTCAGGTTCTTTTTATTTATTTTTATTTTGTCTTTATTTTTATTTATTCCTTTATTTATTTTTCTGTTTTATTTATTTCATTGCCTTTTATTTTATTATGCTTAGTTTAATTTATGTCCATTTATTTATGCCTTTAGTTTTACTTTTAATTATGTCTAGCTAATTTAATATTGCTAGGATGTAAGTGAAATTCTGGCTACCAGACAGACAAACGCTGTGAACAATGTAAGCACAACTGTCTGAGCGCGTGTCTACCTCAGGACAATAACACAAATAAAACGTAATTAAAAACAGCGGAAAAGTAAAGAACACAGTAGGTTTGTTAACCCAGTTCGGCGCAACTTGCCCTAGTCTGGGGGATACCAATCTAGGAGTGAATTCACTATAATAGTTCTAGTGTAAGGACCAACTTAGCCTCACTACTTGTCTTCCACCTAGACCCTACTTCACGTGACAACTCTACCTAGGAACTCCTAGATATGAGACCCCGTCTCACCTCCTAACCTAAAACAACACAGACAACGTTGCTTTTATTCTTTTCTCTTTTGATATGTTTTCTTTGGACCAGAGACACACTCTTCCGACTGAATACTAACTCCGTACCTACAGGCTTTGGAGAAGCACAATTACAACTCAACTAAAACACGTCCTTAGCTTGACCAGCGATGATACAAGCAAAGACTCACAAAGAAACAATAAACAATAAAGAAGACTAAACCTTAAAACACACGCTTTAGAACACACACGGTTTAGCTTGGATTCTAGGGTCTGTCATTACATATATTTATACTGTAGGGTTTGGACTTCTGACACCTTTGGACGTTGTAAGGTCCAAGTCTTGAATCTTCTAGAACAAGAGATCTTCTTGAAAAATAAATCAATATCACTTCTTAAAATATATCTAGGCTTGACCGCCTTAGACTTCTTCAGCACACGTGACTTAATCACCAAGTAATGGTTAAAAGAAAAACCAAAGCGAATATTAAGAAAGATTGCATAAAAATATAAACGCGCGAGCTGGCGCGAGCTGGCAGATCACGAAATGCTGTTCCATATGCTACAACATCTGACCCATCATCAGTGATCATAGGCATCTGACCACACATCTGGCTAATATATGTTTATGACACAATTGTAGCCAATCTTCAAAACCCGACAATCTCCCCCTTTGGCAAAATTTTGGCTAAAATATTTAAAGCCAGTTCTTTGGAGAGATAAAACCCAAACTTCCTTCAACCACCATAGGCATAAGAATCATAGTAGATAATGAAAACACTTTCAGCACGGCTCTATGGTTAAGGATCACTTACACGTAGAATCAGAGGCGATCATCAGAAGAGAATACGTCCAGCCTCAAAGAAAACAGCCTCTCACATAGTGAGTTCATGGAGAGAATAAATGCCTTTGGAAAAAATAAATTTCCACAAGCAGAGTTAGATAAACTCCCCCTTAAAACATGCGTACAAACAAGTGTACATATCATAAAGATAGTCACTCCCCCTTAAGGTACGCACACACACCTTCAAGGAACAGATGTTAGAGCATCTGTCGTCACATCTTCAACAAAAACGCTCATAGCTATGTGAGACACGTATTAGAGCTTCAACAAACGAACGAACACGATCACGATCATACTATGATATCAGAGCGAACAGAGCGAACACGATCACGATCATACGAACGAACGAACATAAACGAACATACTACTCCCCCTTTTTAGCCATAAATTCTGGCAAACATAAGTCATGCACAGAAAATGCAGAAATAGAACATAGGGTAGTATCACATAGTGCATATTACAGACCATAAGCACACATAGGTGCAATAGAAATCCAGGATATCACAAAACATGAAAAAGAAAATCAGAGAAACACATATCAGAGTCAAACAGAGGTAGACTCATCAGAATCATCTGACATCTCCTCAGTATCACCAGCAGCAGAAGCATCTTCTTTTCCTCCTTCCTCTTCCTGAACTTCCTCATGATCCACACCATCAGCTTCAGCTTCCTCTTCAGCCGTCAAGGCTGCAATGACCTTGTCAATCTTCAACTTTCTGGCCCCAAGAGCCATACTGGTCTTAGTAAGGTCAGCAATAATTTGTTTTCTGCTGAGCACACCAGATGACCTGACAGAAGTACCAACATCTTCAGCAGCATCTATCACAGACAGCAACCTGCAATCCACAGACAAAGGACTTGGCCTTTTGCAGGGCTCATCAGTCCCAACCAAAATATCTGAATGTTGCTGGAGAATAATACCACATAGTAGAGTGGGAAAGGCAATAGGAAACTTGATAGCATAAGACTTGGCATGTTCCAGAACTTGATAGAAAATATAAGAGCCATAGTCAAAAGCAGTCCTAGTACCAACTGCATAGATAAACTTGCCCAACCCAGTAGCAATAGAATTGGAATGAGTAGTTGGGGTCCAGTTGGCAGCAGCTATCTTGTTCAACACAGCAAACAGGGGAGTTAACTTTGCAGAAGACAAATGTTTAGGCCAATGTTTGACCTTGTTACCAGTAATAGCCTTGCAAATTGTATCATCAGTCACCTCCATCTCAGGAACCTCTTCAGTTGTCCTCTCAAGATATTCATTAATAACCAGAGGAGAGAAGTTCACACACTTGCCCCTAACAAAAATCTTCCTAAACTCAGGATTCCTTGCATCATCAAGATCTTCAGAGACATTCACCAAAAACTCCCTAACCAGCTTATCATAGCAAAAACCCAGATTCCTCACAGTCTTCATCAAACCAGCAGAAGATAACAGATCCACAAGCTCCTTGCATTTAAACACTTCTTCTTTCAGATTCCTCTCTAGAGCTAGCCTTCTGTGGTAAATATATTTCCACCTAGCAGAACCATTCTCCAGGGGTGCTGGAGGTATAGATAGTGGTACTTTCATACCCTTAATTGTTTTCCTGGATGCCTTGCTAGAAGTGGCAGCATCAGTCTCAGCAACCTCAAAATTAGAGTCACTAGTTGGGGGATCTTTTCTCTTCAGACTCTTCTTCCCTGGCGTAGATTGGGGCACAGCCTTGCTCCAACCCTTAGGGGGACCATACCTGGGCTTTTTCCCAGTATCAGCTTTCTTTTTCTTGCCCTCAGGGGCACTTTCAATCACAACAGACTTGCTCCTTGTCCTACGAGCAACACCAACAACAAGAGTTTCCTCCACAGTAACATCATCTGGTTTATCCTCATCAACCATAAGCACATCATCTTGCAACAAAGTATCATTTTTAGGACTTTCAGAACTCTCAAGACTCTCAGCATGTTGAGTCTCAAATTCTACAGTCTTAGGCTCAGGGGAGCCTTCTTCATGTACACTATCAGTAACAGGTGTATCAGGGACCTCAGTGGTGTCCATATTTGCTTGTGCCAAAGATGCTGGAGCATCTGGCATAGCATTTGTCTGCTCATCAGTAAACACAGTTGATTGCTCAGCAATAAAATTATCAACCAAATTTTTCTCAGGTTCCACATGTTTCTCAGCAAACGAATTGGTCTTTTCAACAATCAAACTATCATCTACCTTAGGATTATCAGAACCTAGGGTTTCAGTAGCACTAACATTCTCAACAGTAACATTTTATGGTTCCACAACAGTTGAGATAAAAGGATTTTCCTTACAATAAAGATCATGCATGCTCAGACTAACACGCTTAGCAGGGGAGGATTTTGATTTCTTACCTTTAGATTTAGAACCCCTCTTTGTAGCAGAAGACGAAGAGCATTTGCTGGTACTCTTCTTCCTCAAAATAGACACATTAGCACTTTGTGTTACCACACCAGTACTAGAAATCATGGCGAGTGGTTGAGCATTTGTAATAACCGTCGTAGGATCTACTTGTTGAGCGACGGAATCAGAAACGGGATCGGATTGAACATCGGTGGTTTGATTTTGCAATGTGGGTTGTGAAATTGAATCAGACATGGTGATGATTTGTTGTTTGATCGAGCAAAAGAGTAGTAAACAATGAAAGTTGTTGAACCGGGCGAGAGAGAAGTTGAGAGTTTGCAAAAGTAAAGTTGTAATGTGCAAAAGTAACACTTGAGGAAGTTGGAGAGTGGCTTCCTAGACTTGCGTGCAATAAACGGTTATGATATTGAAATGTAACTGCTACACGCCTCCAATAAATTAACTGCTACAATTCTTCAATCTGGCAGATACCTAACTTCCCTCTTAATTTTTCAAATTGAGTAGTATCAAGGGCTTTAGTAAAAATATCTGCTACTTGCTCTTTAGTTGCAACATGCTCAAGAGTGATGACCTTCTCTTCAACTAAATCTCTAATAAAATGATGTCTAATGTCAATGTGCTTGGTCCTGCTGTGCTTATAGGATTTTTAGAAATATTAATTGCACTCAAGTTGTCATAGAATAAAGTCATAGCATCTTGCTTGACATTGTACTCACTCAGCATCTGTCTCATCCAAACCAATTGTGCACGACTACTTCCAGCAGCTATATACTCAGCCTCAGCTGTGGATAAGGAAACATAATTTTGCTTCTTACTAAACCATGATATGAGATTGTTGCCTAGAAAGAAACATCCACCAGAAGTACTCTTCCGGTCATCAGCACTTCCAGCCCAGTCAGCATCACAGTACCCAATCAACATAGAATTATTCCTATGGGTATATAGTATCCCATAATCACTGGTACTGTTGACATACTTCAAAATCCTCTTTACCTGAGTCAGATGACTCATCTTTGGTTCAGCTTGGTACCTAGCACATACTCCAACTGAAAAAGTAATGTCTGGTCTGCTTGCAGTGAGATATAGGAGACTTCCAATCATACTCCTGTACATACTTTGATCAACATCTACACCTTTTTCATCCTTTGAAAGCTTCACATGTGTAGGAGCAGGAGTTCTTTTATGAGTAGCATTCTCCATACCAAATTTCTTGACAATACTTTTAGCATACTTGCTTTGGGAGATAAAGATAGTATCTTCCATCTGTTTCACTTGAAGACCAAGAAAATAGTTTAGCTCACCCACAAGACTCATCTCAAATTCAGATTGCATTTGCTGAACAAAATGCTCCACCATGTGGTTAGACATTCCTCCAAACACTATGTCATCAACATAGATTTGGGCAATCATAAGCTTTCCTCTGACATCTTTCACAAACAAATTTTTGTCATTGCCTCCCTTTCTGTAGCCATGAGTTACCAAGAAGTCAGTAAGTCTATCATACCAAGCCCTAGGAGCTTGCTTCAACCCATATAGGGCTTTCTTCAACTTGTAGACATGATCAGGACCACTTGGATCAATGAAACCTTTAGGCTGTTCCACATAGACAACTTCATTTAAATATCCATTGAGGAATGCACTCTTGACATCCATTTGATATAGTTTGAATTTGAGGATGCATGCTATTCCCAACAACAATCTGATGGATTCCAACCTAGCTACAGGTGCAAAAGTCTCACCAAAATCTACTCCTTCAATCTGAGCATAACATTGAGCAACAAGTCTGGCTATGTTCCTTGTGATAGTACTATTTTCATCTGACTTGTTCTTGAATACCCACTTTGTTCCTATGACATTCACATTCTCAGGTTTAGGAACTAAATCCCACACATCACTCCTTTTGAATTGAGTTAATTCTTCTTGCATTGCATTTATCCAGAACTCATCAGTCAAAGCCTCCTTGACATTCTTAGGCTCAAAATTTGATATAAAACAGGAATTTGATACCTCACTATATCTTCTTCTAGTGGTGATCCCTTGATTTGGATCTCCAATGACTTGATCTATAGGATGGTTCTTCTGTATTCTGATAGATGGCCCTTTGTTGGGAGAAGTAAACTCTGAATTGCTATCTTCAGATTCTTCCACATTTGTGTCTACATCTTCTGTCTCCCCCTGAGTGTCACCTGCTGAGTCAGATGTGCTATCATGTGGCACAACATCTTTACCACAGTCATCTATTACAACATTAATAGACTCCATCATTGTTCTGGTTCTGGAATTGAACACTCTATAGGCTCTGCTGTTATTTGAATAACCCAGAAAAATTCCTTCATCACTTTTAGCATCCATCTTCCTTCTTGGTTCTCTATCAGCTAAGATATAACACTTGCTACCAAACACATGTACCTTTTCTCAATGTAACTCTGTTATGGATGTAACAGGTTGTATTCATGGCTTCAGCCCAAAAATAGAAAGGTAGCTTCTTGGCATGTAACATGACTTTAGCTGGTTCTTGGAATGTTCTTTTCTTCCTTTCAACTATACCATTTTGCTGAGGAGTGATAGGTGCAGAAAACTCATGAAATATTCCTTCAGCAGTGCAAAACTCAGAGAACTTAGCATTCTCAAACTATTTCCCATGGTCACTTCTGATCTTGACAATATTACACTCCTTTTCTCTTTGAAGTTGTAAACATAGATCTTTAAACTTCTCAAAAGTGTCAGACTTTTCTTTAATAAATGTGATCCATGTGAATCTGGAGAAGTCATCAACAATAACAAAGGCATACTTTGTTCCACCTAGGCTTTCAACTTGCATAGGTTCCATCAAATCCATATGTAGAAGTTCAAGGACTCTGGATGTGGACAAATGTTGCAGCTTCTGGTGCGGCACTTTGGTCTGTTTACCCACCTGACATTCTCCACAAATACTACCTTCTTGAATTTGAAGGTTAGGTAAACCTCTATTAGCTCCTTCAGCAATAGCTTTCTTCATGCTTCTCAGATTCAAATGCCCAAGTTTTTGATGCCACAGTTTCACTTCATCTTCTTTTGCTATTAAACAGGCAGATAGCACAATGTTGTCTTGTGAGACCCACATGTAACAGTTGTCCTTTGATCTCACACCTTTCATCAGGGTGTCACCTTCAGTATTTGTTACTAAACATTCATCCTTAGTAAAGTTGACTTTCAACCCTTGATCACATAACTGACTAACACTGATTAGATTGGCAGTTAGTCCTTTTACATGAAGAACTTTATCAAGCTTTGGTAGATCTCCTTTTACCAGTGTTCCTATACCCTTGATCTCTCCTTTGGCTCCATCCCCAAAAGTTACAAAGCTGGTAGCATGTGGCACAACATCTGTCAAAAACTGTTCTACTCCAGTCATGTGCCTGGAACACCCACTATCAAAATACCAATCACTTCTAGATGAGGCTCTCAGAGATGTGTGAGCAATTTGAGCAGTCTCACTAGACATATTGCTTGTGAATTGGTCATTCTTCATCTTCCATTCCTTCTTGATGTTCTTCACAACAGGCTTAGGTCTTGATGAGTAATTTCTGTCAGGAGATCCATGTAATATGTAACAGAAGGGTCTAATGTGCCCCTTTCTTCCACAGTGGTAACATATCCAATCATAGTATCTACCCTTTTGTCTGGACTTGTAGTTAGTCCTCCGTTGTCTTGCTTGATGTAAGGGCATCTGTCTTGACATAGTTGGATCATAAGAACTAACAGCTGGTACAAATTGTGTCTGATGAGGGACAGCTCTGTAGTCAAAGCCTATACCTTTAACATTCCTTGAACTCTGCCCAATCTCCAGAATCTCATCTAATTTATCAGTACCTTTGTTGAGCATCCTCAGTTGCTTGTTCATGTTGTCTATCTTTGATTTTAGTAAAGCAACTTCATCATTGAGATTTGAGTTTATTTGTAGCAAATTATTCTTTTCAGCTTGCAGAAGAGCAATGGTTCCTTTTTGCTTACAAATTTCTTCACTTCTGATCTCCAACTCTTGATAAACATCAGGAGATTCTTCATAAGATAGCTCTCCATCAAAGAAACTTGAGTCAGATGTACACACTCCTGTTAGAGCAACAACATGATTGGCAGTTTGAGGATCTTCTTCATCTTCATCTGACCAAGTGACAGCCATTCCCTTCTTCTGCTTCTTCAAATAAGTCGCACACTCAGTTCTGATATGACCATATCCTTCACATTCATGACATTGAACCCCTTTGTTTTGATTCGTCTTGTCCTCAGTTATGGGTTTCTTCTGATTAATGACATTCTTGTTTATGCTGCGACTATTGTCTGGAGCATATGTCTTAGGGCGTCTGTCCATCTTCAAAGCTCTACTGAATTGTTTTCCCAACATTGCCATAGCTTTAGAGATACTTTCATCAGTCTCCATATTATCTTGTTGGTCAGACTCTTCAGCAGCAAAAGCAATGCTCTTTGACTTCTTCTCAGATCTCTCATTGGCTGACATCTCAAAGGTTTGTAAAGAGCCAACTAGCTCCTCCATCTTCAAATCTGAAATGTCTTTGGACTCCTCTATTGCAGTCACCTTCATATCAAATCTCTTAGGTAGAGACCTAAGCATCTTTCTCACTAAAGTTTCTTCAGATATTTTCTCACCCAAGGCATCATATTGATTGTCATAATCAAGAATCTTCATGTGGAATTCTTGAATGCTTTCTTCATCATTCATCTTCAAGCTCTCAAACTTACTAGTAAAAAGTTGCAATCTTGAGCTTTTCACTTTGGATGTACCTTCATGAACAGTTTGAATTTGCATTAGCTAGTGCCTCCTCGTCTTTGCTCCATTCTTCCTCAGACTTGAGTGTGGTGGTGGCATTACCATCTTTATCAGTAACTACTGGATGTTCCCAACCTTTTATAACAACTCTCCATGTTTTGTGATCCATGGATTTTAGAAACGATGTCATCCGGGATTTCCAGTTGTCATAATTAGAGTCACCAACCAAAAGTGGTGGCCTATTCATAGGTCCTCCTTCCTTGTCCATCTTTGCCAGAAAACCTCCCTGTAACTCACCCTAAACAGAACATGGTGCCTGCTCTGATGCCAATTGAATTTCTGGCTACCAAACAGACAAACACTATGAACAATGTAAGCACAACTGTCTGAGCGCGTGTCTACCTCAGGACAATAACACAAATAAACGTAATTAAAAACAGCAGAAAAGTAAAGAACACAGTAGGTTTGTTAACCCAGTTTGGCGCAACTTGCCCTAGTCTAGGGGATACCAATCCAGGAGTGAATTCACTATAATAGTTCTAGTGTAAGGACCAACGTAGCCTCACTACTTGTCTTCCACCTAGACCCTACTTCACGTGACAACTCTACCAAGGAACTCCTAGATATGAGACCCCGTCTCACCTCCTAACCTAAAACAACACAGACAGCGTTGCTTTTATTCTTTTCTCTTTTGATATGTTTTCTTTGGACAAGAGAGACACTCTTCCGACTGAATACTAACTCCGTACCTACAGGCTTTGGAGAAGCACAATTACAACTCAACTAAAACACGTCCTTAGCTTGACCAGCGATGATACAAGCAAAGACTCACAAAGAAACAATAAACAATAAAGAAGACTAAACCTTAAAACACACGCTTTAGAACACACACGGTTTAGCTTGGATTCTAGGGTCTGTCATTACATATATTTATACTGTAGGGTTTGGGCTTCAGACACCTTTGGACGTTGTAAGGTCCAAGTTTTGAATCTTCTAGAACAAGAGATCTTGAAAAATAAATCAATATCACTTCTTAAAATATATCTAGGCTTGACCGCCTTAGACTTCTTCAGCACACGTGACTTAATCACCAAGTAATGGTTAAAAGAAAAACCAAAGCGAATCTTAAGAAAGATTGCATAAAAATATAAACGCCCGAGCTGGCTGATGACACGAAATCATATCGTATTTTTAGCTTAGTTTAGGTGAACTTTAGTTGCATTTGCATAGGTTTTTATTTCATTTATGTCTTTTTATGCGGGTATTTGTTTTGTTTTCAGTATTGTCTAATAAAATAGGTCGGAGAAGAGAATTGAGCAAAAAGGGCCGAAAACGCAGCAAAAAGGGGGTGCAAAGCACGAAATCGCGCAGCCCACCAAAGGGGCCCAGCAGAAAGGGGCATTTGCCCCCATCAGAAGCTCGTGGCGGGCGCCACAGAAGTGGTGGCGGGCGCCACCAACCCAAATCCAATTGGAACCGTTTTTTTGCGAGACGTGGGGAGAAAGCACGCGTCTGATCAGTTTTGTTCCTAATCGTATGGCTATTGGATGACATCAAAGGTGAGCTTATCCTCTCCTAATTTGGAGGATCGTAGAAGTCAAAAATCCTCTATAAATAGAAGACTCAATTTCAGATCTCCACACGCCTTATTTTCTTTACTTTTCAGTCAGTTTTAGTTTCTTGTTACAGTAACTGTAACGGTATTTCCACATCGGGAATCCGTTTTCAGTTCTGTTTTCACTTTCCTGTCAAGAATTATGTACCCATTATTTCAGTCAAGTTTATTCAGCATTTATTTCCAGGTTTTTTTTATGTCTTTATTTAATTATTTATTTATGCTTTATTTAATTTACTGTTTTTATTTGTTTGTTTCTTTTATCATGTCTAACTAAATTCCTAGATATCGGTATGTAATTTAATTCTCCGAAGGGGATTTAATAATGACGTAGCGCGCGCACATATTAAACTATTTTTCTGATTCGGGTTTCTAATTTTAAAACTCCTATGCTTTTGAACGAAAGTAAAATAAAGCGATTAAGGTTAAAATCAATAGAGCGAGAGTTTGAGGTTTTAACTAGATAGTAGATACTTGATATTAATTTTTGAACGAGCGAGAGCCACGTTAGAATTAATTAGGACTTATTGATTTTCAAAATATACTTTCGAAACTAAGGTGGTAGAAAAGTGACACTAAAACTCCTAATCTAGTTAGTATGGTTTTTATCAATAAAACGAGAGTGTGAGGTTTAAACCTTTAAATTGAGAAAGTCCTTCTGAAAAATAAATCCTTTTTGCGCGCTATTAATTTATTAATCCCCGATGGTTAATTAGTTACATACCGATATCCCGCTTTAATTAATTTAATTCTTGTTTTAAATTTTCTTTTAATTTCGAAACAATTCTAAAACTCAAATCATTTGCCTTAGATTTACATCGTAACGACAGAATTACGGTAGGTCAATTATTGGTCTCTGTGGTTTGATATCTTTTAAAACTCAACGACGAAACTGTGCACTTGCAGTTATAAAAAAATTTTGATACACAAATCGTCGATCAAGTTTTTGGCGCCGTTGCCGGGGATCAATTTAGTCGATATCGTAACTCCATCGTTACACCGTAGAGACTAAGGCATTTTTAAATTTTAAATTTAATTTTGAAAAATTTTAGGATAAGTCCTTCGCGCTTAATCTGATGTACAACCCTAATTTCTTTGATAATGACTATCCTCAAAATCTCAATATGGATACCAATCTCAATACTTCGAGGAACCGGATGAATCCGTGAGTCCCAGCCTATTAGCAGTGTTTGATAAATTTATGGAAGCCTCCGCTAATGATAGGCTAAAGCATAAATTAAGGGAATTTATGCGAGTACAAACCATCGAAAACGAAAAGATTAGGCTACGCAACCTCGAATATACCAAAGCCTTTGAGAAGCTCAACGATAAGGTCGACTCAATAGCGACTTACCAAGAGTCAATGGAGACGCAAATCTCCCAGCTCGCTCAGACGGCCATAAAACTCTCTCACGAGAGACAAGTAAACGTTGTAGTAGACATTAGAGGAAGCGAGATTGAGATGCCTAGTGAGGATGATAGTGATGTCGAGAGTTTTGGCAAGGAAAGAGTGGAGATCAAAGAAACATCACCGACACTCCTCCCTAGTGTTGTGGTCGAAGAGGTAGAGAAGGGAACGCTATATGTTTTCCCTGCTCCCTATAACCCACCAATCCTTGTTCCCCAAATATTAGTAGAAGTTAGAGTGGACACAAAACCCCAAACATGTGGAAAAGGAAAAAATATAAAAATCTACACACATGGGGTTGAGGGCGCAAAAGGAAAGAGGAAATTGGGGGAAAGAAAATTTAAGGGAGTCGTTAGTACAAAGAGGATGAGGGTAACACTCGGAAAGGTGAGTGTAAATACTAAATCAAAAGAAAGAAGGACAGCTAAAATTGAACCAGAACCCCCGCCTCAAATCAGTAAATCTTCTTTTCTTCCAAAACACAAAATAATAGAAGAGGGCAAGAAAGCTGAACCGCCCTACAGGAGAAAAAAGACAAAAGGTGAGGGGTATGTGAGAGCACTTGATAAGTGGCCATGGAAACCTAAAGCTATGCTAGGTAAGGGGATTGAGGTAGATAGAGCTAAAATCAGGGTCATAGAAAATCTACCACCTCCCAAATCTGTGAGAGAAGTTCGAAGCTTTCTAGGACACGCCGGTTTCTATCGGCGATTTATTAAGGACTTCTCAAAAATCACAAAACCCTTAACTGGGCTGCTAATGAAAGATGCCGAGTTCATTTTTGATGAGGATTGCCTAAGGGCATTCCAACAATTAAAGGCAGCTCTCATTTCCGCACCCATCATGCAGCCACCTGATTGGAGTTTACCAGTCGAGATCATGTGTGACGCTAGTGACTATGCCATAGGCGCGGTCTTAGGCCAAAGGAAAGATAAGAAGCTTCATGCTATCTATTATGCTAGTAGGACCTTAGACCCCGCGCAAATGAACTACGCCACCACAGAAAAAGAACTCCTGGCTGTTGTGTTCGCAGTCGACAAATTCCGTTCTTACCTGATAGGTGCCAAGATCATTGTCTACACCGACCATGCGGCAATTAGGTACCTTGTGAACAAAAAGGATGCCAAACCAAGGCTCCTAAGATGGATATTTCTACTTCAAGAATTTGATTTAAAGATCCAAGACAAGAAAGGAATCGACAACACAGTGGCGGACCACTTGTCAAGAATGGAGGGAATGGCGCTTGAAAAGGTGCCCATAAATGACGATTTCCCGTATGAGAGGCTTGTAGCCCTTATGGAGAATGTCACCTCCGAGTGCCCCTTAATTGATGGCAACATTGAAGTTGTCAACTCTGTCTATACGAGGGACTCACTGCCATGGTATGCTGATTTTGTCAACTACCTAGCGGCGAGAGTTTTTCCGCCCGATCTGACCTACCAACAGAAGAAGAAATTCTTCAGTGATTTGAAACATTACTATTGGGATGACCCTCTCCTTTTCAAGAGAGGTGCCAATGGAGTCTTCCGTAGATGTGTCACCGAGGATGAGGCGCAAAACATTATTTCCCATTGCCATTCTGCGCCATATGGGGGACATGCAAGTACTTCCAAAACTTGCGCTAAGATTTTGCAAGCCGGCCTTTATTGGCCCACTATTTGGAAAGATGTCTACGCTACCATACGGAGTTGTGATCAGTGCCAGCGCACTAGTAGCATCTCTAGGCGCGATGAGATGCCTCAGCAAGGCATCCTTGAAGTGGAAGTGTTTGATGTATGTGGGATAGATTTCATGGGACCATTCCCATCTTCTTTTGGTAACAAATACATACTTGTGGCTGTTGATTACGTATCCAAATGGATCGAGGCTGTTGCTTCTCCAACTAATGACGCCCAAGTAGTGATTAGACTTTTTAAGAACTAGATCTTCCCTAGGTTCGGTGTGCCGAGACTTGTCATCAGCGATGGTGGCTCCCATTTTATCTCTAGGATCTTTGAAAGGTTGCTATCCAAGTATGGGGTCCAACACCGTGTAGCAACTCCCTATCCCCACAAACAAGTGGGCAAGTGGAGGTCTCCAATAGGGAGATCAAGCAAATCTTAGAAAAAACAGTTGCAACCTCAAGGAAGGATTGGTCCTTAAAGCTAAATGAGGCACTGTGGGCATATAGGACAGCCTACAAGACCCCAGTTGGGACCACTCCCTTCAAGCTTGTTTATGGCAAATCATGCCATCTACCGGTGGAATTAGAACACAAAGCTTATTGGGCTATCAAAGCCCTCAATTTTAACTACACCACCGCCGGTAGGAAAAGGATCTTGGATATCCATGAGTTAGAAGATCTTAGGTTAGACGCTTATGAGAATGCTAGAATATATAAGGAAAGAACCAAAAAATGGCATGACAAGCGTCTATCTAGGAGAGAGTTTAAAGTAGGAGAGTTAGTACTTCTTTTTAATTCAAGACTTAAACTCTTTCCTGGAAAACTTCGCTCAAAGTGGTCAGACCCCTTTACAATTTCTAAGACATATCCTCATGGAGCGATTGAAATAAAGGGTGATTCCGGTGATACATTCACAGTTAATGGACAACGGTTGAAACATTACAATCTTAAGGATAGTGACACTACTTTTGCAAATTTTAACCTATCCGCCCTGTCCGCTAAAACGTGAACTTGGTTCACCCTCTTAGAAGTCGAGCTAACCGACATTAAACAAAGCGCTTGGTGGGAGGCAACCCGCTGATTCTAATTCTAATGTTTTCTTTTTAGTCCATTTTATTTTGCAGGTAATAAAGAGATAGCACGCTCGACGACTTCATAGTTGTGAAAGCTTGGCTATTCGGGTTCTACTTCCAATATAACCTTTCGTCGTTGCATTGGGGACAATGCTCGATTTAAGTGTGGGGGAGGAAGCTTTATCGCTTTCCTTTTACTTTCAGTCATTTAGATTGCATGCATAATAAAACATTAGGATAGTTCACTTAAATTGAGTTGATTTTGCGTGTTGTTTTTGTTATTGTCCTATTTCCCCATTTCTTGAGCTATACCAAATTTTTTTTGTGAAAAGCAAAAGTGTTGAGTTTTGATGTTTGATACTGATCGTTCGAAAGTATATAGGTTGTTTGCACTATCTAGGCTATTTTGTGAAATTTGGGTAACGGTTAGATAAAATCAATACCGTTTTAACACCATAGATTCCCAGAAGTGTGTAAAACTGATTTGAGTACTAGTTTTGACAAAGCTATGAACTTGAGTTTTAATGAACCCTTAGTAGTTTATTTAGCAGTCGGCACCATCTCAAGGCACAAACTAAGTGGGAAATCGACGAATATAAGTGAATGATCTTGAATATAAATGTCATGAATACTATTGGTTGATTCTTTGAGAATAATTGATGAAAATTCAACAAATGTTGAAGCATGCGAAAAGAAAAAAATACCATAGTATAGAAACTCATTAGTAGTTGGTTCAGAGGTGTCTGATTCTGAACTTGGTAGGGCGGGTTACGATCCGTTCCCTCGCAACTGCGAAGTGGGTAAAGCAAATAGGGGTTACCAAACTTATGTTATCAGCACCCCTCGCTATATGATGATCATAATCACTAACAGGTTTCCTACCATGGGCGTGTACGAGATAACGGGCTTAATGTGATTGCGCTAGAATGAAAAGGGCAAATGAAACTTAGGTGAGAAGTAGAGTCAAAAGGAAATGCTTCAGGTATGTTTTCATATAATGGGAGTCTAGTGTGTCATTACGGTGTTTTTGTTATTTGTACTGTTATTTGATTTTCATGGTTTAGCCGACAACCACGTATGAGTAAGATGATCGTGTCATGTGTTTTTACTTGTACTTTGCAATTCACTATTCTTTTATGCTTGAGGACAAGTAATGGTTCAAGTGTGGGGGAATTTGATGACACGAAATCATATCGTATTTTTAGCTTAGTTTAGGTGAACTTTTGTTGCATTTGCATAGGTTTTTATTTCATTTATGTCTTTTTATGCGGGTATTTGTTTTGTTTTCAGTATTGTCTAATAAAATAGGTCGGAGAAGAGAGTTGAGCAAAAAGGGCCGAAAACGCAGCAAAAAGGGGGTGCAAAGCACGAATTCGCGCAGCCCACCAAAGGGGCCCAGCAGAAAGGGGCATTTGCCCCCATCAGAAGCTCGTGGCGGGCTCCACAGAAGTGGTGGCGGGCGCCACCAACCCAAATCCAATTGGAACCGTTTTTTTGCGAGACGTGGGGAGAAAGAACGCGTCTGATCAGTTTTGTTCCTAATCGTATGGCTATTGGATGACATCAAAAGTGAGCTTATCCTCTCCTAATTTGGAGGATCGTAGAAGTCAAAAATCCTCTATAAATAGAAGACTCAATTCCAGATCTCCACATGCCTTATTTTCTTTACTTTTCAGTCAGTTTTAGTTTCTTGTTATAGTAACTGTAACGGTATTTCCACATCGGGAATCCGTTTTCAGTTCTGTTTTCACTTTCCTGTTACCGATTATTTCAGTCAAGTTTATTCAGCATTTATTTCCAGGTTTTTTTTTTATGTCTTTATTTAATTATTTATTTATGCTTTATTTAATTTACTGTTTTTATTTGTTTGTTTCTTTTAATATGTCTAGCTAAATTCCTAGATATCGGTATGTAATTTAATTCTCCGAAGGGGATTTAATAATGACGTAGCGCGCGCACATATTAAACTATTTTTCTGATTCGGGTTTCTAATTTTAAAACTCCTATGTTTTTGAACGAAAGTAAAATAAAGCGATTAAGGTTAAAATCAATAGAGCGAGAGTTTGAGGTTTTAACTAGATAGTAGAAACTTGATATTAATTTTTGAACGAGCGAGAGCCACGTTAGAATTAATTAGGACTTATTGATTTTCAAAATATACTTTCGAAACTAAGGTGGTAGAAAAGTGACACTAAAACTCCTAGTCTAGTTAGTATGGTTTTTATCAATAAAACGAGAGTGTGAGGTTTAAACCTTTAAATTGAGAAAGTCCTTCTGAAAAATAAATCCTTTTTGCGTGCTATTAATTTATTAATCCCCGATGGTTAATTAGTTACATACCGATATCCCGCTTTAATTAATTTAATTCTTGTTTTAAATTTTCTTTTAATTTCGAAACAATTCTAAAACTCAAATCATCTGCCTTAGATTTACATTGTAACGACATAATTACGGTAGGTCAATTATTGGTCTCTGTGGTTCGATATCTTTTAAAACTCAACGACGAAACTGTGCACTTGCAGTTATAAAATATTTTTGATACACAAATCGTCGATCACTGGCGCGAGTTGGAAGATCACGGAATGTTGTTCCATATGCTACAGCATCTGACCCATCATCAGTGATCATAGGCATCTGACCACACATCTGGCTAATATATGTTTTTGACACAATTGTAGCCAATCTTCAAAACCCAACAGTAAGATTAGGAGCCAATAGGGCTCGGTATTTAGTTTGTGCAGTCGCTTTTAAGGAGTTTTCCATAATCAGTTTTTAATTATACGTTTCCATAATTCGTCATGGGAGTGGAGAGTTATTTAAGGTGTAGGCTCAATTAGCGAAAGGTGCGGTTTATACTAGATAGTAAAAACTGATACACTAATTCTAAACACTGCGAGAGCTATTTAGGATTAATGAGATATTATTGTTTTCCAAAGAGCACTTATACAAATAGGTGAAATGAGCAAGAGCCGGCATTTATTTATATGAGTGTAATACTAGTTAAATTAGCGAGAGCTGCGATTAGTGTTTTTAAAATAATATAATCCTTTGAAAACTATACTTTTTATCCAAGCACAAGTTAATTACTAAGCTCTGTTGAGCGACTAAGAATACATCCTAGTAATTCCCTTTTATTAATTAATTAAACTTTAATTTTAATTTCTATTTTAATTTTAAAACGTGAATATCAATCTCAAATTAATCACTAGCCTTAGATTTACAACGTAACATCGGAATAAGGTACTCACATTGGTCCCTTGGGTTTGATATCTTTTAAAATTACTCGACACAACTGTGCACTTGCAGTCAATCGATTCCGTCCCGGTCAACGGTACTATAATATGTTGACTTTTTATTGTTGACTTTAGAGTCGGCTGGACCGAGGCTAAGAGATTTGGTTGACTTTTTAGATATCAAATTATTAGAATCGACTATGTTTAAAGTCGGATTTTGACTCGGCTCAACCAGCGCTAATATCGAGTCGGATGGATGTAAGCTGATGCTATGGTTTAGCTTCGAGTGTTATAGCCTTAGCCCGACACCGACGCTAATTAGCTACTTGCGTCGGTTTTTGGCACTTTAGCATGGGCATTGGTTCGACGCTAAAAGCAGTTTTTCTAGTAGTGAATTTAGCCAACATGTAAAACACCTACACCCTATTTTATTTTCTGTCTTTTATTTTCTATTATTTAAATTTAGCATAATAGGTAGATAATGAATAAATATTCCTAAGTGAAACTGGTTGACTTGACACAATCTTTGTGGAGACAATATCTTTTATACTATAACATGACATAGAATTGGTGCACTTGCTAGAATCTAATCACCCGCGTAAAAGATTTGAATGTTTTGTGTATGTACGTTGTTATGTTCTTCAAATGCTCATAATCCTTTTATATAGGAGAGATTTAGATATCCGCTGTTGAAGAGGGATATATGTTGCTTGAAAAGATAAATGTCATTGTTTGAGAGATTGCCAGCACATATGGTTTCCTTTCAAGCTAACCAACAACTTAAATATTTTCTCCTTTTGATCAATTCATTTACTTAGTAACTCCAATGACTTTGCAGTAAGAGGAATCGTTTGTTTAGTATTCTTGAAAATTTTTGAGTTTAGCTTAACGTGAGCATGCTTAGCTAAGAGCATTTATTGCAACATAGATAAAATGCATAAAAAAAATACAATTTCTTCAATGTTGCTTTGACATTCCTACGATGAAGAAACTTTGTCAATCAAGGTAGGGTCTTCATGAAAAGGACAAAACTTGACCATTGTCCTTATTGTAATCTAGTGTGAATCTTTTTTTTTGACAAAATATTGTATGAATCTTAAACCCATCAAAGTATTCACTTAATTAATCTTCATCATAACTCATTCTATCAAAAATGTCTTTAGAACAATAACTTTGTCTAAGAATTTTTAAAGTGTCTTGACTAGAGCTTGTGCTAAAAGTCCATCATCAAAGTTGACTTTCTTTAATCATAATTGACTATCAGAACTCATCTTCTCAAAGACTAAAATCTGAACTATTATTTTCCATCAGAATTGGTTGACCCTTATGTATGTTAATCAAATGCAGATATTATTGTTGGGTAATACCAATGCCGAATGAGTAAAAACATAAAAGGAGCGCAATCAACAACACAAGACTATAACGTGGAAACTCCAAAACCGGAGAAAAAACTACGGCCGATGTCTAAACCGACAACCAGAGAATAAACACTATGTGAAAATTGTTACAACACATAGACTCACTCTCAACCACACCCATGACCCCAATACACCAACACTCTCCAAATTAAATATTTGACTACATCGCTCACAAAACTCTATAACAAGAGCATAAGAGAAAAAGGAAAGACACAAATATAAACTTAAAATGTTTCCTAGTGCTACTCCATGGTGTCACATATTGGTGTGTTGAAACAAGGAACTTGAGGTCTCTTTATAATTAAGCTCCTCCATTCTCCACTTTTCTAAGCAATGTGGGACTTTTCCAGTATAATTTTCTTGACCTTTTATTTCCCCTCATTAGCAATGTGGGACTTACATTACAATCAACCCATTAATCTCCACCTTGATTGTAATGGTCTTCAATCTTCATTGTCTACATTGACAATCATTGTCTTCACCGACAATCAACCACAACAATCTCCTCCTTGATTGTAGGAGTTTCATCTTCCTCTTCCATTGTCTAAACCGACAAACATTGTCTTCACCGACAACCATAAATCTCAATCTCATTACCGAAAAATTAAATTATCATACTCCACCATAAAAAGTACACTATACTTGGAATTAAATCATCCCAAGAATTTTCATCACTTGGAACTAAACCATCCCAAGAATTTTCTTCACATGGAACTAGACCATCCCAAGAATTTCATGTCGAAACATGCTGAAAGATTATGGTGCAACTCCCATGTTGGCTTTCAGGAAGTTCTTCAGCCATCGACACATCTCACCACACACCTTGCATCAATGCTAACCAATGTCGTGTGTTGTTCTGAATCTGCTAGCAATAACTTGTCCTTTTCCATGATATAGCGGAAATACCATAAAAGACATCATCATCTCAAAAAACAAGAGAAACATTGCTAGCACTTACCTTGGAGTCTTTTGATCCACCTAGACAACTTCATGCCCAAAACACCTTGTGTAACCCTGATCACATCAACTCCTCCATGCAGCTTCTTCGTCACAGAATCATTGCATCATCACTCTCTTTAGCACCTCCAAAATATCACAATTGCAATACCTCATCGAACCGGAAGCTCCGATACCACTGTTGGGTAATATCAGTGCGGAAGGAGTAAAAACATAAAAGCAGAAAAAACAACCGAAGAATATAACGTGGAAACTCCAAAATCGGAGAAAAAACCACGATCGTTGTCTAAACCGACAACCAGAGAATAAACACTATGTGAAAATTGTTACAACACATAGACTCACTCTCAACCACACCCATGACCCCAATACACCAACACTCTCCAAAGTAAATATTTGACTACATCTCACAATACTTTATAACAAGAGCATAAGAGAAAAAAGAAAGACACAAATATAAACTTAAAATGTTTCCCAGTGCTACTCCATGGTGTCGTGTCACATCTTGATGTGTTGAAACAAGGAACTTGAGGTCTCTTTAGATAGCATTGAACTCCTCCATTCTCCATATTTCCAAGCAATGTGAGATTTCTCAAATATAATTTTCTTGACCTTTTATTTTCTTTCATTAGCAATGTGAGACTTACATTACAATCAACCCCAACAATTACTTCTATAATAAGCATATCTTTTAATCTCATTTCCTGCACATGAAGAACACAGTGAAGAGTATCAATTGTTCACTATACAAAACGTTATCATCAAAGTCATTAAAGACTTTTCTCAAACCGCCTTTGATTTAACACAAGCAAATCTAGTGTGGATGTTATGATAGATCTTTTATTAATTTAGTTTATTCCATTTAATCCAACATCAGACATATCATTATGTATTATTTTTTGAGAAATTAATATAGGTGTTATACTTTCAAACTTTTGAGCATTGTTATTATCCTTGTTGGGGCAGTCCTCCACAACTAAAGTAATGACCAAATATGATGTTTCTTTAAGTAGTATAAAGGAATTTGAGTCTTGTATTTAGAAACTTAGTTCTATTATCGTATCAAAATTAATTTATTATAATACGCCTAACAAATTGAAAAGAAAATAATAACTTATACATACCAGCAATTGAAAACGTATACATACCAGCCCAAATTTTCTTCCATAAATCCTCCATGTCATCTTCTTCAAAATTGCATAGTAACTTATACATACCAGCAACTGAAAACGTATCAGGTCCAGCACCTGCCACCACTTGTAAATCCTTGCCATTTTCTGCAGATGGGGGTAAAATAGCAGCAATTCTATTCTTTAACGTCAAAGGCATCCATCCTTGTAGTAGATTCCAATTCCACTTGCCTTCATCATCAACAAGATCACAAACTTTAATATTTTGTAATTCAGCTGGAATATTTTGTATCTTATCAATCACACACAATCCTTCTTGTATCCATGCATGCTGCCATGCATCAACATCTGTTCCATTTCCTAGAGCCCAAAAACACAAGTTATCTAGCTTCGGACTGAGCTTGACAATGTATTTCCACAAGCTTGATGCTGAATTTTGAATGCCAATCTCACCCTTCATAGCTCTACAATCGTACTTACCACGCATAACTTCACACCACAAATCATTAGCACCCGACGCTAGCTTCCAGCCAAGTTTGAGAATACACGCTTGATTCATGACGTCAAGACGTCTTAAACCAAGACCTCCATAATACTTAGGCTTAGTGACTTTTTCCCAACCTATAGCATGATATTTCTTCACACCATCTCTATCTCCCCAAATAAAATTCCTTTGCAGCTTCTGAATTTCCTCCAAGCAACTTCTAGGGATTTTATTTGTCATCATAGGATAAATAGGAATGGCTTCAATAACACTTTTAGACAAAGTAACCCTGCCAGCAAAAGAAAGTTGTTGAGCCTTCCAATTTGTTAGTTTGGCACTAACTTGATCAATCACATACTGAAAATCCTCCCTCCGGGGTGCCCTCCCTGTCAAAGGGACACCAAGATATTTACCAAGTTGATTTGACTCTCTAAATCCCGACATTTGCACCAATTTTTGACGAGTATTTCTATCCACATTTTGAGAAAAAAGAATACTAGTCTTCTCTTTACTAACCTCCTGGCCAGACATATTACAAAAAGTATTAAGAATTCCCAGAATGCATTGCACTTGTCTCTCAGTAGCTTCTCCAAATAACAAGAGGTCATCAGCAAACATAAGATGAGAAACCAAAGGTCCATTTCTACCATCTCTTAAAGTTCTCCAATCACCTTGGTTAACTGCATGACAAATTAGATGAGATAACTTGTCCATGCAAAGAACAAACAAGTACGGTGAAATAGGATCGCCCTGTCGAATACCTCGCTAAGGTCGAAAGTAATCTGCTCGCGCCCCATGCCACTTCACATTTGTTTCCACACTTGTGACAGAATGCATAATAATATTAATAATTTTATCAGGAAATTTGGCTTCTGTTAGAACCCTCCAAACAAACTCCCAACTAAGCTTATCATAGGCCTTTGAGAGATCAACTTTAATTGCAAAGAATCCCTTCTTCCCTTTAATCATATGCATACTATGGTCCATTTCTTTTGCCACAATAATATTTTCATGAATATTTCTACCTGGCACAAAACCTGTTTGAAACGGTGATACAAGCTTTGGAATAAAACTCTTAAGCCGAGCCACTACCACCTTACTAACAGTTTTATAAATAGTGTTACATAAAGAGATAGGGCGAAATTGAGTTACTAACTCAGGATGATCCACCTTAGGAATGAGACAAATATTTGTTTGGTTAACCATAGATATGGTGCTCGGCATCCTCCACACCTGATGCACAAAATCACAAACTGACGGTCCAACTATGTCCCATGAATGCTGATAAAAACCTGCTTGAAAACCATCTGGCCCAGGAGCCTTCCAAAGACTCATATCAAAAACAGCACCTCTGATTTCATCATAAGTAGGGAATGATAAAGGTGTCGGTTGCCATAAAGTTGCCTGGTCATTTATGGTGAATAATTGTTTATAAAAATTATTAACCAAATCATGGAGTTTCCCACTATCCTCAATCCAGTCCCCTTGTTCATCCTTAAGCATAACTATATTATTCCTTCGACGTCGGCTAACAATTTTAAGATGATAATAGCGGGTATTCCTATCACCATCCATCAACCATTTAGCACGAGAACGTTGGAACCACATCAACTCTTCTTTTTTCAAAATCTCACTGAGTTCTTTTTGTAATTTATTTTCAAGATGACGCAGTCCTCTATGTCGGGTACCATTTTGCAATCTGATTTGGATTCCTCCCAATCTTGTCATAATCTCTTTTTTCTTCATAACAACTTGGTCAATAGTATATAATTTCCACCTTCTAAACTCATTCTGCAACCTATCAAGGTTATCGACTACCGTCACGTCATTTTTCCAATTAGTTTTTAGCATATCATGATACGAAGCATCTAGCAGCCAAGCACTTTCAAAACGAAACTGTTTTGGCGCTACATTATATGTCATACCTATAGGATCAATTAACAAAGGATGATGATCTGAGAATTCAATCCTTGCTAATACCTTAACAAAACCATCTGGGAACATTATCCTCCACTTATCATTACTCATAGCCCTATCAATTCTTTCATAGATTCTCAGCCCCCCTTGATAAATTGGCCCTCTCCATGTGAATTTAGCTCCAACCGAGCCAAGATCCATCAAATTTCAATTATTAATTCGTTCTCTAAAAGTGTGGCACCTACGGATTGACACTGGTGCACCATTCTTTTTCTCTGCAGCACAAAGCATATCATTAAAATCACCTGCTGATCGACGATTTGTGTATCGAAAATATTTATCAACTGCAAGTGCACAATTTCGTCGTTGAGTTTTAAAAGATATCGAACCACAGAGACCAATAGTTGACCTACCGTAATTCTGTCGTCAGGTTGTAAATCTAAGGTGATGGGTTTAGTTTAGAATTGTTTTAGAATTTAAAATAAATTAAAAAGAAGAAATAAATTAATTAAAGCGGGATATCGGTATGTAACTAATTAACCATCGGGAATTTAATAAATTAATAGCGCGCTAAAAAGGGTTTATTTTTCAGAAGAACTTTGTCAATTTAAAGGTTTAAACCTGACACTCTCGTTTTGTTGATAAAAACCATACTTTCTAGACTAGGAGTTTTACTGTCACTTTTCTACCACCTTAGTTTCGAAAGTTTATTTTGAAAATCAATAAGTCCTAATTAATTCTAACGTGGCTCTCACTCGTTCAAAAATTAATATCAAGTTTCTACTATCTAGTTAAAATCTCAAACTCTCGCTCTATTGATTTTAACCTTAATTGCTTTATTTTACTTTCGTTCAAAAGCATAGGAGTTTTAAAATTAGAAACCTGAATCAGAAAAATAGTTTAATATGTGCGCGCGCTACATCATCATTAAATCCCCTTCGGAGAATTAAATTACATACCGATATCTAGGAATTTAGCTAGACATGGTAAAAGAAATAAATAAATAAAAACAGTAAATTAAATAAAGCATAAATAAATAATTAAATAAAGACATAAAAAAAACCTAGAAATAAATGCTGAATAAACTTGACTGAAATAATCGGTACAGAATTCTTGACAGGAAAGTGAAAACAGAACTGAAAACGGATTCCCGATGTGGGAATACCGTTACAGTTACTGTAGCAAAAAACTAAAACTGACTGAAAAGTAAAGAAAATAAGGCGTGGAAAATTCTGAATTAGAGTCTTCTATTTATAGGGGAGAATTTGCTCGTACGATCCACAAAAGTAGGAAAGATAAGCTTCACTTTGATCTCATCCAATTGCCATCCGATTAGGAACAGAAAACGAATCAGACAGTGTGCCACTTCCCCACGTCACGGAAAATTGGTTTTTGCTGATTTTGAATTTTGTGGCGGGCGCCACGAGTTTCATGGCAGGCGCCACAAGGCTTCTGGGGGCAAATGCCCCCTTTCTGCTGGGCTCCTTTGCGGGCCGCGTGAATTTGTGCTTTGCACCGCCCTTTTTGCTGCGTTTTTGGCCCTTTTTGCTCAATTCTCTTCTCCGACCTATTTTATTTGACAAAACTGAAAACAAAACAAATACCAACATAAAAGCAGATAAAAGAAATAAAAACATATGAAAATGCAACTAAAGTTCACTTAAACTAAGCTAAAAATACGATATGATTTCGTGTCATCAAATTCCCCCACACTTGAACCATTGCTTGTCCTCAAGCATAAAAGAATAGTGAATTGCATAGCACAAGTAAAAACACATGACACGATCATCCTACTCATACGTGGTTGCCGGCTAAACCATGAAAATCAAATAACAGTACAAATAACAAAAACACCGTAATGACACACTAGACTCCCATTATATGAAAACAGACCTGAAGCATTTCCTTTTGACTCTACTTCTCACCTAAGTTTCATTTGCCCTTTTCATTCTAGCGCAATCACATTAAGCCCGTTATCTCGTACACGCCCATGGTAGGAAACCTGTTAGTGATTATGATCATCATATAGCGAGGGGTGCTGATAACATAAGTTTGGTAACCCCTATTTGCTTTACCCACTTCGCAGTTGCGGGGGATCGGATCGTAACCCGCCCTACCAAGTTCAGAATCAAACACCTCTGAACGAACTACTAATGAGTTTCTATACTATGGTATTTTTTTCTTTTGACATGTTTCAACATTTGTTGAATTTTGCATCAATTATTTCAAAGAACCAACCAATAGTATTCATGACATTTATTTTCAAGATCATTCACTTATATTCATCGGTTTCCCAATTAGTTTGTTCCTTGAGATGGTCCCGACTGCTAGATAAACTACTAAGGGTTCATTAAAACTCAAATTCAAAATTTTGTCAAAGTTAGTACTCAAATCAGCTTTACATACTTCTGGGAATCTAAGGTGTCAAAACGGTATTGATTTTATCCAACCGTTACCTAAATTTCACAAAATAGCCTAGATAGTGCAAGCAACCTATATACTTTCAAACAACCAATATCAAGCATCAAAACTTAACACTTTTGCTTTTCTCAAGAAAATTTTTGGTATAGCTCAAGAAATGGGAAAATCAGACAATAACAAAACCAACACGCAAAAACTACTCAATTTAAGTGAACTATCCTAATGTTTTATTATGCATGCAGACTAAATGACTGAAAGTAAAAAGGAAAGCGATAAAGCTTCCTCCCCCACACTTAAATCGAGCATTGTCCCCAATGCAACGACTAAAGGTGAGATTGGAAGAATAGAACCTGAATAGCCAAGAGCTTTCACAACTATGAAGTCCTCAAGCGTGCTTTCTCTTTATTACCTGCAACATAAAATGAACTAAAAAGAAAAACATTAGACTCAAAATCAGTGGGTTGCCTCCCACCAAGCGCTTTGTTTAACGTCGGTTAGCTCGACTTCAAAGGGGTGAACTTAGTTCACGTTTTAGCAGACAGGGCGGATAGGTTAAAATTTGCAAAAGTAGTGTCTCTATCCTTAAGATTGTAGTGTTTCAACCGCTGTCGATTAACTGCGAACGTGTCACCGGAGTCACTCATTATTTCAATCGCCCCATGAGGATATGTCTTAGAAATTGTGAAGGGGCCTGACCACTTGGAGCGAAGTTTTCCAGGAAAGAGTTTAAGTCTTGAATTAAAAAGAAGTACTAGCTCTCCTACTTTAAACTCTCTCCTAGATAGACGCTTGTCATGCCATTTTTTAGTTCTTTCCTTATAGATTCTAGCATTCTCATAAGCATCTAGCCTAAGCTCTTCTAACTCATGGATATCTAAGATCCTTTTCCTACCGGCGGTGGTGTAATTAAAATTTAGGGCTTTAATAGCACAATAAGCTTTGTGCTCTAATTCCACCGGTAGATGGCATGATTTGCCATAGACAAGTTTGAAGGGAGTGGTCCCAATTGGGGTCTTATAGGCTGTCCTATATGCCCACAGTGCCTCATTTAGCTTTAAGGACCAATCCTTCCTAGAGGTTGCAACTGTTTTTTCTAAGATTTGCTTGATCTCCCTATTGGAGACCTCCACTTGCCCACTTGTTTGTGGGTGGTAAGGAGTTGCTACACGGTGTCGGACCCCATATTTAGATAGTAGCCTTTCAAAGATCCTAGAGATAAAATGGGAGCCACCATCGCTGATGACAAGTCTCGGCACACCGAACCTAGGGAAGATCTGGTTCTTGAAGAGTCTAATCACTACTTGGGCATCATTAGTTGGAGAGGCAACGGCCTCGATCCTTTTGGACACGTAATCAACAACCACAAGTATGTATCTGTTTCCTAAAGAAGATGGGAATGGCCCCATGAAGTCTATCCCCCATACATCAAACAGTTCCACTTCAAGGATGCCTTGCTGAGGCATCTCATCGCGCCTAGAGATGCTACCAGTGCGCTGGCACTGATCACAACTCCGGATGGCAGTGTGGACATCTTTCCAAAGAGTGGGCCAATAAAGGCCGGCTTGCAAAATCTTAGCGCAAGTTTTGGAAGTACTTGCATGTCCCCCATATAGCGCAGAATGGCAATGGGAAATAATGTTTTGCGCCTCATCCTCGGGGACACATCGACGGAAGATTCCATCGGCTCCTCTCTTGAAAAGGAGAGGGTCATTGATGACACGAAATCATATCGTATTTTTAGCTTAGTTTATGTGAACTTTAGTTGCATTTGCATATGTTTTTATTTCATTTATGTCTTTTTATGCAGGTATTTGTTTTGTTTTCAGTAATGTCAAATAAATTAAGTCGGAGAACAGAATTGAGCAAAAAGGGCCAAAAACGGAGCAAAAAGGGGGTGCGAACAAGCAAAATCAGCAAAACCCAACAAATTGGGCTGGTGGCGCCCGCCACCAGCTTCATGGCGCCTGCCACACAATCAGATCCAATTAAAACCAATTTTTGCGTAACGTGGGGGAAAAGTACGCGTGTGTTCCTGATCAGATGGATGTGAGATAAGATCAAAAGTGAAGCACATCCTCCCTATTTTTACGGATCTTACGAGGCAAAATTCTTCTATAAATAGAAGACTCAATTCCTGATCCGACTACGCCTTATTTTCCTTTATTTCAGTCAGTTTTATTTTCCCGCTTTGTAAACTGTATCGGTATTTCCACACCGGGAATCCGATTTCAGATCCGTTTTCACTTTCCTGTCAAGAATATTATTTCCTTTAATTCCAGCAAGTTTAATTCCAGTTTCCAGCAGATTTTGTTTCCAGGTTTTTATGCGCTTATTTATTTATTTACTTATTATGTCTTGTTTAATTTACTGTTTTTATTTATTTAATTCCTTTACCATGTCTAGCTAAATTCCTAGATATCGGTATGTAATTTAATTCTCCGAAGGGGATTTAATGATGATGTAAGCGCGCGTACTTATTAAACTATTTTTCTGATTCAAATTCCTAATTTAATTCAAAGCTTTTGAACGAGAGTAAAATAAAGCAACTAAGGTTAAAATCAATAGAGCGAGAGTTTGAGGTTTTAACTAGATAGTAGGAATTTGATATTAATCTTTGAACGAGCGAGAGCCACGTTAGGATTAATCAACGACGAAACTGTGCACTTGCAGTTATAAATAATTATTGATACATAAATCGTCGATCAAGTTTTTGGCGCCGTTGCCGGGGACCAATTTAGTCGATATCGTAATTCCGTCGTTACACCGTAGAGACTAAGGCAATTTTAAATTTTAAATTTAATTTTTGAAAAAAAAACAATTTTAGGATAAGTCCTTCGAGCTTAATTTAATGTATAACTCAAATCCTTTTTATAATGACTATCCTCAAAATTTCAACTACCCCAATCATAACTTCTATAACTACCAGCCTCAACCGTCCCCGTACTTCGAGGGACAATACCCTAACTCTCAGTACAACTACTATCCCCAACATTTCGAGGAACCGGAAGAGTCCATGAGTCCTAGCTTATTAGCAGTATTTAACGAATTTATGGAAACCTCCGCTAATGCTAGGCGAGAGCAAAGATTTAGTGAGATGATGAGAGAACAAAACCTCGTAAATGAAAGGATTAGACTAAACAATCTCGAAACCCTGAAGATGCTCAACACTATGGTTAACTCAACAGCGACTCCCCAAGAGTCAATGGAGACGCGAATCTCCCAGTTCACCCAGTCAGCCATAGAACCCTTTCACGAGAGACAAGTGAACGTTGAAGCAAACATTAATGAAAGCGAGGTTGAGACGTCTAGTAAAGACGACAAAGTAGTCGAGAGTTGTGGCAAGGAAAGAGTGGAGATCGAAGAAACATCACTGGTACCCCTCCCTAGAGAGGTAGTCGAAGAGGTAGAGAAGGAAGCACTGTGTGTCTTCCCTGCTCCCTGTAACCCACCAATCCTTGTCCCCCAAAGGTCAGTAGAGGCTAGAGTAGACCCTAAAACCCAAACATGTGGAAAGGAAAAAATTATAAAAGTCAACACACATGAGGTTAAGGGCGAAAATAAAAAGAGAAAATTGGGGGAGGAAAATTCTAAGGGAATCATTAATACAAAGAGGATGAGGGTAACACTCAAAGAGGCGAGTAAAAATACTAAGTCGAAAGAAAGAAGGACAATTGAAATTGAGCCAAAACCCCCGCCTCAAGCTAGAAAACATTCTTTCTCCCTAGAGCATAAAAAATTAATAATAATAGAAGAGGGCGAGGGAGTTGAGACGCCCTATAGGAGGAAAAGGAGGAAAAGAGAGGGGTATGTGAGAGCACTTGATAAGTGGCCTTGGAAACCTAGGGCTATACAAGTGCATTGAGGACACTAAACTGTCGAGCTAACCGACACTAAACAAAGCGCTTGGTGGGAGGCAACCCACATGCAGGTTTATTTTTGCCTTAATTCTAATACTTATTTTTGCATGTGTCTTAGTTGTTGTTTGTTTTTCTGGAATACTATGTTTTAAAAGAAATTAAACGGTATTATTATATATCTTGTTTCTCACTCATATTTTTGGTATATATATTTTTCAATTCTATTTTTAGATACCTTTCTCTATTTCACGATGAATCGAGTTGAGAATCATGATATCAGGTTCAGAGGAGTAGGACAAATCAAAGACTATGAAGTTCATGCTCAGAGAGATATGCACCTATCCATCTACCCTGACAGCCGCACTATGGAAAAGCTAGGAATCTGAGAAAGTGTGATGTTCTTGCTTAATCAGGTTGGTTGGTCCAGCTTTCCCTTGGGGAGGCGGTTCAGATCTTACCGCAACCTAACTCTTGAGTTCCTAAGCTCTTTCTCCTATCACCCTGAGATCGGAAAAGGATTCAGAAGTGGCCTGATAAATTTCAGAATGTTTAACATGGACTACACCTTCAACAATCTAGAGATGGCCAACTTGCTAGGTTTCCCAAGTGATCCCAATACTTTCACATCTGTTGAGGAAAGCATGTTCCCTTACCGTGAACTAGACTATTTCTGGGGAAGAATCTCAGGAGAGGGCCATGCTGATTATGAAAACATGCGTTCTGAAAACATACACAATCCAGCCTTCCGCTACTTCCACAAAATCCTAGCCCACACCCTTTTTGGAAAGGCAGAAAACAACACTTCTGTGTCCCATGAGGAGCTCTTTATCATGTTATGTGCTTCACAATCCCGCCCTGTCAATGGGGCTACCTTTATAATGAAGAACATGTATAAGATAGCCCTCGAGTGCCTAGGACCCATCCTAGTTGGCGGATTGGTGACTATGATTGCAGATGCTATAGGCTTGAGAGTCCAACTTAACCAACTCCAACCTTTGGGAGGAATCCGACTCATGGACATAAACTTCTGTTTCAACCGTGGCCTTATAGGAAACCTAGGACCTAACCAGTTTGACCTCCTCATCAATTCCAAAGTCCTGCCCCATTTCACCCTGCCTAACCAGAAAACCAGCGTGCATGACAGAAACAACTGGCTTTATGACTTGGAAGAACCAGATTATACACCCTCTACACCTCCTCCTTCACCTCAAGCCTATGAAAACCTTGACATGAATCTCTCTGAGTCTGATCCAAGCGAGTCTCCTGCTTCTACTCCTGCTGCTTCTACTCCTGAAGTTTCAACTCCTATTCATGCTGCTGCTGCCCCAGAGGGGCCACCGACCGTGACTGTCGCCATGTTTGAGGCATTGCAAGCTAAGGCTAATGCAATGGAAGCCGAGTTAACTAACATGCGCGCGGAATTCTATGCTTTCTTGAACACATCCGCCTCGCAAGTGGAGAATATTTGGGATGAGCTAGGCTTCGTCGTGAATGAAGTAGTACACCATCATAGTGGCTAGGACCGTCCCGATGCGTTTACCGCACGCCTAGGATTTTCTTTTACTTGCTTTCGAATAATAAATCCTAGGGAACTTTCTTTATTAGTAGTTTAATTTGATTTCCAGAAAATTAGCAATAACTAATTTAATTTGTTCTAGTTTATGAATTAATAAAAACTCCTGTGAGAGACCGTTTGCTTTATGATACTCTTGTGTGCCAATATGAATTTTTCTTGTAAATGCATGCTCTGTGATAGGAATTCCATCTTGTGCAAATTTTGTCCTGTTAAAACTAATTTCAACTGTGTGCAAGCTGTGCAATTTTCCTTAGACAGGTCCAGGTACTGATCAAAGGAACAACAACACGCTACAGGACGAAAATGTCAAAAATTCTGGGAAGTTTGGCCTTGTGGCGGCCGCCGTTGCATTGGTGGCGCGCGCCACAGAATGAATTCTCATGATTTTGGCAAAAAAAAAAAAATTGACAGAAAACGTGTTACAGTAAGCTTGTCTTTAATGATTTTTGTCTTTGAAGGCTTGGAAAGGAATTGATTCTTTCTGTGATTCAACGTGCCATCATTTCGTCATTCAATTTTTCCAACTACACAACACTAAGTCATTACTACCTTTTCCATTATAAAAGCTCATGTTACTACTACATTCACTTCACACCATAATTCACATATCACAGAAGTTTCCTTTTCTCCCATTTTTCTTAGAATTTGTTCAAGTTAAGGTTATGGCGCAACAAGAGCAATATGAGATACATTTCCAAAATGCGGGTCAATCAAAGCTTAACCGGTTCCTCCTCCGTAAAGAGTTCGAAGCAACAAGGTATGCCGACGATTCTTGTATGGAAACTCTAGGATTGCATGATAGTGTGAACTACTTACTTAGGCTATTCAAACTAGACTACTTGCTTTCTTTTAAGGA
Source organism: Trifolium dubium (assembly GCA_951804385.1). Classification (NCBI taxonomy): domain Eukaryota; kingdom Viridiplantae; phylum Streptophyta; class Magnoliopsida; order Fabales; family Fabaceae; genus Trifolium; species Trifolium dubium. The sequence continues at coordinate 15,203,291 of OX638066.1, forward strand.
TCCGGTTTATGTGCAACTTCCCGCCGAATTTCTTAGCTCTCTAGAACTAAACCCCACTCCCGAGCGTGTAAAGTTTCGTTTGTTTAACACTGATTATAATTTTAGTTTCGATGAAATGGCCGAGATGTGGCATTTTCCACACGGTGAGGGAGTGAAAGATGAGTTACCCACACAAGTGGGGTGGCTAGAGGCCGCGCGCACCTTTTGGTGGGGAATGACCGGGAAAGTAACAAATAGCTTTGAGGGTAACCGAGCGTCATTGATTCAAAACCCCGCAATTCGCTACTTTCGCCAAATTTTGGCTTGTACTATTTTTGGGCGCGCTAGCTCTAACATGGTAAACGAGAAAGAGCTTTACTTGTTGTTCACTATTATTTCAAAAGAAAAGGTTAATCTTGCCCGGCTCATAATGTACCATATGTTTTCTATGGTTACGTCCAAAGGGGTAATTGTTTTTGGGGGGCTTATCACAACTTTAGCGCGCATGCTAAACCATGAGGAAAAACTTTCAACTCTAATACCACTAGATCCCCGTACCATTGACTTGCATATGGTACGAGGCATGAAACTTGTCAAACAAAGGGCCGATGGTAGATTTATTCTCATGATAGATAACAAAGCTTGCCCCAACATCATCCTCCCTGACCCAGCGCGCGTAAATGTGCGCGATCCAGCCAATTTCCGCTTCCTCCCTGACATTGGCGGCCCACCTGCACCCATGAACCAAAATGCAGCTGTTGATGAGGGAGAGAGTGACGAGGATGAGGAGGAAGAGCGTGAGGGTCCGGGAGATGATGCACATACCACACACACTTCTTCTGGCTATTTTGCAGGTACTTCATCCGGAGCCGGCAATGAGCGCGGGACTGCCACGCTTGATACTATCTTGACTGAGATGAGGCAGCGCTCCATATTAGATGCCCAGAGAGACCAGCATGTTCAGGACATCCAGACTCGCCAGACTGAGATGATGATGATGATGCAGCAGTACCAGGTTGACCAGCGTGGTTTGATTGATAGCATGGCAGGTATATCTTTGCGCATGGACGAGTTTGATGACTATTTCCAGCAGTTAGGTGCAGCTCCTCCACAGCATGAGAGGCGCACGAGGAGACGCGGCCCAGGCCGCCAGTAGTTTGATCCCACAGGTTTTATCCTCCCTTCTCTACCTTTAGTTGTCGCATTGGGGACAATGCTCGATTTAAGTGTGGGGGAGGAAGCTTTATCGCTTTCCTTTTTACTTTCAGTCATTTAATTTTTGCATGCATAATAAAACATTAGGATAGTTCACTTGAGTTGAGTAGTTTTTGCGTGTTGGTTTTGTTATTGTCTGATTTTTCCCATTTCTTGAGCCATACCAAAATTTTCTTGTGAAAAGCAAAGTGTTGAGTTTTGATGCTTGATATTGGTTATTTGAAAGTATATAGGTTGTTTGCACTATCTAGGCTATTTTGTGAAATTTAGGTAACGGTTGGATAAAATCAATACCGTTTTAACACCATAGATTCCCGGAAGTGTGAAAAGCTGATTTGAGTACTAATTTTGACAAAGCTTTGAATTTGAGTTTTAATGAACCCTTAGTAGTTTATCTAGCAGTCGGCACCATCTCAAGGCACAAACTAAGTGGGAAACCGATGAATATAAGTGAATGATCTTGAAAATAAATGTCATGAATACTATTGGTTGATTCTTTGAAATAATTGATGAAAAATTCAACAAATGTTGAAACATGTGAAAAGAAAAAAAAATACCATAGTATAGAAACTCATTAGTAGTTGGTTCAGAGGTGTCTGATTCTGAACTTGGTAAGGCGGGTTACGATCCGATCCCCCGCAACTGCGAAGTGGGTAAAGCGAATAGGGGTTACCAAACTTATGTTATCAGCACCCCTCGCTATATAATGATCATAATCACTAACAGGTTTCCTACCATGGGCGTGTACGGGATAACGGGCTTAATGTGATTGCGCTAGAATGAAAAGGGCAAATGAAACATAGGTGAGAAGTACAGTCAAAAGGAAATGCTTCAGGTCTGTTTTCATATAATGGGAGTCCAGTGTGTCATTACGGTGTTTTTGTTATTTGCAATTAAAACCAGCTTCATGGCGCCCGCCACACAATCAGATCCAATTAAAACCAATTTTTGCGTAACGTGGGGGAAAAGTACGCGTCTGTTCCTGATCGGATGGATGTGAGATAAGATCAAAAGTGAAGCACATCCTCCCTATTTTTACGGATCGTACGAGGCAAAATTCTTCTATAAATAGAAGACTCAATTCCTGATCCGAATACGCCTTATTTTCCTTTATTTCAGTCAGTTTTATTTTCCCACTTTGTAAACTGTATCGGTATTTCCACACCGGGAATCCGATTTCAGATCCGTTTTCACTTTCCTGTCAAGAATATTATTTCCTTTAATTCCATCAAGTTTAATTCCAGTTTCCAGCAGATTTTATTTCCAGGTTTTTATGCGCTTATTTATTTATTTAATAATTATGTCTTGTTTAATTTTCTGTTTTTATTTATTTAATTCCTTTACCATGTCTAGCTAAATTCCTAGATATCGGTATGTAATTTAATTCTCCGAAGGGGATTTAATGATGATGTAAGCGCGCGTACTTATTAAACTATTTTTCTGATTCAAATTCCTAATTTAATTCAAAGCTTTTAAACGAGAGTAAAATAAAGCAACTAAGGTTAAAATCAATAGAGCGAGAGTTTGAGGTTTTAACTCGATAGTAGGAATTTGATATTAATCTTTGAACGAGCGAGAGCCACGTTAGGATTAATTAGAACTAATTGATTTTCAAAATATACTTTCGAAGCTAAGGTGGTAGAAAAGTGACAGTAAGACTCCTAGCTTAGAAAGTATGGTTTTTATCAACAAAACGAGAGTGTGAGGTTTAAACCTTTAAGTTGAGAAAGTTCTTCTGAAAAGTAAACACTTATCCGCGCACTATTAATTTATTAAATCCCTGAAGGTTAATTAGTTACATGCCGATATCCGTTTTAATTAATTTAAATCTTTAATTTAAATTCTTCTTCTTAACTCAAAACAATCTTAAAACTAAACCCATCGCCTTAGATTTACAACGTAACGGCAGAATTACGGTAGGTCAACTATTGGTCTCTGTTGTTCGATATCTTTTAAAACTCAACGACGAAATTGTGCACTTGCAGTTATAAATATTTATTGATACACAAATCGTCGATCAGTCATCCCAATAGTAATGTTTCAAATCACTGAAGAATTTCTTCTTTTGTTGGTAGGTCAGATCAGGCGGAAGAACTCTCGCCGCTAGGTAGTTGACAAAATCAGCATACCATGGCAGTGAGTCCCTCATGCAGACAGAATTGAAAACTTCAATGTTGCTATCGATTAAGGGGCACTCGGAGGTGACACTTTCTATAAGGGCTACAAGCCTCTCATACGGGAAATCGTCATTTATGGGCACCTTTTCAGGCACCATTCCCTCCATTCTTGACAAGTGGTCCGCAACTGTGTTGTCGATTCCTTTCTTATCCTAGATCTCTATATCAAATTCTTGAAGGAGTAGGATCCATCTTAGGAGCCTTGGTTTGGCATCCTTTTTGTTCACTAGGTACCTAATTGCGGCATGGTCAGTGTAGACAATGATTTTGGCCCCTATTAGGTAAGAACGGAATTTGTCGACTGCGAATACAACAGCCAGGAGTTCTTTTTCTGTGGTGGCGTAGTTCATTTGCGCGGGGTCTAAGTTCCTACTAGCATAGTAGATAGCATGAAGTTTCTTGTCTTTCCTTTGACCTAAGACTGCGCCTATTGCATAGTCACTAGCGTCACACATGATCTCAAATGGCAGACTGCAATCGGGTGGCTGCATGATGGGTGCGGAAATGAGAGCTGCCTTTAACTGTTTGAACGTTTTCATGCATTCATCATCAAATATGAACTCGGCATATTTCATTAACAGCCCGGTTAAGGGCTTGGTGATCTTGGAGAAGTCCTTAATGAATCGCCGATAGAAACCGGCGTGTCCTAGAAAGCTTCGGACTTCTCGTACAGACTTTGGAGGTGGTAGATTTTCTATGACTTGGATTTTAGCTCTATCTACCTCAATCCCCTTACCTTGTATAGCTTTAGGTTTCCAAGGCCACTTATCAAGTGCTCTCACATACCCCTCGCTTTTTCTCTTTTTTCTCCTATAGGGCGGTTCAGCTTTCTCGCCCTTTTCTATTATTTTATGCTTTAGGGGAAAAAGATGTTTTCTAGCTTGAGGCGGGGGTTTTGGTTCAATTTCAGCTGTCCTTCTTTCTTTTGACTTAGTATCTTCACTCGCCTCTTTGAGTGTTGCCCTCATCCTCTTTGCACTAATGACTCCCTTAAACTTTCTTTCCCCAAATTTTCTCTTTGTTTTAATGCCCTCAACCCCATGTGTGTTGATTTTTATAATTTTTTCCTTTCCACATGTTTGGGGTTTAGGGTCTACTCTAGCCTCTACTAACCTTTGGGGAACAAGGATTGGTGGGTTATAGGGAGCAGGGAAAACATACAGTGCTTCCTTCTCTACCTCTTCGACTACCTCACTAGGGAGGGGTATCGGTGATGTTTCTTCGATCTCCACTCTTTCCTTGCTAAAACTCTCAACAACATTGTCGTCCTTACTAGACATCTCAATCTCGCTTTCATTAATGTTTGCTCTAACGTTCACTTGTCTCTCGTGAGAGGGTTCTATGGCTGACTGGGTGAACTGGGAGATTCGCGTCTCCATTGACTCTTGGGGAGTCGCTGTTGAGTTAACCATAGCGTCGAGCAGCTTCTTGGTTTCGAGATTGCTTAGTCTGATCCTTTCATTTACGAGGTCTTGTTCTCTCATGATCTCTCTAAATCTTTGCTCTCGCCAAGCATTAGCGAAGGTTTCCATAAATTCATTAAATACTGCTAATAGGCTAGGACTCACGGATTCTTCCGGTTCCTCGAAATGTTGGGGATAGTAATTGTACTGAGAGTTAGGGTATTGTCCCTCGAAGTACGGGGACGGTTGAGGCTGGTAGTTATAGAAGTTATGACTGGGGTAGTTGAAATTTTGAGGATAGCCATTATAGAAAGAATTAGGGTTGTACATTAGATTAAGCGCGAAGGACTTATCCTAAATTTTTTTTTTAAAATTAAATTAGAAATTAAAGATGCCTTAGTCTCTACGGTGTAACGACGGAGTTCCGATATCGACTAAATTGGTCCCCGGCAACGGCGCCAAAAACTTGATCGACGATTTGTGTATCGAAAATATTTATCAACTGCAAGTGCACAGTTTCGTCGTTGAGTTTTAAAAGATATCGAACCATAGAGACCAATAGTTGACCTACCGTAATTCTATCGTCACGTTGTAAATCTAAGGCGATGGGTTTAGTTTAGAATTGTTTTAGAATTTAAAATAAATTAAAAAGAAGAAATAAATTAATTAAAGTGGGATATCGGTATGTAACTAATTAACCATCGGGAATTTAATAAATTAATAGCGCGCTAAAAAGGGTTTATTTTTCAGAAGAACTTTCTCAATTTAAAGGTTTAAACCTCACACTCTCGTTTTGTTGATAAAAACCATACTTTCTAGACTAGGAGTTTTACTGTCACTTTTCTACCACCTTAGTTTCGAAAGTATATTTTGAAAATCAATAAGTCCTAATTAATTCTAACGTGGCTCTCGCTCGTTCAAAAATTAATATCAAGTTTCTACTATCTAGTTAAAATCTCAAACTCTCGCTCTATTGATTTTAACCTTAATTGCTTTATTTTACTTTCGTTCAAAAGCATAGGAGTTTTAAAATTAGAAACCCGAATCAGAAAAATAGTTTAATATGTGCGAGGGCTACATCATCATTAAATCCCCTTCGGAGAATTAAATTACATACCGATATCTAGAAATTTAGCTAGACATGGTAAAAGAAATAAATAAATAAAAACAGTAAATTAAATAAAGCATAAATAAATAATTAAATAAAGACATAAAAAAAACCTGGAAATAAATGCTGAATAAACTTGACTGAAATAATCGGTACAGAATTCTTGACAGGAAAGTGAAAACAAAACTGAAAACGGATTCCCGATGTGGGAATACCGTTACAGTTACTGTAGCAAGAAACTAAAACTGACTGAAAAGTAAAGAAAATAAGGCGTGGAAAATTCTGAATTAGAGTCTTCTATTTATAGGGGAGAATTTGCTCGTACGATCCACAAAAGTAGGAAAGATAAGCTTCACTTTGATCTCATCCAATTGCCATCCGATTAGGAACAGAAAACGGATCAAACGGTGTGCCACGTCACGGAAAATTGGTTTTTGCTGATTTTGGATTCTGTGGCGGGCGCCACGAGTTTCATGGCAGGCGCCACAAGGCTTCTGGGGGCAAATGCCCCCTTTCTGCTGGGCTCCTTTGCGGGCCGCGTGAATTTGTGCTTTGCACCGCCCTTTTTGCTGCGTTTTTGGCCCTTTTTGCTCAATTCTCTTCTCCGACCTATTTTATTTGACAAAACTGAAAACAAAACAAATACCAACATAAAAGCAGATAAAAGAAATAAAAACATATGAAAATGCAACTAAAGTTCACTTAAATTAAGCTAAAAATACGATATGATTTCGTGTCATCACCTGCAATCATCCAAGGCTCTTGCATTCTGTCAGCTATGAACTTTAAATCTTCCCTCAAAACTCGCCTATTGTCTTCACTAGGACTTGCATATATTGGTGTAAAATACCAATCACAACCCCTTGGATAGCTGACTTTGAGATGTATAAATTGAAATTTCTTGCTACAAAGCATAACATTAATACTGTCTTTTTTCCAAGCCACTGCTATACCCCCAGCATAACCTCTATTTTCTGTAGCTAACAAATCATCATATCCTAACAACCTAAAAGTACGTCGAAGCCTCTGAGGATCACATCGAGTCTCAACTATAACAACCATAATGGGTTTATGGGCTTCAATATATTGCTTACAATACCTCATAAACGATTTTTTGGCTGCTCCACGGCTGTTCCACACAAATATTTTACTTTGTATAATCATCAAAAACCAATAAAAAGAAATGAGGAAACACCACCTATTGATCAAGACGAGGAGTCTCCTCAACCACCTCCATATCCGATTCTGAGTCTCCAGCAGCTCCATTTTCACTAGCATCCTCAAACTCGTCGGTGTCCACTAGTGAAACATGACTCTGATGTTGTGAATTAACAAGAAATTTATGCATGTTCCCATCAGAGTTGGGGGGTCTGGGAATATTTGGCATAAGAATTTGAGTCTGACCCAAATTTGTGTTCACCGACTGGCCCAACGCTGTTGTTTCGCTTTCCACCTTTGTAACCATAGCTGACATCCCCATATTAGAACTATTTTGGAAAACTAATTGTTGTTGACCATTGATATCGTTGGGCTTGCGTAGATGAGCCTCTTTCACCAATCCACTCAAGCTCTCCACCCCTTTTTTCAAGCCACCACCTCCCTTACCTTTAAAACTTTGGGTCCCACGTGTTGCAAGTTTTTTATCTTTCTTGGCCTTATCAACATTTAAATTTCCATGTCCTTTTTTGGATTTGCCACGTTGCTTTTCTAATTCTTCAAGCATATTGGTACCTTCCATACTAGTCTCCATATTTTTCTCACCTGCTTCCTTAATATTTGCATCCTCTTTAACTCCAATAATGACAGGAATACCGTCATTCAATTATGGAATATCATCATTCAAAGCGTGATCCTGACGTTTTTGATTCGTCATTAATGCTCTCGTTCACCGCCTTCTCCCGGTTTCGGTCTGCCGCCTCCTTCCCTTTACGTTGTTTGCGTGGTTTCTGGACCACCACCCATGGGCCATCGCCATCATTCCCTACCAGGCCACCCTCCTCTCCTTCATTTTGTTGAACAATCCCAGTAGTTTTTTGTTGCATTGGCTTCTCTATGCATCCCTCCTTATAGTGTCCAAACTTTCCACATGTAATACAAAGGAGATGAAGCCCTTCATATTCAACCTTATATTTTCTTGATTTAATGCTGAACATTGCCAATAGTTTCTTGGTTAGATCAACTTCAACGCACAACCGCGCATACTTCCCCCGTTCTTGAGCCAAAGTTTTCTTATCAACCTTCACAGTCCTTCCAATACAATCACCAATATAGTTTAAGACCTTAGCATCATAAAACTCAATCGGTAGCCCAGCAATTCGCACCCAAACAGCAACTTTAGATATGGTATCACTAGCCGAATGAAAATTCGGACTCCATTCTTGGACAGTCAAGTAGTGGTCGTATATGAACCAAGGCCCATTCATGAGTGCATCATATTGATCTTCTGCATTGGAGAAAGCTACCAGATAATAATCATTACCAAGATCGATAATATTTATTACCCTTTTCTCACCCACATGTGTTGTAGTCTAATCTCTAAAGCTTTGTAACCTATTTTCCTACCCAACAACTTCACGATCACCCCTCTCCTCCAAGGACGATGTATCCTCTTCTCCTCCTCTTTGGAAAACACAAATTCAGGGCATTCATAACCTCCAATTTCATTCTCCTCAACCCTAATTCCAGCAACCTGTTCAGCCTCCTCATCACTTCCTCCTTCTTCCTCCACATTTGTTTCCTCATCACCCTTCTTTTCCACCCCTGTCACCATATCCCTATATGACCTCCCTCCTCCTTTCTCGATCTGTTGTAAAATAATCAAGTCGCTGTAGTCTTTTGGGGCAGAGGAATGATTAGAGTAGTCGTGCTCCCCGCCTTTGCTCTTCTTAGTGCTTCTTTCTTGCAAATCAATTTCATCTTTGTATTTCTTAGCATTTGGAGTTGCTTGCCCTAGCAGAGCGATAGAAGAAGACATACCTAGCAATTACTTTGATTCTCGATGTTATTTCTATTTCTTGTATTGAAGGATTTGAAAACTCCTTCAAATCCATGATGTATTAATTGCTCAAATTTTAAAAGTTACAATCCATAATGTTTATTTGCATGTGAATCTAGCTTGACCGAATTTTTATGAAAAATGATTTTTTTAATTATTTTGTCTCTTGCAAAATTGTAAATTATGTATAACTAAAATATTTCTTCATCTATTATTATATAAACTAAAATATTTGTAATATGATATATATGTACACCTATTACTCAATCCTTTGCAAACACCTAAAACATTTGAATCCCTTTTTTTCTCATACGCGCTCTTTTATTTCTTAGAACTTGGTTACCTCTTTCATTTTGCACACACACTCACAATTTTTTAGAATTTTTGTGTCAAAATCGATTTAAACCGAACTATGAACACACCTAATTTAGAGTTAGTGTTTATACTTTTTTTTCAAAATAAAAATGAAGAAAAAAAAGGACAAAAGCTTTACCATTCCATCACATTGTGTGGCTAAATGGAATAGAACAAAAGAATTGACATATTTTTCAAATGGTGACAATATGGTCATAATCCTTAACATATATACTTTTTTTATATAATTTCTAATTTTCATCATCTTATTTGTTACACTATTTGATTGATGGTTTTCTGAAAGTATATGATCCTTGACCATATTTCTTTAGAAAGATGGTGTATTTTAAAGTTTAAATGTTATTTTTTTTATAAGGTAATTATAATGTCTAGTGAAAACAATCTCGTTTTAACTGAATTTATCCATATGATCGATTTGTATTTATTTGATATGAAGAAAAAATCTCACCTCGTAACATTAAATTATTCTCTGAACACAAAATCAGTCATCCATTCTTATTATAATAACATTGACAGAAAAAATTAATAGTAAAATTCAAAACACGGTGAATCTATCCTAATTATGTAATGATGTTATTTACAAACATAAGAAATAAAAAAAAAAAATACAACATATTACAAAACTTCTATACCACACGATCATTAGATTGCAAATTTTTATACCCAAGAAAAATGAACTCAACTAAAAACCTAACCTTGAACATATACATCCAATAGAATAGAGAAAGAAATTTGATACTGCATTTCAAAATGGTGTGAAAGTCCTCATGATCAATAGCAACATTTATAGCAAAAGATAGTCAATAATCACATTAATTATTCCTTGAAATTAAGGATGTAATTGTGATACTTATTCATTTAAATTGGAAAAGCAATATTTTACATTAAATTGAGGAAAAAATGCTTACAAAAAAAAAAAGGAAGTTTGTCTAGAGAAAAATTACTTTTGAATCCATGAAAACCATTTCTAGAGATAATCTACAAAAAAAAAATGGAAGTTTTAAATCCATGAACAAAAATGCTTACAAATTTCAGAATTAGCTAAATAATTACTTTTGAATCCATGAAAACCATTTCTAGAGAAAATGGAAGTTTGTCTTTGGCCATGTCCTTAACATACCAAAGACGAACAACTCTAACAATCAAATTCCAACTTTCTTTTGCAGGTGAAATGTCAGCAACAAAATCGTTTTTAGGAGCCATTGAAAAAACAACGTAAAAACTTAGAAATAATAAAAATGTGATAAGTGTAAGAAATAGTCTGCAGTGTGTATTATTGGTTGAAATGTATGGCTTTATATAGAGATTAAAAGTAGGTTTAGGTGGCTACCAATTAAATTACAAATTAGGGTCACTACAATATTTTTGAGTACTAGATCTTCCACCCTTGCGTTGCCCGGGTCTTATATGTTGTTATGTGTAGCAATCAAATATATGATAAAAATTCTTGAAATCACTTTTCTTTCAAATACATATTTTATAATTCTTGCTATAATCATCTTTGTTCTATTACATATTTCTAATTTCTAATCTGTATTCCACAATAACATAATTGGAACTCCGACTTTTAGTTTTATCCTTCATTTTAAAAGTACTGATTCACTAATTGGGTTTAAAAAATTCATAATTGTGTACATCATCTACTGCATCCTCATCAACATTGCATGAATATATAATATCATTCAATGGAGATAGAGAGAGGTTTTCTTTGTAATAGATGGTAGAAATAAAAATAGAAATAATACACATTTAGAAATTGGAAATCATAGTGCAAATTATTATTTTGTGATTCCATTAGAAAAGAAAATAAGTTGAATGACTTTCAAGAATAGTGCTCTAAAAACAACAACTTTTAGTAGATGAAAAGGTGCAAAAATACACATTCCTAATTTGATTTTTTTTTTCGAAAACGACAAATAAAAAGGATTAGAAGGAGTATTTTTCTTCCATAACCAATAACTAATAAAATTTGTTTTTACATATTTGCCTTATAACATGAGACGGAGGGAGTAGAACTTTTGATAAGAAAAGTATTTGTGAATTAGAACAATTATTTTTTTATAATAAAATCCTCACGTTAAAATTTTAGAAGTTACACTACCTTTATTGTAATTTTTTTTATAAACGTTTATTTATTGTAGATCTATTCAACCAAATTAAAATATTTTTTCCATGATTCTCTCATCTTCTTGTTTCAACCTATTTAGTAGTAATCCACATATAAATTTCAAATAATAAAACAAAACAAACAATAGACAACATTGCATATCACAACACTCCCACTGTTTTGTTTTTGTTAGAAATAAAGTGTCAACAATTGTCTCTTGATATTTTAAAACTTTTTGATATGAAAAGTATTTGTAATTTAGAACATTTCCTTTTTTAAGAAAGCACTTAATTAATATTTTAGAAGTTACACTATCTTTGACCTTCTTCTCTGTTGTTTCATTGACCTTCTCCTTTGTTGTTTCATCAAATTTTGTGATAAGATCTTGTGAATTGTACTAATAAAAAATTAGAACATATAAAGTATGAATTGCACCAATAAAAAATTATAAAATATAAAGTATGAGTTGCACTTATCAAAAATTACTACTTTAAGGCCATGCATTTATGATTGATATCATAATAGAAGCATACATTAAATTTATATCTTGAGTTAAATATGACTCGAGAGAGCCTAATTCATAACACAATATATTTAAATATTGTATGTTTAGTTGTACATTAAAATTAGATATAATTCATAACACAATAAATTATTAGATTGTTTTTATGTATATCATTCGAAAATCTGACTTTTGCAAATAGAATTGCAACAACTGCATTTGTAGCATTTCCGAAAGTAATGAATGAGTTGAGTTCCTCATCGACTTCAGATTCAAACAACGTAGCTTTGAAACAGTATATGTAAAAAAACATTATAAGAGTTTAGAATTTATCATTAAAAAGACGTTAATAAAAGGGTTGACGAATCATAGTATTTTCACTATTTATAGTAAAATTTATTACTCATTATTATTCAGCTCGACATGATTAAATTTTCCTTATTTTCATATGTCTGAATGAAGCCTCCATGTCAATACTACAAAGAACTCCTATAAGATCTGCACAAGAAAAAATAGTTTTAAAAAGCATATAAGTGTATGAAGAATATACCCACATATATATTGATGATCATAAAAAAGATATAAACTTACGACACATATAATTGACATCGTATGTATTAATAAACACGTCCTTGAGGTCTGTGAAAGTTAGAACGTGAGTGGGTACTTCTAAATCATACATTATCAACCTTTGTACCTTTTTTCCAAACTAATTTGCATGATAGTCGATCTTATTTGTAGTGACACTTAAACCTTTCAACTCATAAACTTTTCCCCCGTCAAGTTTATCCTTAAATAGATAGATCAAGTGATACCGTATAGTTGATTGGATTTCATCACCTGCAGAATAATATCAATTAAATAATTATTATGCATTTACAAATATTTTTTGTCGAAAAATTAAATAGTTTAGTGAATTAAAAAATGTGACATGTGATTTGACTTTTAAAATTTGGGAAAAAAGAAAACTAATATCATAATTATACCTGAGAATCAAGTAGAACACAATTCATTGAGAAAACCACTTTAGGATTCTTTGGATCAACGACAAACTCCTTCCTAGCAACTCGGACAACATAATTAACTTTAGGATTCTTTAGATCAACAACAAACCGTCTTTGAAGGGATTTTTTTCTTTTGGATTAAGAATATATTTTGTTTGTTTTTTAGGAGGTGTGGAATTAGGTTACACAATGAATGCATTTTCTATAAAGTGAAAATAAAGTAGTTGTTATCCGTTAATTTTTTTTTGTTATCCATAATTTTTTTTAATAGACTTTAGACTAAATAATAGTTTTTTTATAAAATATTTATGAAATCGAATTATGCTAAAAAATTACTATTAGAGACACATAAAGCAAATTTTATTGAGAGTGTAACTGAGTTATGCTAAAAAATATCTTTGAGAAGCTCTAATTTAATGCCACCGAAGCAAATTTTCCTGAGAATGAACGAGAGAGTTCCGTGGAAATATCGTAATGTATATAAATAAATAGAGATAAAGATTAATATTTTTCATCATTGATTACTATTATTTCTCTTTAAAGATTTTTCTCAAGACTTACGAAAGGCCAAAATATAGATAAAAATTTATATAATAAAATTTAATAATAAAAATAATGAATTTAGTTGAAGACATTTAACTTAAATTACAATTTTAAACATGACATATTTGATTGAGACAACTACAATTAACATGGCATATTTTTCTCCACTTGTAGAATTAGGGACTACGAGTTTTACTGTTGGACAAACGGTCTTCAAGACCACTTCAAGCAAAGTGAGAAAACATGAAAAAATGTGTTCTGACAAGATGGTGTTAATTTTCTAAATAGAGTTTTAAAATTAATGCATAACAATATTGTGTCTCCCAAATCTGTAAATGTAATCTTTATGTTAATTGGTTTCGCAATTAAAAAAGGAGTTGTTGCACAGCTTGTTGCCCGTTTACCTTCGATAATTATCTTATATATATATATATATATATATGATTAATTAATTAAAAAAATATTAATTCCTTTTTTACAAAATGGCTTCTTGTAACTCCAAAGAACTAAAAATTGTTATTAACAAAGCATGCAAATTTTACTTATATAGAGTTAAAAAATGTCATGTTGATGAAATGAAAAATAGGAAAACTATGAATGTAATTCTCATGTTTGTTTATGCTTTGATCAAGATTCTTTCGTTGTTTCTTGTTGAATCAAATCTACCACCTTATTCGTTTTTTCTTATTGGATCCAGTTACTCACCTTATACTAGAAGTATGACAGATATCACACCATTTTCAAGTTTTCAAATTTATTGTTTAAATAACATTATTCAAATCTAATAATTTGTTTTTTTGTTCCGCAATGCAGCAAATATACCCTGCATTTCTGACGGTGATTGTCCCTTGCAGATAGGTCATTATTATTTTTAGTGCAAAGAGGAATTTTGTGAGTTAATTAAGTTTATATGTACCTTTATGGATATCATTTTTTTTTCTTTCATTTTTATAATGTTTGTTTTTTATGGGTACTAGCAGGAAAGGCTAGATCTTGATTGGTGATTTGTGATGAGATTTGGGTACCGACCTCATCGTCAAGGAGGAGATACCTTCAAAAAAGTTAGCACTTTGACGCTCAAGTTAGTATTTGCTTGAGAAAAGAGTGTATGAAATGGATAAGTGTGTATGAAATGGAGAGATAGGGTTCAAGGGTATATATAGGACAAATGAGAGTGTCATTTGCATGAATGACAATTCCACTATCGAGAACACGTCGCGAAAATAGTAATATGAGTCACCGTTCCGGTGCGGGTGGATACACCATAAACATCAATGGATCGGTCGATCGGAGGTGATGAATACTTTTCTGCCAATTTGTACATTTGAGATGAATTGAGCCTTTGCTTGTTGGATTGGGCTTTAGTCTGATCTATAACAAGTTCATTCTAAACAAACATGATATCTTATTCTAATAATTTACCTAATTGCTAGAGCCCATTTAAAGTAGTTATTCTATCGATGCTTAAGTTAACTTTAGAAATTACTTTGGTTCCTTAAGTTTTTTTTAATCATTTTAATCCTTTAGATTACAAATATTATATAATTCAATACCTTCAATTTTTTTTTTGTTTCATTTTGCTTTCTTAAATTATGCATTTTGGGTCCTTTTATCCTTTATGAATATTAAGAATAAGATATATTATTTGTCTCCAATAGGAAGAACTTTTTTTCAAAATTTTGTAACTTAATGGATTAAGGTATGCAACAATCATACCTTAAAGGACCAAAGTAAAAACGAAAAAAAAAAACTAAATTTTATTGTAAACTTATTTGATAAAATAAAAACAATATTACAAGATTCCTAGGTGTATGATTTTAATTTAATCTCTACAAAATTAAATTCTTTCAAGTGTAAGGCCTATTAAATTTTAATGGTAACTTTTGTCCTCAATAGTATAAAAATTTGTAAAATATTCTCTATTTTTGAAAATTTTTTACAAAAAAATTTTAATAATAACTTTAGTCCCTCAAAATAGTCTCTTTTTTTTTGACAATAGTAAACTTATATCATTACATTCAACACAATAGACAAAATACAAGATGGAGTAGACTCAAAAACTTGGTGACTAGCATACAATTTCGACGCCCGTGCTAAGGTATGAGCGACACAATTTGCTTGTCTCCTTATGAAACTTATCTTAAAGTTTGGATATTGTTCTAAGAGTGACTTACGAGCATTAATAATTTTGCCAAATTCACTATGGTTACTAGAAGTGTCTATTATGCCATCCACAACTAGTTTACAATCTAGTTCTATTGACACCTCAACCACTTCCATATCACCAAGCCAATTTAAAGCTTCTCTTAAACCTATGGCCTCTGCTTCCATTGCCGGTGGGGAACCTTCAAAGAGAATTGTTTTTGCTTTAATGAACTGTCCACGGTCGTTTCGCAAACACATCCCTATTCCAAATTTGTTATGTTCAGTAAAGAGCGCCACATCAATGTTACATTTTAGCTTTCCGCTTTGAGGTGGTAGCCATCTGATGTTGGTATTTGTTGTGTTGAGCTCCTGTTGTGTTGCACCCTCTCGTGCATGTTTCCATTGCATGAGGAAATCTCTGGCCTGGTGTATTGATGCAGAAGGTTGTTTTTCCTCTTCCTCCCATATCTTCTCATTTCTTCTCTTCCAAAGGCACCAAAGAAGCATAACAATATCCTCCAATTGTTGCTGCGTTTCTGTTGTTAGAGCTGTAAAAATGAGATCATTAAAATTAGGAGTTCTATTAATTAACATGTCAATATAATTCCTTTGGCCTGCTACCTCCCAAATTTTTTTAGCTTCATGACAGCCAAAGAAAATGTGCCATTCATTTTCAGGATTATTCTCACAATAAGGACAACAATCTGTGCAATTAACCCCTTTATCCTGTAGTCGCATTCGTGTTGGTAAACACCCTCTTAACACTCTCCAGAGAAAGACATTAACTCTTTGCGGAACCTGTAGCCTCCAAATATACATCCATTCACCCGGAACTCTAAATTCTTCATTGTTCACCATAGTCTCCATAGCGTACCGGTAAGCCGACTTCACTGTGTATTTGCCTCTGTTGTGGAACTTCCATATCATCTTGTCATCTCCCTCAGCGCATGTTACTATAATTTTTTTGATTTCATTTTTATCTCTTTCATTAAACAACCCCTCAAAAATGTTCCAATTCCATAGGTAGCCACCTTGCAATAACAAGTCTGAGACTTTCATATTTTGATGTCCCTGGAGCAAATTGCTTGTAACATATGAATTTGTTTTATCTCTTAACCAAGGGTCCAGCCATACGCTCACTTTTCTGCCACTTCCAATGCACCACCTCAGTCCCCCTTTGACTATTGCTTGTGAAGAGTGGATACTACGCCATATGAAACTTGGGTTATGGCCTAGACGAGCCCCCAAAAAATTACTACTTGGAAAATATCTAGCTTTGTAAATGCGTGAAACAATAGTATCTTGGTCGGTTAATAATTTCCAACCCTGCTTCCCTAACATAGCCAAATTGAAACAATAAAGGTGACGAAATCCCATACCTCCATACTCCTTCCTCATAGTCAATTTATCCCAGCTTAACCAATTTATTCCTTTCCCGTGCCTCCTGTTTGACCCCCACCAAAATGAGTTAATCATCCGTTGGATCTCCTCCCCCAACGACGTCGGTAAGAGAAAGGTACTCATACAATACGTTGGAATAGACTGTGCCACCGATTTTATTAATACCTCTTTTCCTGCCTTCGAAAGATGCCTACCGGACCAGTTCTGAATTTTCTTCCATACCCGGTCTCTAAGATAGCCAAACATTGCCTTCTTTTTCCTTCCTATCACGGATGGTAGTCCTAAGTACTTTCCGGTCCCCATATTTTCTGATACTTGAAGGATTTCCTTGATATTGCGACGAACCTCTTCATTTGTGTTGCTACTAAAGAATATCTCAGACTTTTGAAAATTGATTGCTTGACCAGAAACTTCTTCATATTCTTTTAGGATCTCTTTCAATTTTGTGCTTTCTCTAGCATCAGCCCTGCAAAACAAAAAGCAATCGTCAGCAAATAAAAGGTGTGAGAGGATCGGAGCCCCTCTACACATCTTGATACCATGTAAATCTCCTCTAGCCTCTGCTTTTCTCAGGAGGGCGGACAGCCCCTCAGCAGACATAATGAAAAGGTAAGGTGACAGTGGGTCACCTTGTCTCAAACCTCTCTTGGGATCTATAGGACCTACACTCTCTCCATTTACGGCACTTGATAATGAACATTTTCCATACACATACTCATCCAATTAACCCATCTATCATGGAACCCCATTCTTCTCATAACACACTTCACATAATGCCAATTCACTCTATCATAAGCCTTACTTATATCGATCTTTAATGCCACCTCACCTATTTTTCCTTTTTTTTTACATTTCATGTGGTGAATAATCTCATAAGCAACCATAACATTATCCACTATTGATCGATTTTCTACAAAAGCAGATTGTTCTTGAGAGATACATTTAGATAATAAAGGCTTGAGTCGATTCGCTAGTACCTTGGAAATGATTTTGTACAAGACATTGCATAGCGAAATAGGCCTAAGGTCTCTCATTGACTCCGGATCATCTTTTTTTGGCACAAGAACAATATTTGTAGAAGATACTTGTGTCGGGAAGCTTCCACTCTCTAGCCATGCCACTCCTGCATGAAAAATCTCCATTCCACACAACCCCCAAAATCTTTTATAAAATGCCGGATTAAGGCCGTCCGGTCCCGGTGCCTTATCAGAATGCATTGAAAAAAGCGCCTTTTTGAATTCATGAACTTGGAACGGGGCTGTCAACTTTGTGTTGTCTTCATCAGTAATGGAAGGTGTAATATGGTTCAACATAGGATGCAGCTCTGTATGAGTACTCGAAAAGAGAGTCAGAAAATAATCTTTTACCACATCACATATCTCATGTTGAGCTTTTACCACGACCCCCTCATTATTTTGCAGCGTTGTCACCTCATTTCTTCTTCTTCTTGAGCTTGCCATTGCATGGAAGAATCGAGAATTCGTGTCTCCATCTTTCAGCCAATACACTTTTGCTCGTTGCCTCCAAAAAGCCTCTTCTTGAACCAATAGCTTACTCATTTTGTTTCGGACCTCCTCATATCGGGTTTGTTGTGATAAATTCATTGTACCTCTAAGTCGTTCAAGTTCTACGCGACATTCTTCAATTTCTATCCGGTACTTGTTTCTTAATTTCCTTCCCCATTCATTCATGTCATGAGAACATGATGACAATCTTGTGATCAATTCTGAATAAGGTTCTTTCTCCCAACCTTCCTTCACTATCATTTCCAAGTCTTCTTCAAGTAACCATGAATTTTCAAATTTGAAATCTCTAGTGGTTCTCCTTCTACTTACTTCGTGTAGCTTTAATAAGATGGGAGAGTGGTCAGACCGGTCTGCTATTACATTATGTAGTTGGCATTGTTGAAAAATATCCAACCAATGTGGTGTAGCCATAGCTCTATCCAACCTTTCCTCCTTCATGTCATTTGTGCCACGCCCTTTAACCCATGTGAATGGATAACCAATAATTGGTATGTCCACCAAATTACTATCTTGAACCGCTTCTCTGAATCCTCTAATCCGCCATGGTGGATGGTCTATTTTGTTGCGCTTCTCATCATTGGAAAGTAAGTCATTAAAGTCCCCCATTATACACCACGGCAACGAGTTGTCTTGAGCTAGTGTCCTTAACAGGTCCCATGAGTCTCGTCTTCTTTCAGTGTTTGGATAGCCATAAAAACCTATGAATCTCCATCTTAGAAGAGTTGGATGAATGACCTCCAAGTTTATAAAATTTGCTGAGTAATTTATGACATTGCAGTCAAATGGGTGTTTCCATAAGACTGCTAGACCTCCGCTCCTTCCGATTCTGTCGACTGCAAAGGAAGCATCGAAACCCAATCTGATACGGGTTTCCTCAATCTTATTCGCATGTACTAGTGTCTCACTCAAAAAGATAATATCGACACGGTACTTTCGGGCAAGGTCCCGAAGAACAGGAACTGCGCGCGGGTTGCCCAGACCCCGACAATTCCAACTGATGATACTCATTGCTCCTGGCAGGCCTGGTTGCCAGGTCCTGCCAATAAAAAATTAATTGTTTTGCTGCCATTCGTGAGACTATGTTTTCCTTCATGGTTCAATATTGAGTATTCCCCATTGGCCCCACTTGCTGCCACGTCCACATGCATGTTAATGGACTCTTTATTTGCTTTCACACCTTCCATAATTATCTCATCCTTGTTGTGACCATTCCTCATACGTTTTTTTTCTGATTCTATAACATCCTCCTCCATATCAATGTTGTCATGATTGTCAATTGTTGCACCTTTATTGCTGGTCCCGCCTCCTGCTTTCATCAGTTTCTTTTCTTCTTGTAATTGTTTCACTCGTGCCTTGATTGGAGGGCCAATCATTGATGGATTCTTAATTAAGGCAGCCATTAAATCCTGCTGTTTTGATGATCCAATTATTTCTGTGCCTCCTGTATTAATGTAGTGACCGTTTTGCTTTTTGCCAATTATGGTCTCATCAATGCTGGATGCTCTCTCTTGGTTGGGTGTCTGCCACATCATACTGTCATCATTCCTCAGCCACCGTCCGCCGCTATCTTGGCCGCGTCTACAAGTCTCCGCCCTCAATTCTGGACCCCACTCTCTGATGCCATCGTCAGCGTCGGCTATTTTGAGGGTGTCTCCGCCCTCAAAATAGTCTCTATAAACTGTAAATAGGAACTAATTAAAAGTGAATATATTTTTTTTTATTTTTTGAGGAACTAAGCTTGAAATCTCAAAATTCAGTAGGAATTAAAAATATATTATATTTTTTTGATAACATTGAATCATAATAATTATTATCATTGGTGACTTTAAGTGTGGGCATTGATGTTGTATTTTTTTTTCAGGTATAAGATACTATTAGATAAAGGTTCAATAAGGTAGTCTATGTGGAATATGAAAAGGTGGTTGAATTTGTAGTTAATAAGAAAAGAGAAGATGGCACATGTATGAGGTCATGGGTTCAAGCCCCATCCTTGACCTTTTTATTTTTTCTGTTTATTTAAAATTTCTTTGGTATTTATTTATTTATTTATGTCTCTTTTTTACGTTTTATATTTATGCCTATTATTACCAAAAATACAAAAAAAAACAAATAAACCAAAAAATAACAAAAACAGTATCACCGAAAAAAAACAAGAAAAGAACTGTAACAAAAGAACAATTTCACCAATATCCGATTAGTAACAAAATTCAGCAGAAAAATGGGAGGGATTTACACGGGAAATCTATCCAAATTCCCCAACAAAATAGCAACAAACAAATCTAATTTACTAGTATAAATACACAAGCTCAATTCACAGTGAAACACACGCAAAATCTGAGCCAAAAACCACAGAATTTGAGAACAAAAATCTGAACAAAAATTCTGAAAAAACACCCAGCAAGCTCTGCAAACCAAGCAGCCTAAAGCGATCCCAAACGAGTTAATTTTCTACACCCAGTAGAGAATTAACCCAAAAAACGTAGCCTTCTTCTATGTCACGATCAAAAACAACATCTCGCAAAAGAAAAGGAAGGAGAAATCAGTAGCTAACAAGAAACAAAGAAAAGACAGAATCGCAAAGTAAGCTTACGCAGTTTGGATTTCGCGGAGTACCAGGTTGGTCTTTGAATCACTTCTAAACATGTAGAATACTGTTTTGCCATGTGTTTGTACCATTGTTTGTTGTGGGTTTGATGTTGGTTTTCTAGAACAAATCTTCATGATTTAGGTTTCTTTTGTTGTTTTGTTTTTTGCGTGTTTGTTTCCTTTGTTTTTGAGGATCGATTTGCTGCCTACACGTTTGAATACACGGTTTAGAACACATAGAAACAAGTTTCGGTTCATAATTTTGGGGGATTTAGGGATTTTCGGATTTGGGGATTTTGGGTGAAACTTTGTGTTTTTGAGGTTTGATTTGTGTTTAGAATAATTTGATTGTTGTTTTAGAATGATTTATGTTTGATTTGGGGTTGGATTGCAAAAATTGGGTTTAGGGATTTGTATGAATGTTGAAGATTTGTTTTGTGTTCTTGATGAGAGAATTGAGAGAGTTTTCGGTTTGCAAGAGAGAGAAGACAGATTTGAGAATGAATGGGAAATCTAAAAAACCAATACATACTCCTGCCTGTATCACATGGGCGCGCGACCATACTAACTCCTATGCACCTGCACGCCCATGGACTCATGATTGACTTAATTGGATCATGGCTCTTTACTTGTTTACACCCCACACCTTGCTGCTTGCACCCCCCTTTTGTTCATAACTCCTTAACAAACTTTCAAAAAATACGCGAAATAATAAGATGAAAACGGGACGGTTTGGCGTATGTCTCTCCTTCTCCGATTATTTAAATTTGTCGGTGTATACCGAGTGATTTAAATAATCGTCATCTCTTAAAAAAAATAACTTTAAAAAACATTAATAACAATTCAAACAAAATGAGATGGGTTGGCGTATGCCTCTCGTTCTCCGATTATTAAATTTCTCGGTGTATACCGAGCGATTTAAATAATCATCACATTACTAAATATTATAATAACAATTCAATTAAAAAGGAGATGGTTTGGCGTATGCTTCTCCTTCTCCGATTATTAAATCTCTCGGCGTATACCGAGCTATTGAAATAATCCTCATCTTTCTAAAAAACTTTGAAAATCATAACAACGATTCAAATAAAAATGAGACGGCTTCGCGTATGCATTGTTTTCTCCATTTATCTAATTTCTTGATGTATATCTTGCGATTAGATAATCATATCTTTTTAAAAAAAAACAACAAAAACACTATAATAATTTAAAGGGGAGGAGGAGATCTGGTGTATATCTTTTCTTATCCGGTTATCTAAATTCTTGGTGTATATCTCTAATTTAGATAATCCCCTTCCTTAAAAGATATTTTCTCAAAGAACATAAAAACACTAAAAAAACATCCAACACATCAAACTTCCTTTTTCAAAATAAATTATAATCAAACAAAACTTTTTCATAAAAGAACTATGTTTATCCATTCTAATGCAATACAAACAAGCGCTTAAGCCTCCAACATGCGAGCATACAAGCCATACGTTTAACTGCTAGAATGCGACATAAACTTAGTTCTCTAAAAAATACCAACCAACAACATTAACACCCTGAACTACGAAGCTCTGATTTCTCATTGCACCTGAGAATATGTAGGAGCAGGATTCAACATCCTGTCGAGCCCAATAATAAAAAACTAGAAATTCCCCCAACTTATAAATAATCGCAAAATAATAAGAAAATAAGCAAGCAAACATTAAAAACACTCTTGATACCCTAAAATTAATAAGAAGGTTCCCGTTGAGTACAACGGATAAGAGGGGTGCTAAGACCTTCCCCTCGCATAATCGACTCCCGAACTTGGAAACGGTTGCGACGACCGCCTTTCCATTAATCACAAGGGTTTTATCGATATTTTCCCTTAACAAATAAAATTCGGTGGCGACTCTATAGTCATTCCGAGCGCGTATACGCTCGTGCGTTTTTCGAGGCGCGACAGCTGGCGACTCTGCTGGGGACTTATTATTTAAGCGAGTCAAGCCTATTTTTGTTAGATTTAGGGTCGAGTGTATTTCTTTTTATCTTGCTCTCTTATGTTTGTTTTGCTTGCTTTTATATGTTTTATTTACTGCTTTACTTTGCATGAAAGTCTGGCTTGTGGTATATATATGTATTTTTGAATTACAGGTTGGGTTTATATCCGTTGAGTGAAGCTCTCTACCTGAGCTTTGAGAGAAAACCTAAGTTAAGTTGGTGGTTACCATTGGCTGGTCTTGGCGTATGCCTTGTTTGGTTAATGTGATAACCCCGCCTAGAGTAGACCTTCTTGAGGACATCGTTGAATTGCTGGTATTGGCAATGCGACGATGTTGTCTTGTTAGGTCGGCCACTCTAGGGGCCTTTAGATCCGGTCAAAACCCTAAACATTTTGTTAGGAACTTTCGTCTAGCACCCAAGTCGATGGTTGCGTAGTGCGGACCCTCATTGTGTATACTTTGTAGGGCCGGTGCGAAGTGTTGGGTTTTTGAAGATTGGCTACAATTGTGTCAAAAACATATATTATCCAGATGTGTGGTCAGATACCTATGATCACTAATGATGGGTTAGATGCTGTATCATATGGAACAACATTCTGTGATTTCACGTGTCCTGAAGGAGTCTAAGGCGGTCAAGCCTAGATATATTTTACAAGGTGATATTGATATATTTTTCAAGAAGATTTCTTGTTCTAGAAGATTCAAGACTTGGACCTCACAACGTCCAAAGGTGTTTGAAGCCCAAACCCTGTGCTACTCTAGTAGTATAAATATATGTAATGACAGACCCTAAAAGTCAAGCTAAACCGTGTGTGTTCTTAAAGCGTGTGTTTTAAGGTTTAGTCTTCTTTTTTAGTTTGTTAGTTTATTATTTGTTTGTGAGCATTGCTTGTATCATCACTGGTCAAGCTAAGGACGTGTTTAGTTGAGTTGTAATTGTGCTTCTCCTAAGCCTGTAGGTACGGAGTTAGTATTCAGTCGGAAGAGTGTGTCTCTTGTCCAAAGAAAACATACAAACAAGAAAAGAATGAAAGCAACGCTGAGTGTGTTGTTTAGGTTAGGAGGTGAGACGGGGTCTCATATCTAGGAGTTCCTAGGTAGAGTTGTCACGTACACTAGAAATTGTGAGGCTACGTTGGTCCTTACACTAGAAATATTATAGTGAATTCACTCCTGGATTGGTATCCCCAGATTAGGGCAAGTTGCGCCGAACTTGGTTAACTAACCTACTGTGTTCTTTACTTTTCCGCTGCTTTTAATTATGTTTTAATTGTGTGTTTGTCCTGAGCTAGACACGCGCTCGGACAGTTGTGCTTACATTGTTCACAGCGCTTGTCTGTCTGGTAGCCAGAATTTTAATTGGCATCAGAGTAGGCACCCTGTTCTGTTTAGGGTGAGCTCCAGGGAGGTTTTCTCTGGCAAGAATGTACAAGGAAGGAGGACCTATGAATAGGCCACCACTTTTGGATGGTGACTCTAATTATGACAACTGGAAATCCCGGATGACAACGTTTCTAAAATCCATGGATCACAAAACATGGAGAGCTGTTATAAAAGGTTGGGAACATCAAGTAGTTACTGATAAAGATGGTGCAGCCACCACCACACTCAAGCTTGAGGAAGAATGGAGCAAAGAGGAGGAGGCATTAGCTAATGCAAATTCAAAAGCCTTGAATGCTCTATTTAATGGAGTTGATGTGCATATATTCAAGCTGATCAAAAGATGCACTGTTGCCAAGGAGGCATGGAAGATACTCCAAACTGTTCATGAAGGTACATCCAAGGTGAAAAGCTCAAGATTGCAACTTTTGACTAGTAAGTTTGAGAGCTTGAAAATGAATGATGAAGAAAGTATTCAAGAATTCCACATGAAAATTCTTGATTATGACAATCAATTTGATGCCTTGGGTGAGAAGATATCTGAAGAAACTTTAGTGAGAAAGATGCTTAGGTCTCTACCTAAGAGATTTGATATGAAGGTGACTGCAATAGAGGAGTCCAAAGACATTTCATATTTGAAGATGGATGAGCTAGTTGGCTCTTTACAAACCTTTGAGATGTCAGCCAATGAGAGATCTAAGAAGAAGTCAAAGAGCATTGCTTTTGCAGCTGAAGAGTCTGACCAACAAGATAATATGGAGACTGATGAAAGTATCTCTGAAGTTATGGCAATGTTGGGAAAACAATTCAGTAGAGCTTTGAAGATGGACAGACGTCCTAAGACATATGCTCCAGACAACAGTCGCAGCACAAACAAGAATGTCATTAATCAGAAGAAACCCATAGCTGAGGACAAGACGAATAAAAACAAAGGGGTTCAATGTCATGAATGTGAAGGGTATGGTCATATCAGAACAGAGTATGCGATTTATTTGAAGAAGCAAAAGAAGGGAATGGTTGTTTCCTGGTCAGATGAAGATGAAGCAGAAGAAGATCCTGAAACTGCCAACCATGTTGTTGCTCTAACAGGGGTGTGTACATCTGACACAAGTTTATTTGATGGAGAACTATCTTATGAAGAATCTCCTGATGTTTATCAAGAATTGGAGATCATAAGTGAATAAATTTGAAAGCAAAAAGGAACCATTGCTCTTCTGCGAGCTGAAAAGAACAATTTATTGCAGATAAACTCAGATCTCAATGATGAAGTTGTTTTACTCAAATCAAAGATAGATAACATGAACAAGCAACTGAGGATGCTAAACAGAGGTACTTATAAATTAGATGAGATTCTGGAGATTGGGCAGAGTTCAAGAAACGTTAAAGGTATAGGCTTTGACTACAAAGTTGTGCCTCATCAGACACAATTTGTACCAGCTGTTAGTGCATATGATCCAACAATGTCAAGACAGATGCCCTTACATCAAGCAAGACAATAGAGGACTAACTACAAGTCCAGACGAAAGGGTAGATACTATGATTGGGTATGTCACCACTGTGGAAGAAAGGGGCACATTAGACCTTTCTGTTACATATTACATGGCTCTCCTGACAGAAGTTACTCATCAAGACCTGAGCCTATTGTGAAGAACATCAAGAAGGAATGGAAGAAAAAGGATGATCAATTCACAAGCAATACTGCTAGTGAGATTGCTCAAATTGCTCACACATCTCTGAGAGCCTCATCTAGAAGTGATTGGTATTTTGATAGTGGGTGTTCCAGGCACATGACTGGAGTAGAACAATATTTGACAGATGTTGTGCCACATGCTACCAGCTTTGTAACCTTTGGGGATGGAGCCAAGGGAGAAATCAAGGGTATAGGAACACTGGTGAATGGAGATCTACCAAAGCTTGATAAAGTTCTTCATGTAAAGGGACTAACTGCCAATCTAATCAGTGTTAGTCAGTTATGTGATCAAGGGTTGAAAGTCAACTTTACTAAGGATGAATATTTAGTTACAAATACTAAAGGTGACACCCTGATGAAAGGTGTGAGATCAAAGGACAACTGTTACATGTGGGTCTCACAAGACAACATTGTGCTATCTGCCTGTTTAATAGCAAAAGACTTTGAAGTGAAACTGTGGCATCAAAAACTTGGGCATTTGAATCTGAGAAGCATGAAGAAAGCTATTGCTGAAGGAGCTAATAGAGGTTTACCTAACCTTCAAATTCAGGAAGGTAGTATTTGTGGAGAATGTCAGGTGAGTAAACAGACCAAAGTGCCGCACCAGAAGCTGCAACATCTGTCCACATCCAGAGTCCTTGAACTTCTACATATGGATTTGATGGGACCCATGCAAGTTGAAAGCCTAGGTGGTACAAAGTATGCCTTTGTGGATGACTACTCCAGATTCACATGGATCATCTTTATTAAAGAAAAGTCTGACAGTTTTGAGAAGTTTAAAGATCTATGTATACAACTTCAAAGAGAAAAGGAATGTAGTGTTGTCAGAATCAGAAGTGACCATGTGAAAGAGTTTGAGAATGCTAAGTTCTCTGATTTTTGCACAGCTGAAGGAATATTTCATGAGTTTTCTGCACCTATCACTCCTCAGCAAAATGGTATAGTTGAAAGGAAGAACAGAACATTGCAAGAATCAGCTAGAGTCGTGAACACAGCCTGTTACATCGATAAAAGAGTTACATTGAGAAAAGGTACATCTACTACCCTATATGAACTATGGAAGGACAGGAAGCCAACAGTGAAACACTTTCATGTGTTTGGTAGTAAGTGTTATATCTTAGCTGATAGAGAACCAAGAAGGAAGATGGATGCTAAAAGTGATGAAGGAATTTTTCTGGGTTATTCAAATAACAGCAGAGCCTATAGAGTGTTCAATTCCAGAACCAGAACAATGATGGAGTCTATTAATGTTGTGATAGATGACTGTGGTAAAGATGTTGTGCCACATGATAGCACATCTGACTCAGCAGGTGACACTCAGGGGGAGACAGAAGATGTAGACACAAATATTAAAGAATCTAAAGAGAGCAGTTAAAAAACTACTTCTCCAGCAAAGGGCCATCTATCATAATACAGAAGAACCATCCTATAGATCAAGTCATTGGAGATCCAAATCAAGGGATCACCACTAGAAGGAGATATAATGAGGTATCAAATTCCTGTTTTATATCAAATTTTGAGCCTAAGAATGTCAAGGAGGCTTTGACTGATGAGTTCTGGATAAATGCAATGCAAGAAGAATTAACTCAATTCAAAAGGAGTGATGTGTGGGACTTAGCTCCTAGACCTGAGAATGTGAATATCATAGGAACAAAGTGGGTATTCAAGAACAAGTCAGATGAAAATGGTACTATCACATGGAACAAAGCCAGACTTGTTGCTCAAGGTTATGCTCAGATTGAAGGAGTAGATTTTGGTGAGACTTTTGCACCTGTAGCTAGGTTGGAATCCATAAGGTTGTTATTAGGAATAGCATGCATCCTCAAATTCAAGCTATATCAGATGGATGTCAAGAGTGCATTCCTCAATGGATATTTAAATGAAGTTGTCTATGTGGAACAACCTAAAGGTTTCATTGATCCAAGTGGCCCTGATCATGTCTACAAATTGAAGAAAGCCCTATATGGGTTGAAGCAAGCTCCTAGGGCTTGGTATGATAGACTTACTGAATTCTTGGTGACTCATGGCTACAGAAAGGGAGGCAATGACAAAATTTTGTTTGTGAAAGATGTTAGAGGAAAGCTTATGATTGCCCAAATCTATGTTGATGACATAATGTTTGGAGGAATGTTTAACCAGATGGTGGAGCATTTTGTTCAGCAAATGCAATCTGAATTTGAGATGAGTCTTGTGGGTTAGCTAAATTATTTTCTTGGTCTTCAAGTGAAACATATGGAAGATACTATCTTTATCTCTCAAAGCAAGTATGCTAAAAGTATTGTCAAGAAATTTGGTATGGAGAATGATACTCATAAAAGAACTCCAGCTCCTACACATGTGAAGCTTTCAAAGGATGAAAAAGGTGTAGATGTTGATCAAAGTATGTACAGGAGAATGATTGGAAGTCTCCTATACCTCACTGCAAGTAGACCAGACATTACTTTTGCAGTTGGAGTATGTGCTAGGTACCAAGCTGAACCAAAGATGAGTCATCTGACTTAGGTAAAGAGGATTTTGAAGTATGTGAACAGTACCAGTGATTATGGGATTCTATATACCCATGGGAATAATTTTTTGTTGATTGGGTACTGTGATGCTGACTGGGCTGGAAGTGCTGATGATAGGAAGAATACTTTTGGTGGATGTTTCTTTCTAGGCAACAATCTCATATCATTGTTTAGTAAGAAGCAAAATTGTGTTTCCTTATCCACAGCTGAGGTTGAGTATATAGTTGCTGGAAGTAGCTGTGCACAATTAGTTTGGATGAGACAGATGTTGAGTGAGTACAATGTCAAGCAAGATGCTATGACTTTATTCTATGACAACCTGAGTGCAATTAATATTTCTAAAAACCCTATACAGCATAGCAGGACCAAGCACATTGACATTACACATCATTTTATTAGAGATTTAGTTGAAGAAAAAGTAATCACTCTTGAGCATGTTGCAACTGAAGAGCAAGTAGCAGATTTTTTACTAAAGCCCTTGATACTACTCAATTTGAAAAATTAAGAGGGAAGTTAGGTATCTGCCAGATTGAAGAATTGTAGCAGTTAATTTATTGGAGGCTTGCAGCAGTTACATTTCCATATCATAACTGTTTATTGCCCGCAAGTCAAGGAAGCCACTTTCCAACTTCCTCAAGTGTTATTCTTACACATTACAACTTTACTTATTCAGACTCTCAACTTCTCTCTCGCCCTTTTCAAGAACTTTCATTGTTTATTACTCTTTTGCTCACTCAAACAACAAATAATCATCATGTCTGATTCAATTCCACTACGCACATTGCAAGATCAAACCACCGATGTTCAATCTGATCCCGTTTTTGATTCTGTCGCTCAACAAGTCGATCCTACGACGGTTATTACAAATGCTCAACCACTCGCCATGGTTTCTAGCACTAGAGTGGTCACACGAAGTGCTAAGATACCAGTTTCGAGGAAGAAGAGTACCAACACAGGCTCTTCGTCTTCTGCTACAAAAAGGGGTTCAAAATCAAAAGGTAAGAAATCAAAACCCTCCTCTACTAAGCGTGTAGGTCTAAGCATGCATGATCTTTACTGTAAGGAAAATCCTTTTGTCTCAACTGTTGTGGAACCTGATAATGTTCATGAATCTGAAGATATTTCTGTTGAGGATAATGTCAATGTTAGTGCTACTAAAACCCTAGGTTCTGATAATCCTAAGGTCGATGATAGTTTGTTTGTTGAAAAGGCTAATTTGGTTGCTGACCAACATGTGGAACCTGAGAAAAATTTGGTTGATAATCATGTTGTTGAGAAATCAGCTATTTTTACTGAAGAGCGGACAGATGCTATGCCAGATGCTCACGCATCTTTGGCACAAGCTAATGATCAGACCATTGTGGTCCTAGACACTCCTGCTACTAAGAGTGTTCATGAAGATGGCTCCCCTGAGCCTAAGACTGCAGAATTTGAGACTCAGCATGCTGAGAGTCCTGATAATGTGTTACAAGACGATGTAGTTCTGGTTGATGATGATAAACCAGAAGATGTTACTGTGGAGGAAACTCCTATTACTGGTGTTGCTCGTAGGACAAGGAGCAAATCTGTTGTGGTTGAAAGTGCCCCTGAGGGCAAGAAGAAGAAATCTGATACTAGGAAGAAGCCCATGTATGGTCCCCCTAAAGGTTGGAGCAAGGTTGTGCCCCAATCTACTCTAGGGAAGAAGAGTCTGAAGAGAAAATATCCTCCAACTAGTGACTCTTACTTTGAGGTTGCTGAGACAGATGCTGCCACTTCTGGCAATGCATCTAGGAAGACAATTAAGGGTATGAAAGTGCCTCTATCTATACCTCCAGCACCCCTGGATAATGTTTCTTTTCACTTGGAGAATGGTTCTGCTAGGTGGAAATTTATTTACCACAAAAGACTTGCTTTGGAAAGGAATCTGAAAGAAGATGTGTTTAAATGCAAGGAGCTTATGGATCTGTTATCTTCTGCTGGTTTGATGAAGACTGTGAAGAATTTGGGTTTCTGTTATGATAAGCTGCCAACTGGACCCCAACCATTCATTCCAATTCTATTGCTACTGGGTTGGCCAAGTTTATCTATGCAGTTGGTACTAAGACTGCTTTTGACTATGGCTCTTATATTTTCTATCAAGTTCTGGAACATGCCAAGTACTATGCTATCAAGTTTCCGATTGCTTTTCCTACTCTACTATGTGGTATTATTCTCCAACAACATCCAGATATTTTGGTTGGGACTGATGAGCCCTGCAAAAGGTCAAGTCCTTTGTCTGTGGATTGGAGGTTGTTGTCTGTGACAGATGCTGCTGAAGATGTTGGTACTTCTGTCAGATCATCTGGTGTGCTCAGTAGGAAACAAATGATTGCTGATCTTACTGAGACAAGTATGGCTCATGGGGCCTTGAAGGCTGAAGAGGAAGTTGAAGCTGAAGATGTGGATCATGAGGAAGTTCAGAAAGAGGAAGGAGGAAAAGAAGATGCTTCTGCTGCTGGTGATACTGAGGAGATGTCAGATGATTCTGATGAGTCTACCTCGGTTTGACTCTGATATTTTCTGATTTTCTTTTTTAATGTTTTGTGATATCCTGGATTTCTAATGCACCTCTGTGTGCTTATGGTTTGTAATATGCACTATGTGATACTACCCTAGGGTCTATTTCTGCATTTTATATGCATGACTTATGTTTGCCAGAATTTGTGGCTAAAAAGGGGGAGTAGTATGATCGTGATCGTGTTCGTTCGTTTGTTAAAGCTCTTATACATGTCTCTACGTAGCTCTGAGCGTTTTTGGTTGAAGATGTGACAGATGCTCTAACATCTGTGCTATGAAGGTGTGTGTGCGTATCTTGAGGGGGAGTGACTATCTTTATGATATGTGCGCTTGTTTGTACGCATGTTTTGAGGGGGAGTTTATCTAACTCTGCTTGTGGAAATTTATTTTTTCCAAAGGCATTAATTCTCTCTATGAACTCACTATGTGAGAAGCTGTTTTCTTTGAGGCTGGACGTATTCTCTTCTGATGATTTCCTCTGATTCTACGTGTAAGTCATCCTTAACCATAGAGCCGTTCTAAAGTGTTCTCACTATCTACTATGATTTTCTATGCCTATGGTGGTTGAAGGAACATTTATTTTTATCTCTCCAAGAATTGGCTTTCAAATGTTTTAGCCAAAATTTTGCCAAAGGGGGAGATTGTTGGGTTTTTGAAGATTGGCTACGATTGTGTCAAAAACATATATTAGCCAGATGTGTGGTCAGATGCTGTAGCATATGGAACAGCATTCCGTGATCTGCCAACTCGCGTTTAATATTTTATGCAATCTTTTATAAGATTCGCTTTGGCTTTTATTTTAACCATTACTTGGTGATTAAGTCACGTGTTCTGAAGGAGTCTAAGGCAGTCAAGCCTAGATATATTTTACAAGGTGATATTGATATATTTTTCAAGAAGATTTCTTGTTCTAGAAGATTCAAGACTTGGACCTCACAATGTCCAAAGGTGTCTGAAGCCCAAACCCTGTGCTACTATAGTAGTATAAATATATGTAATGACAGACCCTAAAAGTCAAGCTAAACCGTGTGTGTTCTTAAAGCGTGTGTTTTAAGGTTTAGTCTTCTTTGTTAGTTTGTTAGTTTATTATTTTTTATGAGTCTTGCTTGTATCATCGCTGGTCAAGCTAAGGACGTGTTTAGTTGAGTTGTAATTGTGCTTCTCCTAAGCCTGTAGGTACGAAGTTAGTATTCAGTCGAAAAAGTGTGTCTCTTGTCCAAAGAAAACATACAAACAAGAAAAGAATAAAAGCAACGCTGAGTGTGTTGTTTAGGTTAGGAGGTGAGACGGGGTCTCATATCTAGGAGCTCCTAGGTAGAGTTGTCACGTGAGGTAGGGTCTAGGTGGAAGACAAGTAGTGAGGCTACGTTGGTCCTTACACTAGAACTCTTATAGTGAATTCACTCCTGGATTGGTATCCCCCAGATTAGGGCAAGTTGCGCCAAACTGGGTTAACAAACCTACTGTGTTCTTTACTTTTCCGCTGCTTTTAATTACGTTTTAATTGTGTGTTTGTCCTGAGCTAGACAGGCGCTCGGACAGTTGTGCTTACATTGTTCACAGCGTTTGTCTGTCTGGTAGCCAGAATTTCACGAAGACCTCTTCTAGGGGAGATTTCTTTGGGAGTATTACTGCCCTGCGAGTATTTGCAACGGTAGTAATGTTCCCAAATGCGATTAAAGATCCTAGAAATTATGTCAAACTTAGAGCCTACATGTGAGCTTGGGGACTATGGGTACTGTTAAATTGCAACCTACGTTTATCCTTAAAACCACACCGTTGCATATCATGACATTTGCATTTGCATACATAAAAATAAAATTTTTACACATAATATATTTTGCTTTGTTGGGAACATAAACAGGTGATTAGTCATAAACTATAAAAGACATGAATTCAGTAAAAAGAAACATGCTTGCTCTCAAAGTCAAGGTCCCTGAAATGAAAAGTCTTAGAGATATGAGCAACCGAATGACAACACTTGGCAAGATCAGCTTCCAAGCTACTTATGGGCGGATACTCGACCTATTACATGTGGAGATTGATGCTATGGCACTAGTCACTCTGGCCCAGTTCTATGACATGTCTCTTAGATGCTTCACTTTCCGAGACTTCATTGGAAGAGTTTGAGAAAATTCTGGGCCTGAATATAAAAGGCAACCCTTATCTGAACATGGAAGAAGACTTTACTCCGCAAAAGATTGCCGCAGCTCTACATCTCAATGTTGGAGAGGTGATACCGTTCCTGGTAATTAAAGACAAGCCCATAGGTCTCTCAAGGAAGGCCTTAGAGGCCAAGGCGCGCAACCTATTGGCGTCTAAAAATTGGAAGCCGTTCAATGCAGTACTCGCTCTTCTTGTTTATGGGACAATCCTCTTTCCCAACGTGGACGACCTAATAGACTACTCCGCTTTACGGGTGTTCTTGACCCAGAATCCTGTTCCCACACTGCTAGTTGATCTTCATTATTCCCTCTACACCTGACATGAGAAGAAGAGAGGCGGTACAATCTCCTGTTGTGCCCCGCTATTGCGAATATGGCTAATGTCCCGCATGCCTAAAAAGGGTCCTTTTGTGGAAGATCAGGCTAAGCTCAATTGGTCGCAAAGAATGATGGCTCTCACTGCAAAAGATATCGCCTAGTATTCACAAGAGTATAATAACACCAAAGTCATTCTCAATTGTGGGAAGTTTCCCAATGTACCCCTCATAGGGACGAAGGGATGCATAAATTATAATCCTGTTCTTGCCCTTCACCAATTAGGCTATCCAATGAAACCTGAGCCAGATAAGGGCTCGTTAGAAGAACTCATCTTAAAGGAAGAGGACAAAGACCCAGCACTACTAAGAAGAATCAGAATTGCTTGGACTCATGTACATGTGAAGGAGGTTGGCGAGAAGAACTTTGTTGTTGGACTTCCCTGTATTCAGTGGCTAAAGAGGAGGGTCATTCTAATTCAATTGCCCTTCCCTTATGTGACTCTAGTTAGGCCTACAAAAGATATCGCCTAGTATTCACCAGAGTATAGTAACACCAAAGTCATTCTCAATTGTGGGGAGTTTCCCAATGTACCACTCATAGGGACGAAGGGATGCATAAATTATAATCATGTTCGTGCCCTTCACCAATTTGGCTATCCAATGAAACCTGAGCTAGATAAGGGCTCGTTAGAAGAACTCATCTTAAAGGAAGAGGACAAAGACCCAACACTACTAAGAAGAATCAGAAAGGCTTAGAATCATGTACATTTGAAGGAGGTTGGCGAGAAGAACTTTGTTGTCGGACTTCCCTACATTCAGTGGCTAAAGAGGAGGGTCATTCTAATTCAATTGCCCTTCCCTGATGTGACTCCAGTCAGGCCTGCGTCACCCGAGCCAGTTAGAACCATTCCCAAAGAGGAAGCTGAAAAGTTAAATGATCACATTATGAGGCTCAAGAAAGAGTACGATGACTTACAATCAAAATATCTCAATACTCTAGGGGACATGATGAGGCTAAAGCGAGATCGAGCTAAAGATGACGAAGAACTTCAAGAAAGCAATAAGAAGCTTAAGGAGTCTGAACTGAAAAGGGAGAAAATTGGAGACGGCTTGTTGAGTGTCAATGCCAACCACACATCCAAGAATGAGGAATTGGAGAGAGCCTACTACGCCCAATCAAGACTAGAAAGGAATTTTGAACTAGCTTCCAAAGGTCAAAGGGAGTGGCGATTGAAATATGAAGAGCAAGACAAAGAAAACAAGAAAATCACATGCAATTATAGGGAGAAAATGCAGGCCGAGCGTCGACAAAGTCAAGACTTTGAAAGTTGCTACCTTCAAGAGAAGTTGAGAGGCGAACAGTTTGAGAGGCTGTATCTCAAACAAAAGTTTACATCCGAATGCCTTCAAGATGATATTGATAAGTATGCTAATTACATTGATCAGTACAACAGAACGCATGATGATCAACTCGCACAACTGAACAAGGAACTTCGAGACGCCAAGAGTAATCTAGAGCAATGCAAAAAACAACTTGGCGAGGCACAACATGACGCTATTGGGTGGAGGAATGATTTCACTAAGATAGCCGCTCTCTCAAACGCGGTCATCTTGGATTTCTTGATGAATCTAAGGAAGGTTGAAAGAGCAAGAGAAAATCATAAACTCCCCGAACCGGTCCTGAATTTCATAAAATATTGTAAGGCCATCTTGGAGATGTATGAGAAACAGATAGCTCATGCTAGGAGACAGTGGAATGTTTAGTTTACTTTGTCATTTTTCTTTTTTTATTTTCTTTTTCTAGGGTGTTGAACTTTGGTTGAATGCAATTAATAAAATTATTCAGTTTCTTTTAAAGCAAATGTGTGAATTTTGTCTTTACTAGTTTATAATACTTATGCGCCTATGGTTCCCTCTAAAGCAAAATAAATAAAACTAAAGCAAAGCATTTTCATTCGCATGCATACACTCACATTTCTTTTTTAGGAAAAAAAAAACTCATTTTCTCCCCCTAAAACACTAGGAATCCTTAAAGATAACTCGGAGGCTCAAGAAACAGTTACTACCAGCACCTGTTCCTTCACACTTATACGGAACACGTGCTAATCTACGAAGAGTCATGGAACAGATGGAAAAGAACCAAGCTGCATTAATGAAAGATGTGGACTATCTCAAGACTGGCATGACAAAACTTCTTGAGATGTTCAAAGCATTCGAAATGGAAAAAACACAAAAAACTGAGAGAGCACTAGCCGCCGAAAAGGCATTGGTTGCTGAGAAGGAGAAGAAAAAGGCACTTGAGGAGAATGAGGATATAGGAAAGTGGATGTGGCCTAATCAAGGTCACCCTGAAGGTCACGCCTCCATAAGCTACAAACCTCCTGAGGGTTACTCATATTCACGGTTCAAACCTTTTGAAGTCAAGCATGTTTCCTCATGCTAAGGGAGGAGGGCTCGGAGTAACGATGAAAGATGATGATTTCTTTGATGGAGAAGACGAGTTTATCCAACCCCGACCCGCTGGTAATGTTCAGTTTTAGTGTGCTGCGCCAGACCAACCAAAAGGTACTAATGCTCAACAAAATGATGTATCTGCACAAATGTACCATGCGTTGGAGGAAACGTTGAAAGCAGTAGAAGGCTTCAATGTCTATGGGTTTGATGCCCTAGACATGTGCTTAGTTCCGGATGTAATGATCAGATCCGCTGATTTTGAAAAATACAAAGGGATTCATTGTCCAAGGAACCACTTGAGAATATTCTGTTGGAAAATGGCGGCACACGCCACTAATGAGTAGCTGTTAATCCATGTGTTCCAAGACAGTATGAGTGGCGCCTCTTTAGACTGGTACATGCGACTAGAGAGAGCTCAGATCCAATCATGGAAGGACCTCACTGATGCAATCTGGATATGGCTCCAAATAGAATGCAATTTCAAGTCGCGTATCAAAGGAAGGATGAACCTTTCAAAGAGTATGCTCTGAGGTGGAGGGAACTAGCCGCTCGTGTGCAACCCCCACTCTCAGAAAGAGAGCTGGTAGATATATTTATGAACACCTTGCAAGGACCATACTATGAGAAGATGATCGGAAGCATATCATCTGGGTTTGCTGACATGTTGATCATCGGAGAACGAGTAGAAGAAGGGCTGAAGAATGGTAAAATTCTAAGTACTCCCAACTCTCAAATGCGGGCAAAGAAGTTCTTCAACAAAAATCAAAAGAAAAGAGAAGGTGAGACTCATGCTATAGGGTCATCACAAGCACCCTCGGCTCAAATATCTTACCACCCTCAGTCAATGGCCGCACCTCAGCGCAATAACCAGCAGCGACAAGGCGGGTACTCGCGAGGAGGCTAATTCGGGTCCAGAAAAAATTATGAGAAGAGGCGTGTGCAATTCGATCCTGTGCCCATGCCCTATGGTGAAATCTTGCCATACTTGATACAACAAAAGATGGTGGAGACAAGATCGCTCAAACCCATGATGCCGCCAGACCCACCTGGCTATGATCTAAATGCTAGGTGTGAATTTCATGAAGGTGTGCCTGGACATACTATCGAGAATTGTAGAGCTTTCAAATATATAGTCCAAGAGTTGATTTATGACAAGAAGCTGTCTTTCAAAGAAGAGAACCCAAATGTGAAGACCGATCCTCTACCTGGTCATTCTGGCCCATCCATAAATGCGGTAGAGGAGTTTGAAGAGCAAGACTTGGTCGAGAATGTGGTCCAAGTAAAGACCCCCATGTCATTGGTTAGGGAAAAGTTAATCCAATACGCTGAATTCAAAGAAATGCACCTCCATTGCAAGGTCTGCACCATAAATCCATATCATTGTTATAAGATGAAGGAAGTTCTGCAAAAGTGTATAGACCAAGGTCTGGTTCAAATCGGTTACTCAAGGATCGAAGAAGATGTTGCCACTTTGGAATCTCAAAGTCCAATGTATATTGAAATCCCATACCGAAAGAGAGAAGTACAGATTCCTGTGAGATCTGTAGATCCCATGGTGTTCCATGTGCCCGCACCATTTCCTTTTAAAAGCATGAAGGAAGTGTCGTGGAACTATCAAACAACTGCTTATGTTGGGGTCAAACCATTAACAAAGGTTGAACCCGATGTCATAAACATATCTGGCATAGGGGGCATGACAAGAAGCAGTAGGGTTTACGCTCCAGATCATCCAAACAAAGGAGGTGAAAACCCGCCTGGCAAGAGTGTTGATAAAGCAGTACCAAAATCATTTCAGAAAACCGTGCCTCAAAAAGAAACTGAATAATTCTTAAGGATCATCAGAAAAAGTGACTACAAGATAATAGACCAACTAGGTCAAACACCATCCAAAATCTCTTTGTTGTCATTACTCTTGAATTCTGAAGCTCACCGAGAGGCACTACTGAAGGTCTTAGCAGATGCTCACGTAACAAAGGACATTCATGTTGACCAATTTGATGGGGTGGTTGGCAATATTACTGCAAGTAGGAATCTGGATTTCAGTGAAGATGAGTTGCCACCAAATAGGCACCATCATAACAAGGCGCTATAAATCTCAGTAAAGTGTTTGAACACTACCATATTAAGAGTGCTGATAGACACTAGTTCATCCTTGAACGTGATGCCTAAAACAACCCTGTCAAGACTCGCAGGTGTAGAGATAGTCGTGAGGCCGGGCAAATTGGTAGTGGGAGAAGTTGATCTACCTATTCTAGTGGGTCCTCAGCTTTTCATGATCACATTTCAAGTCATGGACATCAAACCAACGTATAGTTACCTATTCATGCTGTAGGGGCAGTTACTTCCACCCTACATCAAAAGCTTAAGTTCATAGCCGGTGATAAGCTGATTACGGTTTCTGGCCAAGAAGATATGATGGTGAGTCATCTCTCGATTTTCCGCTACGTAGAAGAAGGGGAAGAAGCTGCTGAAGTGTCTTTCCAAGCCTGGAGATTGAAAATGTCATGACTATAAGCTCAAAGGGCACACGCACAAAAAGGACAAGTTTGCCCTTATCCTCATGGAAAGCTATGAAGAAGGCCATGGAGGAATGTAGCCCTGAAGGTTGAGGCATGTTACCAAACATCCCTGAAAAGAAGGATCGATATGGGCTTGGATATCAACCCTCAACGGTTGTGGCTCAGAAGACTGTGCAAGGAAGAATCCCGACAATTGAAGAAACATTCTATAGTGCTGGATTCACTCAAGAGGGTCAGGTCGCCTCACTTGAAGACGCTGATGAAGAAATGCCCAACTTGGTGCATCAAGGAGATCTAGATGAAGTTCTCAACAACTAGAAAGTCGTGGGGATTCCGGTGATATTTAAAATTTCAAAGTAATTTTCTGTTTTTGAATAAAAATCCTCTGTTCAGCCCGAAGCAAACGGATAGCATTTATAAGGGCCCCCTTATGTTTTCAGAATTTACTTATTATCAATAAATATGCGTTTTCTTTCCACTATAAAAATCTCCTTTTATTCCTTTCGTTTTTCAAAAATGGCAACATTTTCTTCTAAATTTCCATTTCACTATCATCTTCTTCATTCTAAAATAAAAAAATCATCCTCGTGCAGACCAATAAATGAACCCACTGAATATAACAATCATCCTTGCGACTTTGAGCTCCCGATCAACCAAGCGGAAGAAAGTGATGAGGACGACTGTGAACTTCCTGAAGGGTTAACACGCCTTCTAGAGAAGGAAGAGAAGACAATTTGTAACACCCTAAAATCTCTTACACGCATTTACTAACTTAAATAGACAAAAAAGCATTTAGAGTATTACATTCAATGAAGCATAAAAACCTGTATGATATATCCATTTATAAAGCAGCGAAATTAAAACACCTGTCCTAATATCTAATCATGCATAGCGATATCTTTAATTGTAAAATGAACTCAACTTATAATCATCATAATAACTTCATATCATAAATAATCTCATCATCACATAAACAATTTGTGATAAATAAAAACTCCAAAACAACTTAAACAAGGCAACTCAGGCCACAATATAAATCAGTTAACAAAATATCAAAAGATAGCGACAACCTAGACTCGGTGTTACACTATCAAAGCACTAAAGACTCAACATAATCCAAAACTACGTAAGCAACCAGAGAGGCTATGAGCCAAGCTCCTCACCAAAAGAAATAAATAAGAATAACAGCTACTACTCCTTTGCAGCAAGAGGGTCAACTTGAGGATTCTGAGCCTCCAAAGGCCCAGGTACACAAAACAGAGGGTTAGATAATGAAATCATCAACAGTGACTGATTATAAGACATATCAGACACTCAGATAATTAACAGAGTTTTATAATTACAACTCTAGCATATACTAATATTCATCCTACGAGTAAAATACGTCATAATCAAATCATAAATTGTCAACACAACCTCATTAAATCTTCAAGTAAATGTCGAATACCAATTAACACATAATTGTTATACAAATTCTAATGTCACATAATGATGTTATGTTCTTAGACACAACTATATGCATGCGGTACCATGTCTGCATCATGGATAACATAATCCATTCTCCACATCATTTCTACATCATGATTTTCATCATACAATTTTGACTTATGAATGCATGAAATGCTCACTTATCAAACATATGATATAATTCTTCATCAATGATTTATCATCATTACTCTTCATCATAAATTTATCAATGTAAATTCATCATCATTCCACATCATGATCTATTATAATCATTCATCATATTTATTCTTCATCATAAATTTATCAACATAAATTCATCATCTTAAATCAACGATTCATCGTCAATGTAATCATCACACAAGTCATCAATAACCTAAAGAATACACAGTTTACTTCATATTATAAATCATCAAAACATACAAAAGTTAATCTATAACAACTAATCATTAACTTTAATTAATTGAACTTATTAAATTTACTTTACCTTTAATATAATAACAAAATATGAGTAAAATCAATTAACCATACATATTCTCAGAAAATAAGTTTCGGAATCGGAATCTACACGAAAAATTGAGTCGGTCAACTCTGGATGGTCAAAGTCAACGGTCAATTGGTCAATGGGTCAACAGAACAGGTTTCCAGATTAGCGTCGGACTTAGCGACGGCTTGTTCATATTAGCGTCGACCTTGCTGTTAGCGACGGCTATTGCGTCGCGAAATAACAACTTCTGCAGAATTTCCAGAAACGCAGAAAAACACACTTTGGGCTCGGTTTTGCTTCTAAAATCACTTATAGGTCACGAAAATCAAGTATTTAAGTGTAGAAACTTATACTAAACAATTACCATACTTATAACATGTTTAAAACAACTCAAATCAACCTAAATCATCAATTAGAACCACTTATACATGAATTTATCTATTCTTTTCATTCAACCTGACAACTTTCAAATAACAACAACAACATCAAAAGAATATATTTATATCTTACCTATATCATTCCTAATCATGAATTAACACTTAAATTCACATCAAAATCATGAATTAACGCATTCCCTAAACCCACATACAAACCCCCCAAATTGAGATGTAGAGAGTTTGGGATGGAGAAAGTATTTCTCCCCTCTCATGTAATCATCTCAAAAGATTAACAAAATCTACCCTCATACCTTGATTTGTTGGAATCTTTAGTCCTTCTCTTCTTCCCTTTGATTCTATAAGCTTTTTTTCTATTTGTCTTTCTACCTCTAAACCCTTATTTCTTATCTCTTATATAGAAAATATTTCCTTACTAACTCTTCCTCTAACCCTAATTTCTAATTATAAATAAAATTCAACAAATATATATATATATATTTTTTATCTATTATTTACTCTAGTTTCTAACTTAAGGTTAAAAAAATTACAAATATTTAAATATTGTGCATCATAATTAAAACAAACACAATTAATAAGCTAATAAACTAATTAAACAAGATTTGGTCGTTACACAATTCAACCTCACCAAGAACCGGTGGAGATTATCAACTTGGGGACTGAAGATGACAAAAAAGAAGTCAAGGTAGGCGCATCCTTGGAACCAGGCGTGAAAGTAGAGTTGGTCAAGTTACTGCGAGAATACGTTGACGTGTTTGCTTGGTCATATCAAGACATGCCAGGATTGGACACCAACATTGTTATGCACAGGTTACCACTCAACCAGAGTGTCCTCTAGTGAAACAGAAGATGAGGAGGACTAAACCAGAAATGACCCTCAAAATCAGAGAAGAAGTGAAGAAGCAGTTCGATGCTGGATTCTTAGCAGTCGCCACATACCCGGAATGGGTTGCCAACATCGTTCTTGTCCCAAAGAAGGATGGCAAAGTCCGCATGTGTGTAGACTACAGAGACCTAAATCAGGCGAGCCCGAAGGATGATTTCCCTCTGCCTCACATTGATATATTGGTGGACAACACAGCTCAATTCTCAGTCTTTTGTTTCATGGACGGATTCTCCGGATATAACCAAATAAAAATGGCCCCAGAATACATGGAGAAGACCACATTCATCACCCCTTGGGGCACCTTCTGTTATCAAGTAATGCCTTTCGGGTTGAAGAATGCTGGGGCAACATATCAACGAGCAATGGTGACTCTTTTTCACGATATGATCCATAAAGAAATAGAGGTCTACGTTGATGACATGATTGCCAAGTCCTAGACAGAGGAAGAACACCTAGTCCATTTGCAAAAATTATTTGGGCGCCTGAGTAAATTCAAACTACGGTTAAATCTTAACAAATGCACCTTCGGCGTTCGATCGGGCAGGTTGCTAGGGTTCATAGTTAGCAGAAAGGAATTGAAGTTTATCCTGACAAGGTAAAAGCCATACAAAGTATGCCGGCACCGAAGACTGAGAAAGAGGTTCGTGGATTCTTAGGGAGATTGAACTACATTAAAAGATTCGTTTCGCATCTCACAGCCATGTGCGAACCTATCTTCAAACTGCTAAGGAAGAATCAGCCTGTCAAGTGGAATGAGAATTGTCAAGAGGCCTTCGATTAGATCAAGAGATATTTACAAGAACCGCCCATCTTGGTGCCTCCAGTTCGTGGGAGGCCCCTCATTATGTATTTAACGGTGCTTGATGGATCAATGGGTTGTGTGTTAGGCCAACAAGATGAGACAGGAAGAAAAGAACATGCCATATATTTCCTATGCAAGAAGTTTACTGATTGTGAATCAAGATACACACCGCTCGAGAAACTTGTTGTGCATTAGCATGGGCTGCCAAACGTCTAAGGCAGTACATGCTGACTCACACGACTTGGTTGATCTCCAAAATGGATCCTATCAAGTACATCTTTGAGAAACCTGCTCTTACGGGGAAGATTGCACGATGGCAGATGTTGTTATCTGAGTACGATATCCAATACATCACTCAGAAAGCAATCAAAGGAAGTGTGTTGTTTGAGCATCTTGCTCATCATCCTCTGGAAGAATATCAACCCATACAATTCGACTTCCCAGATGAAAACATCGTGGTCATAGACAGCGAGAAATTCATAGGTGATGATGAAGGGCCAGAACCAGGCGCTTGATGGAAGCTAGCTTTTGATGGTGCCTCGAATGCCATGGAGCACGGGATTGGGGCCGTCCTGATATCACCACAAGAGGGATATAAGCCCTTCACAGAAAGGTTGTGTTTTGACTGTACAAATAACATGGCGGAATATGAAGCGTGTATCCTAGGTCTCGAGGCAACAATTGATTTGCGAATCAAGACTTTGGAGGTATACGTCGACTCAACACTTGTCATTTATCAAGTAAAAGGAGAATGGGAGACACGACATCCCAAGTTGATCCCATATCGAGCTCATGTCATAGAGTTGATGAAGCACTTCGATGAAATCACCTTTCACCATGTCCCAAGAGAGGAGAACCAGGTGGCTGATGCTTTGGCTACATTATCATCTATGTACAAAGTGATCTTCCACAATGAAGCGCCGGCCATAATAGTGCGTCGAATGGATGAACCTACTGTGTGCGTGTTGGTAGAGGAAGAACGCGATGGCAAGCCTTGGTTTCATGATATCAAGCAATACCTTGAAAAGCCAGAGTATCCAGAGAATGCTTCGGCCATAGACAAGAAAACCTTGAGAAGATTGGCGTCACAATTCTTCCTAGAGGGGAATGTGCTTTACAAGAGAAATCATGACATGGTTCTACTCAGGTGTGTTGATAAACCTGAAGCAGACATGCTCATCAGAGAAGTTCATGAAGGATCCTTCGAAACTCATGCCAATGGTCATGCAATGGCAAGGAAGATTCTAAGGGCGGGCTATTATTGGCTGACTATGGAAGCTGACTACTTCCGCTTTGTTAAATCTTGCCACAAATGCCAGATATACGCCGATAGGGTGCACGTGCCACCAACTCCGTTGAATGTCTTGACCGCACCATGGCCATTCTCCATGTGGGGAATAGATGTGATCGGGATGATTGACCAAGGCTTCAAATGGACACCGATTCATTCTAGTTGCCATTGATTATTTCACCAAATGGGTTGAAGCTGCTTCCTATGCATATGTGACCAAGAAAGTGGTCGCGCG
Organism: Trifolium dubium; assembly: GCA_951804385.1. Classification (NCBI taxonomy): domain Eukaryota; kingdom Viridiplantae; phylum Streptophyta; class Magnoliopsida; order Fabales; family Fabaceae; genus Trifolium; species Trifolium dubium. Next base: position 15,247,457 of record OX638066.1, read on the forward strand.
GTTCATCAAGAGAGACATAATTTGCCGCTACGGTATACCAAACAAGATCATTATTGATAATGGGACAAACTTGAACAACAAAATGAGGAAAGAGTTATGCGATGAATTCAAGATCGAGTATCACAATTCATCCCCATATCGTCCCAAGATGAACGGCGCCGTAGAAGCGGCTAATAAAAACATCAAGAAGATCATTCAGAAAATGGTGAAAACCTACAAGGACTGGCACGAATTGTTACCATTTGCACTGCATGGCTATTGAACAACAATCCGCACTTCTATAGGGGCAACCCCCTTTTCTTTGGTGTATGGTATGGAGGCAGTGCTGCCAATTGAGGTTGAAATCCCTTCGCTAAGGGTCTTGATGGAGACAAAGTTAGAAGAGGCAGAGTGGGCACAAGCAAGATATGACCAATTGAATCTGATAGAAGAAAAGCATCTAACAGCATTGTGCCACGGGCAAATGTACCAGAAAAGGCTCAAGAAGGCGTTCGACAAAAAAGTCCATCCTCGAGTGTTCAGAGAAGGGGACCTAGTGCTGAAAAAGATACTACCCATCCACAAAGTCCCACGCGGAAAATGGAGCCCCAACTATGAAGGGCCATATGTTGTGAAGAAGACTTTCTCTGGTGGAGCCTTGATCATTACCACTATGGATGGAGAGGAGTTACCACTCTCAGTGAAATCCGACGTAGTCAAAAAGTATTATGCCTAAATAAAAAGAAAGAAAAAAAAAGAGAAATAAAAAATAAAGCTCGCTAAGTTGAAAACCCGAAAGGGCGACTTAAACAATAAAGAGCGCCTCGGTGGACTGAAAACCTGAAAGGGCAGTCAGGCAAAAATTAGGGGCACCAAAAAAGGAAAATATTCCCGGTGGGCTGAAAACTCGAAAGAGCAGTATAGGCAAAAATTAGGGAATTCAAAAAATAATAACAAAAAATAAAGGCAAAATAACTGCAGCACATAAATCTTCAAACCCAGACTGAGGGGAATAGTCCAGTCATCATTTTCAAAGCGAAGTATCAAGATTTCAAGGTTGCAAGGGAGAGTAGTAGACGTTGTACTTCAGGGGAACATATTCTAGTTGCCATTTTTTCTTTTTCAGTAACCTCCTCTTATAGGGGTTACATATTCTTGTATCATTCACCCATTCAGGGGTCTCCTTTCATTGAATATATTTTCCTTTCTTTCATTGCTTCCTTTTTTGTGTTCATTCATAAAATTCTGATTTATTGCTGATAAATAATGCGCTGAAAATACTGGGGGTAATATGAAAAGCATTCAAAATCTTTTTTTTACTTTGATACTTAAAAATGTCGAACGAATATCGATGGGCCCAGCGTTGTAGCTTCGGGGTTAAATACAAAAGGTCACATCAGTCGTCACGATGCTTGACACAATTTCTTCCCCAGCTGAGGGAAAACGTCCAACAGATAGACTTTGAGCCAAACAAGGGGCGCCAAGGTTGTGTGCACTCGTCATGTGACACCAGGCCAGCAGATATCCCAAATGCAAGGGTTTTACATCGTTCCGACACGCCTTAGTTGAAAATTGGGCCTCCGCCAGTTACCAAGGATTCCGCCAATATTCCTTTACACACATCAATCATGCATTTCATATAACATGTGCTGAAACGCAACATGCATCGTTCAAAAATTAGCACAACATGCATGCATTTGCATAAAATCATCATAGTCATAACCAAAGGTTAAGTTCAAAAGATTGACTCTTGGCATAGTAAGGCAAAATGAGCACTATATACCCCTAACAGATCAGATTTGCCAGGCCACGCATGAGCCTGCAACAATCATTACCACTTATCTCTAGGATGTAAACACCCTGAGGGGAGGTGACCTAACGTTGTTAGTACCGTGCGGGGCAATAACTACTTTTTAGTCTAAGAACCCTAAGGGGCGATGACTAACCATCAACATAGGCACCCTGCGGGGCAATGCCTACTCCCAGTTTAATCACTCTGCGGGGCAATGATTATCTTTTAGTTTAAGAACCCTGAGGGGCGACGACTAACCTTTTCGTAAAAAGGACCCTGCGGGGCAACGAATTCTCTCAGTTTAATCACCCTACGGGGCAGTGATGACCTGTTAGTTAAGGCACCCTGCGGGGTTGTGCCTACTCTGACCTGAAGCACCCTGCGGGGCCCATGGTCACCTTTTAGTTTAAGTACCCCAAGGGGCGACGACTATCTTCAAATTGAAGCACCCTGCGGAGTAATGAATTCCTCTTAGTACAATCACCCTGCGGGACAATGATTATGGTCTAAGTTAAGGCACCCTGCGAGGCAATGCCTTCCCTTTAGTTTAAGCACCCTGCGGGGCAACGACTTACTTGTTAGTTTAATCACCTTGAGGGGCAACGACTACCACCTTGATCTAAGATGATCCGTCTATCTCTAAGTTTCTCACCCCCATGAACAAATTTTGGGGTATTCTTATATTTAATGACCTTTCATCGCGCAAAACGCAAGTTAAGATATTTAAATAGGGGCAGCTGTCATACCCCAAATTTTACCCACCTTATTTAATTATTAAGTCAACTATTGTTCAAATATGAAAAGGTGGTTGAATTGGTATTTAATAGGAAAAAGAAGATGACACATGTGAGGGTTCAAGCCCCATCCTTGACCTTTTTATTTTTTATGTTTATTTAAAATTTCTTTGTTATTTATTTATTTATTTATGTCTCTTTTTTACGTTTTATATTTATGCCTATTGTTACCAAATATACAAAAAAACAAATAAACCAAAAAATAACAAAAACAGTATCACTGGAAAAAAAAACAAGAAAAGAACTGTAACAAAAAGAACAATTTCACCAATATCCGATTAGTAACAAAATTCAGCAGAAAAAGGGGAGGGATTTACACGGGAAATCTATCCAAATTCCCCAACAAAATAGCAACAAACAAATCTAATTTACTATAATAAATACACAAGCTCAATTCACCGTGAAACACATGCAAAATCTGAGCCAAAAACCACAGAATCTGAGAACAAAAATCTGAACAAAAATTCTGAAAAAACACCCAGCAAGCTCTGCAAACCGAGCAGCCTAAACCGATCCCAAACGAGTTAATTTTCTACACCCAGTAGAGAATTAACCCAAAAAATGTAGCCTTCTTCTGTTCTTGTCACGATCAAAAACAACATCTCGCAAAAGAAAAGGAAGGAGAAATCAGTAGCTAACAAGAAACAAAGAAAAGACAGAATCGCAAAGTAAGCTTACACAGTCGGGATTTTGCGGAGTACCAGGTAGGTCTTTGAATCGCTTCTAAACATGTAGAATACTGTTTTGCCATGTGTTTGTACTATTGTTTGTTGTGGGTTTGATGTTAGTTTTCTAGAACAAATCTTCATGATTTAGGTTTCTTTTGTTGTTTTGCTTTTTGCGTGTTTGTTTCCTTTGTTTTTGAGGATCGATTTGCTGCCTACACGTTTGAATACACGGTTTAGAACACATAGAAACAAGTTTCGGTTCATAATTTTGGGGGATTTAGGGATTTTCAGATTTGGGGATTTTGGGTGAAACTTTGTGTTTTTGAGGTTTGATTTGTGTTTAGAATAATTTGATTGTTGTTTTAGAATGATTTATGTTTGATTTGGGGTTGGATTGCAAAAATTGGGTTTAGGGATTTGTATGAATGTTGAAGATTTGTTTTGTGTTCTTGATGAGAGAAGTGAGAGAGTTTTCGGTTTGCAAGAGAGAGAAGACAGATTTGAGAATGAATGGGAAATCTGAAAAAAAAACAATACATACTCTTGCCTGTATCACATGCGCGCGCGACCATACTAACTCCTATGCACCCGCGCGCCCATGGACTCATGATTGACTTAATTGGATCCTGGATCTTTACTTGTTTACACCACACACCTTGCTGCTTGCACCCCTCTTTTGTTCATAACTCCTTAACAAACTTTCAAAAAATACGCGAAATAATAAGATGAAAACGGAACGGTTTGGTGTATGTCTCTCCTTCTCCGATTATTTAAATTTCTTGGTGTGTACCGAGCGATTTAAATAATCGTCATCTCTCTAAAAAAAACTTTAAAAAACATTAATAACAATTCAAACAAAATGAGATGGGTTGGCGTATGCCTCTCCTTCTCCGATTTTTAAATTTCTCGATGTATACCGAGCGATTTAAATAATCATCACATTACTAAATATTATAATAACAATTCAATTAAAAAGGAGATGGTTTGGCACATGCTTCTCCTTCTCCGATTATTAAATCTCTCGGCGTATACCGAGCGATTGAAATAATCCTCATCTTTCTAAAAAACTTTGAAAATCATAACAACGATTCAAATAAAAATGAGACGGCTTTGCGTATGCATTGTTTTCTCCGTTTATCTAATTTCTTGATGTATATCTTGCGATTAGATAATCATATCTTTTAAAAAAAAAACAACAAAAACACTATAATAATTTAAAGGGAAGGAGGAGATCTGATGTATATCTTTTCTTATCCGGTTATCTAAATTCTTGGTGTATATCTCTAATTTAGATAATCCCCTTCCTTAAAAGATATTTTCTCAAAGAACATAAAAACACTAAAAAAACATCCAACACATCAAACTTCCTTTTTCAAAACAAATTATAATCAAACAAAACTTTTTCATAAAAGAACTATGTTTATCCATTCTAACCAATACAAACAAGCGCTTAAGCCTCCAACATGCGAGCATACAAGCCATACGTTTAACTCCTAGAATGCGACATAAACTTAGTTCTCTAAAAAATACCAACCAACAACATTAACACCCTGAACTACGAAGCTCTGATTTCTCATTGCACCTGAGAATACGTAGGAGCAGGATTCAACATCCTGTCGAGCCCAATAATAAAAAACTAAAAATTCCCCCAACTTATAAATAATCGCAAAATAATAAGAAAATAAGCAAAGCAAACATTAAAAACACTCTTGATACCCTAAAATTAATAAGAAGGTTCCCGTTGACTACAACGGATGTGAGGGGTGCTAATACCTTCCCCTCGCATAATCGACTCCCGAACCTGGAAACGGTTGCGACGACCGCCTTTTCATTAATCACAAGGGTTTTATCGATATTTTCCCTTAACAAATAAAATTCGGTGGCGACTCTGTAGTCATTCCGAGCGCGTATACGCTCATGCGCTTTTCGAGGCGCGACAATATTCATATTGATTGCACGTAAAAAGATTTTAAAAACAACATTAAAAGAATGATTATAATATTTGTTACAACAATAGTGTTTTCATGGCTTGATACAAATAATTAAATCAAAAAAGAAAATAAAAATATTAAGCACGATGAAAAGAAGATAAACTAATCTCTAATTAAAAAGTTCTGTCAAACAAAAAATAAGATATAATTAAAATATTCTGTCATTATTAGTGTAAAATAATTTTTTTTGAGTCATTCTGAGCATTATCTAATACACTCTGTAAACAAAAACAACTATACTCTCTTATAATTTCACACCCTTATGATAATAATATTAACCTAAGATAATTTTAAAGTCACAAAAGCTTATTATCATGTCAATTTTAAAATTTTCTAAATGTAATTTAAAAGTACTCGTATATACGATAAAAAAAAAAAAGAGGGAAGCTATAACTTGAAGGTATGAAAAACACAAGAAGGGGGGGTTGAATTTTGTTTTAGGTAGTTTAATAACTTCTTCTAAGTTCTTTCGAACTTATCAGATTTGGCAGCGGATAACAGAATATAAAAAGATAAGGAGAAGAGAAAGACACAAGAAATTTTATATTGGTTCGTCTTACAAGTTGAGAGTAGTCCAGTCCTCTTGTACTTCCAAGGGAGTTCACTATCATCACACAGATTAAAAATGCTCAAACACAATAGTAAGAGACTTCCTATGCTCAAGCACACTAGCAAGAGACTTCCTCTACTTAGATAAATTTGATAGTAGTTTGGGAAGCTTGAAGTACTTGATATGAATCAAATACTCAAGGGAAAATTACAAGTCAAACACAAGAACTAACACTTAGAATCCTAAGAGAATAATAAGTGAATAAGCAAAACAATAATATTATATGAGGCTCTGTTTGTTTTCTTGTGAGTATAATCAGTTTTTGCTAGTTGTAGTCAACACTTGACTTCAAGTATGAGGTCTCTATATATATGACAAGATAGAGACGTTGTAATATATGATCGTTGTCAAGTCATTAGGTCCGCTGGAGCTGGAATTTTATTCCAAAGAATTTATATCTATATCTATATAATATATATTTGTGACCCTCCTCATAGAAAAAATAGTACATGTGTACTACTTCACATTATTATACATTATGATTTTAACGTTATGTTTTTTAAATTAATATTTTTAATGTTTCGATTCTTTGCAGATTACATTTCGATTTTATATTTAAGTACAAACTATTATTCTGTCAGTTACAAAAGAATTACATTAAATTCGATAAACGTTATAGTTGTTGAGGCAAAATCCCAATTTGATGTTTTAAAGATAACAAACATCTTAATCATTCTCTGGCTCCTGCGTGTTTGTTCTTCAATGCCAAAGCACCCATTTATTTTAGGTGATAAATGAACAAGACAAAGGAACACTTTTCATGAGAATATTGCACAAGATCTCTACAGCAACTTATTCCATTATGGCAAGTCAAAGTGATTAATATCTTATGGGACTTTCCTTCTTAAGCCATATTACATGGAGCATGTGCAAAGAATGTTCTTTGACCTCAAGGCATAATAAATTAATATCTGAAGTCAATATGGAAGAGAAGAACATAGACCAATGAGGACAAGACAACAACTCTTTCACTATGAGTTGTTATGTACTTGAAAAGGATTATTTAATGATCTTTCTCCAAGAAAGTAGAAGTCCTTTCTCCAACAAAGGCTACACTCTATTTTATATCATGGTTGTACTTGCAAAGTACTTTTCCAACATCCCTTGATCAGATCACAGCTGGTTGCTTGCATAGAAAGTTGTCCCCACATCATTCTCCACTATTCCATGAAGCTTCTCAACACAGTTCTGTGAGAATGTTCTCTCATCATTCTCTCTGAAGCATTGTTCTCATAAGACAGCACATTTCAACTACAACGGTCACACTTGTTCAGCATGCAATAAAAGTACAATGCCAGCTCATCAAGACGCTCCTCTTGGAGAACATTCTCAAAACATTCTCCAGCTTACTCCAAGTTTGTGAGTAACGGCTAGTTCATTGTTCTCTGATTTTCTCACACATTCTCCAAGACTCCAAAGGCTCTCCAAACATCTATAAATAGCATGGAATACAGCAGGAGCAAACCAAGAGTTTGAAGCACCACTGATCATACAATACTTGTCTTTCAAGCACAAGAATCTCACAAACTCTTTTTGATCTCTTTCACTCCAATCTTCACAATTGCATACTTGGATCAGCAATTCTTTTGAGTGATTTTCAGAGAGATTTTTATAGTTACCTAGAAAGCTTTATAAACCTGGTTTGGTTTGTTGTTAAGCTTTAGATCCAAACACCTCTTTGTAAAAAGAAAGAACTTGCTCAAGAATACGTGACTATTTGTTGAGCAACTACCTTAGAAGGAAAGGTAGAGATCACCTTGGTGATAAAGTGGAAGATAAGCTTGTGATAGCTTGACAAAGTTTTGATCTTGGTTTAAGATCAAAAGAAAAATAGTGGAAACCCTCACTTGGTGTGGGAAACTGGACTAGCCCAATTAAGGGTGAACCAGTATAAACTCTTTGTGTTATACTTTCCTTTATCTTCATACTTATGCCAAACTGACACACTTGCACACACTTGAATATTCTGTGAGAATAATCAAAGAACGTTCTCTACCATCTTTCATAGATTGATTAGAGAACATTCTCTCAACATTCTCTAAGGGGGGGTTATTGGATTGAGATTTCGAGGGATTTCGAGGGATTATTTAGACAAAAAAAGTCTTGAAGATTTTAAAAGACTTCGTGAGATTATATTGATTTTGTGAGATTTTGAGAGATTTTTTTGTGAGATTATAATACAAAAAAAAATGTATTGATTAAAAATCTTGATTGAATAACAACGGATTTTTAAAATCTTGATTGAATAACACAAGACTTTTAAAATCCATTAAAATCCCTCAAAATCCATTAAAATCCCTCAAAATCTTAATTCAATAACCCCCCCTAAGTCAGTTTTGATTCAATACACTTAACTCACAACAATATTCTATGAGAATATTCTTTGAACGTTCTTTGCTTGCTTTCATAGACTGACCAGAGAACATTCTCTCATCTTTCTCTAAGTCTTTTTTGACCTAATTCATTACATTTAAGTTTGATTTATCATACCACTTATATTACTAACAAATTGAGTTCAATTTTAAAGGGTCACAATTCAAACCCCCCTTTTCTTGTGATAAACTTTGCTGCTTCAATTGGCATCAGAGCCCGGTCTCTAAAGACTGAGCATCTAACAAGTGCTAGAGGAAAAGATTCAGGAAGGAAGTAATGGCTAAAGGCGCAAAGTTCATAGCAGAAGGAGGATCATCAAATAGACCACCTCTATTTGAAGGAGAAGACTATTATTATTGGAAAGACAAAATGGAGCTATTCCTTAGATCACAAGACAACTACATGTGGTCAGTCATTGAACATGGAGAATACCAACCAACCATCATAGACAAAGATGTTACAAAGATAAAAACTCAAGATCAATGGACCACTCAAGAATCAGATAGAGTGCTTCTAAATATCAAAGCTAAGTTATTTCTCAAAAGTGCTTTATCTAGAGAAGAATGTGATAGAATCATGGAATGCAAAACAGCAAAGGAAATGTGGGAAACATTACAAACACATCATGAAGGAACTAGTCATGTCAAGGAAACAAGAATTGACATTGGAATAAGGAAGTTTGAGCTCTTTGAAATGAAAGAAGATGAAACAGTGGATCAAATGTATGGAAGGTTCACAATCATCATAAATGAGCTAAACTCTCTTGGAAAAACCTACACCACACATGAGAGAGTAAGAAAGATCTTAAGATGCTTGCCAAAGAGTTGGAGACACATTGTCACAGCTATCACAGAGGCAAAGAACCTAAATGAAATGAAGTTAGAAAATCTTATTGGATCACTCAGAGCTCATGAATCAATTCTCTTGGAAGACAAACCAATCAAAAAGAAAATGATTGCTTTGGATACACAAGAGATAGAATGTTCCCAAAATGATGAAGATGAAAGTGATATTATGCAAGAAGACAATGTGGAAGAATTAGCACTCATCACTAGAAGAATTCAAAGACTAATGATGAGGAAAAATCAACTCAAAGGAAGATTCCCATCTAGAAGAAGTGTAATCAAACCTGAGACAGACCTAAGCAAAGTCAAATGCTATGGTTGTGAACAATTTGGACACTACAAGAGTGATTGTCCAAAAGCTAAGAAATCTCCCTTCAAGAAGAAATCATTAATGACTACTTGTGATGAGATAGATGAAGATGAAGAAGAACAAGAAGCCAACATGTGTCTTATGACAAAATCAACATCTGAGGTAATTCTTGATCCTTGTGCATCATGTCAAAAAACTGAACATTTATTTGATAACTTATTTTATGACTCTCAAATCACTGCTCAGAAAAAAGATCAACTTAGAAATGAGGTCACTAAGTTAACTTTAGAAAAAGATAAATATAAGACTGAGGTAGAAAAATTAAAAGAAACCATCAATTGCATGCAAGAACATCATAGGAAAGAAATTGATGATTTTAAATTAAAGTCTCAAGAATGTCCTAAACTTCAAGAAGAGAATATCATTTTGAAACAAACAAATTTTGAATTAGAAAATGATATAAGATGTTTTGTAAACTCCACTAAAACTTTTGAAAACATTATGGGTTCACAAGTAGGAGCTTTAGACAAAACTGGAATAGGTTTTAGAAACCATCAAAGTCAACAATTGTATGAAAAGTTTTTTGTGCCACAAAAAAATCAGAAAGTGGCAAAATACAAATGTACCTTTTGTTATAGAGAAGGACATCTTGAAAAATTCTGTTTTAGAAAAAACAGAAAACTGAAATATGAGAGAAGTCTCGAGAGAGAACATTCTCAGAACGTTCTCAAAAGGAATCAACAGAACAGGAGAACATTCTCCAGACATTCTCAACAGGATTATTCTAAGAATAATCAGAGACAATTGTATGATAATGAATCCTTTGTTAAGAGTCATTCATATCAAAATGAAACAAGACCTTTCAAAAGGCAAACTAACTCACAAGGACCCAAAAGATTATGGGTACCTAAGACACTATTACAATCAAGTGCAGGAATGTCATCTAGTAGTCAAGAAAAAGTCATGGTACTTGGACAGTGGTTGCTCAAGACATATGACTGGAGATAAACATAATTTCTTATCACTTGATGAAAAGGATGGTGGTACAATTACTTTTGGAAACAATGAAAAAGCTAGAATAAAAGGTAAAGGTATCAATGGTAAGACTAATTTTGGTAAGATTGAAAATGTGCATTATGTTGCTGGACTTAAACATAACTTGTTGAGCATAAGTCAATTATGTGACAATGGTTATGAAGTCATTTTCAAACCTCAAACATAAGAAATTAAAAAATCTTCTTCAAATGATATTTTATTCACTGGTTCAAGAAAAGGAAATATTTATGTTTTCTACTTGGATGAACTTCCTGTTGAATCTTGTTTTGTCTCTCTTGAAAATGACAAATGGATTTGGCACAAAAGGACTGGTCATGTAAGCATGAAAACAATTTCAAAACTTTCCAAACTTGATCTAGTAAGAGGCTTACCAAAAATTAGTTTTGATCTAGATAAAGTGTGTGAATCTTGTACAAGAGGAAAACAAGTTAAAAGTAGTTTTAAACCAAAAAAATTTGTATCAACAAAGAAACCTCTTGAACTACTTCACATGGATTTATTTGGTCCTATCAAAACTACTAGTCTTGGTGGTAAAAATTATGGTTGTGTCATTGTTGATGATTTTTCAAGATTTACTTGGGTATTGTTTTTAAAACATAAAGATGAATCCTTTGAAGCTTTTAATACTTTTTGTTTGAGAGTTCAAAATGAAAAAGAGTCAAAAATTATTTCAGTAAGAAGTGATCATGGAGGAGAATTTGAAAATTCTTTTTTTGAATCTTATTTTAATGATAATGGCATATCTCACAATTTCTCTTGTCCAAGAACTCCTCAACAAAATGGTGTTGTTGAAAGAAAAAATAGAACATTACAAGAAATGGCTAGGACAATGTTGAATGAATCAAATGTGGAGAAATACTTTTGGGTTGAAGCTGTCAACACTGCTTGCTACATTTTGAATAGAGTAACCATTAGAAAAATTCTCAACAAGACACCTAATGAACTTTGGAAAGAAAGGAAACCAAATGTATCATACTTTCATATCTTTGGATGTTATTGCTACATCTTAAACATCAAAGACAACTTGGGAAAATTTGACTCAAAATCAGACAAGGGAATATTCTTGAGTTATTCTCTCACATCAAAAGCCTATAGAATTTACAACCTTAGAACCCAAATTGTTGAAGAAAGTATGCATGTCAAGTTTGATGAGTTTGAAGAACCAATAAATTCAAGTATCATCATTGAAGAAGAAGGTGAGAAAAATCCACAACTTCAAGAAGATCAAGAACTTTCAATGAACAATGATCAAGAACCACCACTTGAAGTTGATCAAGAATCATTACCAAATATTCCTAAAACATGGAGATTAGTCAATCATCATCCACAAGATCAAATTATAGGAAACACTGAAGATGGTGTAAGAACTAGAAGAGCTCTTCAAAATTTGGAGAATGATCTCGCAATGATCTCTCAAATTGAACCTAGAACCATAGATGATGCTATTGTTGATGAATCTTGGGTTGGAGCTATGAAAGAAGAATTGCAACAATTTGAGAAGAATAAAGTATGGAACTTAGTACCAAATCCTCAAAACCATTCAATCATTGGAACAAGGTGGGTGTTTAGAATCAAGCTTGATGAAGATGGTAAGGTAATCAGAAACAAAGCTAGACTTGTAGCACAAGGTTACAATCAACAATAAGGTATTGACTATGATGAAACTTTTGCTCCAGTTGCCAGGTTAGAAGCAATAAGAATTTTACTTGCATATGCATCTCATAAATGTTTCAAACCTTCTTAAATGGATGTAAAAAGTGCTTTTTTAAATGGCTTTCTAAATGAGGAAGTTTATGTGCATCAACCTCCTGGTTTTATTGATGAGCATAAACCTAATCATGTTTACAAACTTACCAAGGCTCTTTATGGATTTAAACAAGCTCCAAGAGCATGGTATGACAGGTTAAGCACCTTTTTACTTGAAAATGGTTTTTCTAGAGGAAAAATTGATACTACTCTTTTTATAAAAACCAACAAGGAAGAATTGCTTATTGTTCAAGTATATGTTGATGATATTATTTTTGGTGCTACTAATGTAAAAATGTGTGAAGCTTTTTCTAACCTTATGCAAAGTGAGTTTGAAATGAGCATGATGGGAGAACTTAGATTTTTCCTTGGCTTGCAAATCAAGCAACAAGAAGATGGCATTTTTATTAGTCAAGAAAAATACATCAAGGATTTGCTCAAGAAGTATAAGATGAGTGAAACCAAAATCATGTCAACTCCTGTGCATCCATCAACAAGTCTAGACAAGGATGAAAATGGCAAAAGTGTATTTGAAAAGGAATATAGAGGAATGATTGGATCTCTTCTATATCTAACTGCAAGTAGACCTGACATAGTATTCTCAGTAGGAATTTGTGCAAGATTTCAAAGTGCTCCCAAAGAATCACATTTAACTGCAGTCAAGAGAATTTTCAGATATTTGGTTGGAACACCAGATGTAGGCATATGGTACAAGAAGGGTACACATTTTGATCTAAAAGGCTATTGTGATGCTGATTATGCTGGTGACAAGTTAGAAAGAAAAAGCGCAAGTGGTGCTTGTCAACTCCTTGGTGAAGCTCTAGTCAGTTGGTCATGCAGAAAGAAAAACACCATAGCACTCTCAACAACTGAAGCAGAATATGTCTCTGCAGCAAATTGTTGTTCTCAAGTGATATGGATCAAAAACCAACTTGAAGACTTCTCATTAAGGTACACAAGCATTAAAATTTTATGTGATAATACTAGTGCTATTAACTTATCAAAAAATCCCATTCAGCATTCTAGATCAAAACACATTGAAATCAAGCATCATTTTATACGTGATCATGTTAGTAAAAAGGAAGTTGAATTAGTTTTTGTGCATATTGAAAATCAACTTGCTGACATTTTTTCTAAACCATTGGTTGAGGATCGTTTCATTTTTATCAAAGAAAATTTGAAAATTATCAAAAATCCCAATTCCTTGTGAAACACATTTTTAGGAGAATGATCTGAGAACATTCTCTAAAAATTTTATGACTTATGTGCTTGCTTGCATTTTTTCGTTTAAGTCATTTTTAAGTGTATAGTTTTTCAAAATAGATAGTACATGTTCTTGGGGAATGTAGTGTTTTAGTCCTCTTGTTGTACTTAGGCTATCTCCCTATTAATCCTTTGTTTATGGCAGAAAGTACCATCATTACCTATCATAAATAGTGGCCTACCTTATCTCATTATCCCACACACCTAAACCATCAAGTCACTTTTTTTTTACTCAACTTCCCACTACCTTGTCTCTCTCTAACCGTTCCCTCTTCTTCTCAACACTACCAAATCAGTTTCTTTCTTCTTTCCAAACAACCTCCATACTCTCAACAATGGCCAGAACCAAAGTCCCAGTTATGCTTAGAAAAAGAACACCATCTCCAACTCCCTCACCTTCCCGTTCTGCTTCACCTTCGTCTCCGCCATCACCACCACCATCTGAACCTCATTCTGATTCATCTCAAAGTAACGAAATGGGTCTTGAAGATCTATCAAGAGCATTGATCGTTTTTGTCCCTCCACAAGAAGAAACAATCTCTGATCATTCCCTGAATGTTCCCCAATCACCTTGTCAATCTTCTCCGCTGCAAAAACTCATTTCTCCAAATGTTACCGTTACTCCATAACCCTATTCTCCCATTATCATTGTAGCTGCTGATGAATCCTCTCAATCCCCATCAAAATCAATGTCTCCTAAACCTTTAAATCCACCACAAACTGATGAACAAATACACTCTTCTCCAAAAGTCTCTAATGTTCCAGATGAACCAGTTCATTCCTCTCCCAAATATGTTGAAATTCCACCAACTATTGCTCCTGAACAAACCTCACCAAATTCAAAGTCTTCATCCTCTACCAACTCATCATCCTCTCTGAACTTCTCTAGTTCACCATCTCCTACACCTAAAGCTCCTGAAAAGGAAACACAAACTCCTTCTGTTGTTTCTAAAGTCAGAAAAACACTATCCTATGATGCATGCAAAGTGAGAAGGTCTGCATGCATTCTCTCTGGTTTTGGCACCAAGAGAAATGTGACAATTGATAACACTGTCATTTCTCTCTCTGACTTTGATGAAGAAGAGAAACAAGAAGAAACACGTGAACCATCTCCACCAATCATAACTCTAAAACGAAATGTTTCTAAAGGTGTGAAAAACACAAGAAAGGGGGGGTTGAATTGTGTTTTGGTAATTTTAAAAACTTCTTCTTTAAGTTTAGAAAACTTATCAGAAGCACCAGCGGATAAAGCAAACACAAGCAACGCACGTAAACAGAAACAAAAACAGAAAGAGTAAGAGATATAGAGAGAGAGAGACGAGACAAGCAATTTTATACTGGTTCCTCTCACAAACCGAGAGTATTCCAGTCCCCTTGCACTTCCAAGGGATTTCACTATAATCACTTTGATTACAATTGCTCAAACACACTAGTAAGAGACTTCCTAATGCTCAAGTTCTAAATAAGAGACTTCCTAACACATAAGCAAAAGATAATTGAGTTTTGAGCAATTGATATTAAAATCAAAAGCTCTTAAAAACAATACAACACAACTGTAAAGACTCTAACAAATGATTCCTAAGAAAACAAAAGTCAGAAGCACAGACAGAATAACTTCAGAAGCAGTGCTTGCAGTCTTGTATGAAAAACAGAGTAGGTGTTGTTGCTTTTTGAATTTTTGCGTCACTTAATCTTCAAGAGTTGTTCTCTATTTATATGAGGTAGAAGAAAAAAAGACGTTTGATGTTACTGACCGTTGCAGAGGGCATTGTCACACCAGCTGTGTAAGGACAAAGGTAACATGGGATATTTGCCATTTCTTGTAAAGCTTATCCATTTATTCCTTTTGTATGAGAATATTCGCCCTTATGTAGTAAAATAGTACTAACGTCACTATCCTGATGATAAGGATGTAGTACTATGATTTCACAATCAATCACAGCCTTTAAATTCAAATGATTTCCAATCATTGAATCACTATCAGTTAACACTGACATTCTCTGATAGTTTAATCAGACTTTTATGTTTCCAACATAACTTCTGATTCCTTAGCTTCTGAAATTTATGACCTTCAGACTCAACACAACTTCTGAGTTAACCAGTTTCTGACTTTGGAGTAACTTCTGATCAATGTTGCTTCTGATGTCGTTGCCTCTGATATCGTTGCTTCTGATATCAATTTTTTGCGCTTGTTTCAGAGCTTCTTATATCAAGTGTGAACATAATATAATTTTAATCCTGCACACTTAGATAAAATATTAAAATACCCTATTGTTCATTAATACTTTTGTTATCATCAAAACTTTAAGCACTTAGTTAGAACCACATTTGTTCCAACAATCTCCCCCTTTTTGATTGATGACAAACTTTGTATTAATTAACAATGGTTGTTATTTTAATTTTCCAAGTTTCACTTAGGTTCACAAGCTTTGCAAACTCCCCCTAAGTTTAACATTTGAATAATTAAAATAGTATAAAACATATTTTTATTTTGACTCAAATTTTTCATATTTTGACTCTCAGGGAATAGTTTTGCACGCTCTCCCTTTAAGTCTGATAATAAATGAAAAAATTGCACTCTTTTCATTTTTCATCATATGAAAAATTTAGTTCAATATAAACCTATGTTTCCCACATAATATAGGTAGAAAAATAAATTAAACAAAACTGTAAAGATTTTTGGTTTCATTTTTTGTTTCAGTTTTGTGCTTCACATTGTTAGATTAATGACTCTTACTCCCCCTTTTGTTATCAAACAAAAACAATTTTACAAAAAGAAGTAAAGACATTAATAAAAGACAGAAAACAGTCACAGCACAACTTCCAAGTAGTCAAGTCAGTGGACAGTTACAACTGTATCATAAATGACATTCTTGAAAAACCACATGACTTAAACCAATTGAAGTCTATAAAAGTAGTACGTTACCAAGTTCAATTTACTCAACACTTCCACACATTATTTTCAGAATAATGGATAAGGATAGAAGAGCAAACAAAGGTAAGATGCCACAAGAAGTGAAGAAAGAAGAATCAGCTTCAAAATCCAAGCCAAAAGGAAGGAAGTTGAAAGGAGAAGGTTCTTCTTCAGCTCCATTAAGAAGAAGTAATAGACTTAGATCAAAAGCAGCACCAAAAGATCCAGTGTATATAACACTTTCATCAGATTCTGATGAAACTGATTCTGATTATGCAGAATTTCTCAGAACATATGATCCATCTGTTAATGAAGGTTCAGAATCCCCTTCTGATTCTGATAGGACATATTTTGATTATATGAGTTACTTAGAGATTCTTCAATCTCCAACAGTGAACTCAAGCTCTGCTAGTTCTCAGAAGTCAGATGTAGACTCTAAATAGAATTAGGATCTTATGTACTAATTATTCTTTTATAATCAATAAAAGTCTCATGGTTTATGCTTTGAATTGTTTCTATTATTTCTCTGTGCTTTTACATTGAAAAACGTTTTCAAAAACATTTAAAAAAAATAAATAAAAATAAAAAAAAACTAACACACATATAATGCAACACATATAAGATATAAGCAAAGATGTTCATGCAATTAAAAGAAAATAACATGTTCAAGCATTACAACCAAATTGAAATGCAATAAAAAAATGTGTGCACAGACATAGAATCCTAGGGTTGAGATGAAGAAGATTTGGGTAGCAAATGAGCTTCAAACAGAGACAACAGTTTCTCAAACTGTTTGTCAGTCTTCTCAGCATTCTTGCCAATAGTTTCCTTCAGATCTTTCTGATTAGACTTGACTTCATTTACCCCAGCTTCCAAAGAGATTAACTTGTTTGTATGCTCCTTCTGAACTTCTTCAAGCTTCAGGAATCTTGTCTCATGATCAATATGTGCATTTTCAATTATCATCTTTGTTGATTCTCCACTATCATATTTGTTTATATCATTCAACTTCATCAGCTTCTGTTCCATTTCCATTAAAACCATCTCTTCATGTGAGCAGTTAGTAAGAGCAAATTTCTGTTTCTGAATAGATTTTTCAAAAGCATTCTCAGATTCATCACAGAATTGCAGATGTTCATAAGTAAGCTCTTCAACATACTTCTTCTTCAAGGCAGCCATAATTAACCTCTAATAACCATCAATTTCATCAATCTTCTGCACAATCTGACTAGGCATGATAGCATGAGAAGATTTCAAGGCATGCAATCTTCTAATATCATTATTAATAAGCCTGTCCATAATCTCAATACTAGACACAGTGTTGTTTGAGTGTTGAGACACTATGCTGTCAAGTATAGATTGATAGGAAATTTCTGGCTCATAGAAGGTTTGAGAAAAGTTTTGTGGCTCAGAAGTTGTTGTATTATGAATTGGAGATAATGGAGGTGAAGTAACAATGTAAGGTGGTTCGGAAGTAACTTCAGTTAAAGGATTGATGATTTGAATGGTTGGTTTAGATGGAGTTGGTTGTTTGATAGGTGTTTTGACATGTTGTGGGGTTGGAGGTTGTTCATCTTCTGAAGAAGAGTCAGAACTAAAGTCAGTAACAATCTTGAAGAGTTCCTCTTCAAGTTCATCTACCTTAGTTTTCTTTTTCTCTTCAGAGATTGGTTTGGATGGTGTTTCAGGCAATTTTGTAGTTTTAGTATGAATGGTTTGAGGAGATAAATGCTCAGATAGCATATCTAACACTGAGGGCTCATGCAAAGGTTCAGCAGTTGTTGTGGGTTCAGGGGATGATTTTAGTACAACAACATCAGGTTCAGAAGAAGGTTTAGGCATAGAAGACACATCATTCCTAGGCTTAACATCCCTAGATTGAGATTCAGTAAGCTCATTAACAATGTTTTTAGAAGACATACCTTGATTCTGCATTTGATTCATGGTTGCTTCTTCTTGCTTAAGCTTCTTAATCCTTCTTCTTTTTATTTCCAGAGGTTCCTCATCAGTTTCCTCATCATCAGAACAGACAAGCTTCCTCTTGTTCTTATAATTCTCGTTTGACTTCTTTGTTCTAGCCTCTTTCTCACGCTTCTCCCTATCTTGATCACTTATGATAGAGATACCAACATTTGGATTTTTCTTTGGTATTCTTTCCCTTCTCATAGTAGTTTTCATCACAAAATCTTGTTTCTTGTCAAAACCAAGTTTGATGATATCCACCTCATTACCAACAGTCTCAAAACCATACTCCTCCCAATGCTTAATTAAACCTTTGACAATTACCATTGCTCCTTCTGTATTCACTTCAGGGAAGGTTGACAACAGTCTCTGATCCTCTTTAACCATCAGAAGTGGATTGTTTGGAAATACCACTTTTCCACCTATCAAATGCATCTTCTTGAGAGACCTTCCATCAACCACTCTCTCTTCCAAATAAGATGCCTTCACAAATCCAGGATAATCCTTCTCAAGAATTTGTGGAAAGTTGCTTAAGAAAAACATATGTGAGAGTAACCTAGCATGATGACAATTGGTGTGACCAAGTTCAATGCTACATCTAATTACTTCACAGAGATGATCAAAGATGTATTTTGGAATGTTCATCTTTACAAACTTATGTAAATAGAACATAAAGTAAAGTATTTCTGTTCAGAAGAAATACAGTTTGTACCACCAGCCTTAGTAGCAATAGATTCAAACAAAATTTTGTAAACAACCTTAAACAGATTCTTGAAGTCTCTTTGCTCAGAGGATTTTTCTTTATCAAACAGCTGAGTTTGAATAGATGAGTTGTGACCCTTGTTTTTGTATCCACCCAGATACATTCCATTGTTGGGTAGGTTGAGAACTTTGGCTATGTGATCAGCAGTAATCACAATATCCATTCCAGCAATATTGGATCTGATTTCTGTTTGAGTAAAAGCTGGAAGCCCTAATTCTTCTCTTGTTTTTCCTTTTAAGTGAGGAGCTGTCTTAGCCAACTTAACCACTTCTTGGTAAGCAGCTTCTCTGTCAAAAACAGATGCCTTCATCCAAAATTCCTTTACCATTTCATCATAAACTGGACCGTTTAAGATGTTAAAGTACTTTTCAAGACCTTGTTCAAAGAACATTTTCTGTACATCATAACCATTTGCCTTTAAACTGTTGAAATCCACTCTCTTTTCAACAACGCACTTGAGATGAAGACTCTTGAACTTCATCGTATCCGTAGCGATTGAGAACTTCTGTTGTTTCTAGAGATTTACGATAGGACCAACTTCAGGTACGAGTAATGATGTAGCAGTTTGAGAAGTAGCAACAGGTTGAGCAGAGGATGACGATGCCATTGTTGAAGGTTTAGGGTTTTGGTAAAGCTAGAGATGAGAAGAACTGAAAAGTTTGGAGGTTTAGAAGAATATGAAAAGTGTTTGTAATGAGTGCTTGTGTGTAAGTGTATAACGTGTATGACATGTATATTTTTAGAAAACAAACAAACAACAAAACAGTACCACGCAAAAGGACAAGAGAGTCATTTTCTAAATAAAGCACTTAATCATCATTAACCAACAATCAATCTAAATACAAACAGACACGTGTATAGAGGTTTATTTAAATAACTGACAAGTTAGTGGACAGCAGTTAAAAGGATATAGGACACAAACTGTTCCACTACCATATCAGAACCATTCTTTGATTCTGATTATTATCAGAAGTAGTAGTCTATCAGAACTTCTGACCTTGAGGTTCTGAAATCCAACAGCTTTTGATTAAAATCAGATTTTAAAAGAATTTCACTCTCAAAAGCTAACAATCAGGAACAAACACCATGTGAGATTTTTCTTTATAAATTCAAATCTTTCAACAGATAAAGGTTTAGTACAAATATCAGCAGATTGTTTTTCAGTCTCAACAAACTTGATATTTATAACCCCTTTTTCAACATAGTCTCTAATAAAATGATGTTTGATCTCTATGTGTTTAGCTCTTGAGTGTAAAATAGGATTTTTAGAAAGCTGAATGGCTGCAGTATTATCACAATATAAAGGAATATAGTGACTGCTTATATGATAATCCTCTAATTGATATTTCATCCAAAGAAGTTGTGTGCAACATTTAGCAACTGAAATGTATTCTGCTTCTGCTGTTGACATAGCAATGGTGGTCTGCCTTTTGCTACACCAAGAGATAAGATTTTCACCCATAAAATGGCAACTACCACTTGTTGATTTTCTTTCAAGTTTATCTCCAGCATAATCAGCATCACAGAATCCATTTAACTCATATTTATTGGATTTCTTGTAAAGTAATCCATAATTACAAGTTGCTTTCAGATATCTAAAGATTCTCTTCACAGCAGTGAGATGAGATTCTCTAGGATCTGATTGAAATCTTGCACATAAACAAACTGAGAATAAAATATCAGGTCTAGATGTAGTTAGATAGAGTAAGGAACCAATCATACCTCTGTAAACTTTCTGATCAACTTTGCCTTCAGATTCATCCAGGTTCAGGCTTGTAGTTGGATGCATAGGAGTGTTCATAGGCTTGCAATCTTCCAAGTTGAATTTCTTCAGAAGCTCTTTGGTATATTTGGTTTGATGAATATAAGTTCCTTCCTTTGTTTGATTAACTTGTATTCCAAGAAAGTACTTCATTTCACCCATCATACTCATTTCAAATTCTTTCTCCATAAGCTTTGAAAAATTCTTGCAAAGAGTAGCTTGTTTAATCTATCATACCAAGCTCTAGGTGCTTGTTTAAGACCATAAAGTGACTTCTTTAGTTTGAACACATGATCTTGGTTTTGAGAATTTTCAAATCCAAGGGGTTGTTTGACATATACTTCTTCAGAGATAAAACCTTTAAGAAAGGCACTCTTCACATCCATTTGATATAAGATGATACCATGATTAACTGCATAGGATAGGAATAGTCTGATTGCATCCAATCTTGCAACTGGAGCAAAAGTTTCTTTGTAGTCAATTCCTTCTTGTTGACTATATCCTTGTGCAACTAATCTTGCTTTGTTTCTTATGACTTCTCCTTGTTCATTTAGCTTGTTTCTGAAAACCCATTTTGTTCCAATAATGTTTTTGTCTTCAGGTTTAGGAACAAGATCCCAAACATCATTTCTTTCAAACTGATATAGTTCATCTTTCATAGCTAGAATCCAGGCTTCATCCTTTAAAGCTTCATCAACATTTTTAGGTTTAGTGGTAGAGACTAAACACACCATTGAATCTTCCTTTTGAAAGCTTGATCTGGTTCTTCTAAGACTATCTTTGTTTCCCAGAATTAACTCTTGAGGATGAGATGACTTATATTTGAATGAGTTCTTCTTGATAACTTCTTCAATCTCAGCATCTGATTCACTATCTTCTTGAGATGTTGGAACAGTTTCAGAAGCAGCTTTGTCTTCAGAAGGTGATTCAGGTTCTGAACTCATATGAACTTCTGAACTTTCTTCTTCTGAATCATGTTTATCTGCAATAACTTCAATAGGCTCTGATTTTTCATCATCAGGCACTTTATCATCAAATTTTACATGCATAGACTCCTCAACTGTATTAGTTTCAGAGTTATACACTCTGTATGAGTTTGAATGCTCAGAGTATCCAATGAAGATACCCTTAGATGCTTTAGAGTCAAATTTCTTTAAATGGATTTTTGTATTTAAGATATAACAAGTACATCCAAATTGATGAAAATAAGAAATATCAGGTTTTCTTCCTTTGAACAATTCATATGCTGTTACTTTCATCATAGGTCTGATATAGATCCTATTTTGAATGTAACAAGCTGTGTTTACTGCTTTTGCCCAGAAATACTTAGCCAAATTATTTTCATGCATCATTGTTCTGGCCATCTCTTGTAAAGATCTGTTCTTTCTTTCTACAACCCCATTTTGTTGTGGAGTTCTAGGAGAAGAGAACTCATGGAGAATTCCATTATTTTCACAAAAGATTTCAAAAGGTTCATTTTCAAATTCACCACCATGATCACTTCTTACTTTAACAATTTTCAAATCTTTTTCAACTTGTATTTGAGTGCAGAAGGTACTAAACACATAATATGTATCATCCTTGGATCTGAGGAATTTAACCCATGTCCATCTACTATAATCATCAACAATGACAAGTCCATACTTCTTACCACTTATTGAAGCAGTGCTAACTGGTCCAAATAAGTCAATGTGAAGTAATTCCAAAGGTCTAGAGGTAGAGACAATGTTTTTATCTTTAAAAGAGCTTTTAAAAAGCTTCCCTTTTTGACAAGAACCACAAACTGAATCTGAGTGATACTTTAAATTTGGTAAGCCTCTCACAAGATTTTGTGTACTAAGCTTAGAGATTAATCTCCAGTTAGCATGACCCAATCTCTTGTGCCAGATCCATTTTTCTTCACTCAAAGTCAATAAACAAACAACATCTTGTTCTTTTAGTTCAAAAAGGTTGATTTTATAAACATTGCCTTTTCTCTTCCCTTTGAAAACAATAGACATATTAGAGTCTTTGTTTACAGTACATGTGTTCTTATTAAACACCACTTCATATCCACTGTCACATAATTGACTTATGCTCAGAAGATTATGAAATAATCCATCAACTAACAAAACATCAGAAATAGTTGAGAAAGAGTTACCTACTGTACCAGTACCAATTATTTTTCCTTTCTGGTTCCCACCAAATCCTACATTCCCTCCATCTTTGTGAGTTAGGGTGAGGAACAAATCCTTTTCTCCTGTCATGTGACGTGAGCAACCACTGTCCAGGTACCAAGTGTTGCGGGTTTTTTGAGACATACCCCACTACAGTTGATTTTTCATTTCCAATTGGAGGGGAAAAGATCGAAAACCTAAGAGAGATTCTAGATACGGGGGTTAATTGCGCAAAAGGAAGGTGTGTGCACCTTAAGCGCCCATGGTATCCCATGGTACCCTCTTATAAACTTATAGTGCTTATCTAAACATGCCTTAAGAATGGAGGGAGAAGTTGTATAGAAGAAAGAACTATTCTTAGAGCTGTCATTCTTGTCTTTCAAACTTGAATTTTTGTTTCCATAACTCTTTGAACCAGAACTTTTCCCAGAGGCTTTGTTGTTCTTGTATTTGTTCCATTTTCTGAACTTTGAATTTAAAGCAAAAAGTTCCTCATCTGATCCATCTTCTTGTTCATCTACAGAAGATTCCTCAGCATCAGATTCAATAATTTTAGCCTTTAGAGCCTTAGGAGACTGCTTCTTGAATAGCAGTGACTTTTGGTCTCCACTTGGATGGTAAACACCTCAGAATCTTCTTCACATGATCAGAAGTTTTATAACTCTTCTTTAAGACTCCAAGACCTGAAACCAAGATTTTAAACCTTGCATACATTTCTTCAATGTTTTCAGTGTCTTTCATCTTAAACATTTCATACTGATGGACTAGAAGATTTGCTTTTGCTTCTTTCACTTGTTGGTTCCCTTCATCTTAAACATTTCATAGTGATGCATTCAGCAAGAATAGATATAGCTCTATTATGTCTTTTCCACTCTTTCTTTTGTTCAGCAGTGAAGGTCTTCTTAACAGCAGCAGTAGTTTTGCCATCTTCATCAAGGTGTTCTTGAAAGCTAACACCTTCTTCAATGATATCCCACAACCCTTCATCTTTAGCTATAATGTGTGGATATATTTTGTATTTCCACCAACTAAAGGTTGATTGGTCACCATTGTACTTAGGTGCTTTGCTGTAAACACTTCCAGTTTTCTCTCCTTTCTCAGAGTTCTAATCATATGGAATTTCAATCTTCTTAGAACTCTCAATAGTTTCAGTCATTGTGTTTTTCAGGATCTTTTTGTTTCACTGTTAAATGATGTGTAACAACCAGGCTCTGATACCAATTGAAGGTGTGAAAAACACAAGAAGGGGGGGTTGAATTGTGTTTTGGTAATTTTAAAAACTTCTTCTTTAAGTTTAGAAAACTTATCAGAAGCACCAGCGGATAAAGCAAACACAAGCAACGCACGTAAACAGAAACAGAAGTAGAAAGAGTAAGAGATATAGAGAGAGAGAGAGAGACAAGCAATTTTATACTGGTTCCTCTCACAAACCGAGAGTAGTCCAGTCCCCTTGCACTTCCAAGGGATTTCACTATAATCACTTTGATTACAATTGCTCAAACACACTAGTAAGAGACTTCCTAATGCTCAAGTTCTAAACAAGAGACTTCCTAACACAAAAGCAAAAGATAATTGAGTTTTGAGCAATTGATATTAAAATCAAAAGCTCTTAAAAACAATACAACACAACTGTAAAGACTCTAACAAATGATTCCTAAGAAAACAAAAGTCAGAAGCACAGACAGAATAACTTCAGAAGCAGTGCTTGCAGTCTTGTATGAAAAACAGAGTAGGTGTTGTTGCTTATTGAATTTTTCGTCTCTTAATCTTCAAGAGTTGTTCTCTATTTATATGAGGTAGAAGAAAAAGAGACGTTTGATGTTACTGACCGTTGTAGAGGTCATTGTCACACCAGCTGTGTAAGGACAAAGGTAATATGGGATATTTGCCATTTCTGGTAAAGCTTATCCATTTATTCCTTTTGTATGAGAATATTCGCCCTTATGTAGTAAAATAGTACTAACGTCACTATCCTGATGATAAGGATGTAGTACTATGATTTCACAATCAATCACAGCCTTTAAATTCAAATGATTTCCAATCATTGAATCACTATCAGTTAACACTGACATTCTCTGATAGTTTAATCAGACTTTTATGTTTCCAACATGACTTCTGATTCCTTAGCTTCTGAAATTTATGACCTTCAGACTCAACACAACTTCTGAGTTAACCAACTTCTGACTTTGGAGTAACTTCTGATCAATGTTGCTTCTGATGTCGTTGCCTCTGATATCGTTGCTTCTGATATCAATTTTTGGCACTTGTTTCAGAGCTTCTTATATCAAGTGTGAACATAATATAATTTTAATCCTGCACATTTAGATAAAATATTAAAATACCCTATTGTTAATTAATACTTTTGTTATCATCAAAACTTTAAGGACTTAGTTAGAACCACATTTGTTCCAACATACTTGTCTTTCAAGCACAAGAATCTCACAAACTCTTTTTGATCTCTTTCACTCCAATCTTCACAATTGCATACTTGGATCAGCAATTCTTTTGAGTGATTTTCAGAGAGATTTTTATAGTTACCTAGAAAGCTTTATAAACCTGGTTTGGTTTGTTGTTAAGCTTTAGATCCAAACACCTCTTTGTAAAAAGAAAGAACTTGCTCAGGAATACGTGACTATTTGTTGAGCAACTACCTTAGAAGGAAAGGTAGAGATCACCTTGGTGATAACGTGGAAGATAAGCTTGTGATAGCTTGACAAAGTCTTGATCTTGGTTTAAGATCAAAATAAGAATAGTGGAAACCCTCACTTGGTGTGGGAAACTGGACTAGTCCAATTAAGGGTGAACCAGTATAAACTTTTTGTGTTATACTTTCCTTTATCTTCATACTTATGCCAAACTGACACACTTGCACACACTTGAATATTCTGTGAGAATAATCAAAGAACGTTCTCTACCATCTTTCATAGATTGACTAGAGAACATTCTCTCAACATTCTCTAAGTAAGTTTTGATTCAATACACTTAACTCACAACAATATTCTGTGAGAATATTCTTTGAACGTTCTCTACTTTCTTTCATAGACTGACCAGAGAACATTCTCTCATCTTTCTCTTAGTCTTTTTTGACCTAATTCATTACATTTAAGTTTGATTTATCATACAACTTATATTACTAACAAATTGAGTTCAATTTTAAAGGGTCACAATTCAAACCCCCCCTTTCTTGTGATAAACTTTGCTACTTCAATAGTATTACTTTTATGTCTCATAAGCATATTTTTCAGTTAATTAAAAAATCATAATTAACGTTACGATATCAATATTATGTGTCATAAAAATATTTTTCAGTTACGTAAAAATCATAATTATTTTAATAAACGTTCAACATTAAATTAAAATTATAATAAATGTAACTTAATTTTGTGCTTCGAAAACTCACTATAAATAATTGTAGATTTTCACATAAAATTCACAATCTCATTTCATATCCAACTATATTTTTGTCTTTTTCATTTGTGTTTCTCATTTGCTTTAAGTCAATACAAAATGGCTCCCAAAATCATTCAAATATCTGAAATCAATGCAAAGAGTGAAAGTATGAATGTTGTTGTTCGTGTAATTCGGTTGTGGTTTGTTGGAGATTTGGCTCGCAACAACCAAACATTTTCATTAGACATGATTTTAATGGATTCAAAGGTAAGATAAAAATATAAGTCAAATTTACATTATTATTTTTGTTGACAATATATAATTTTATTCTTATAATCACTAATATTATTGTTTTTATCATGTATTATGTTAAAAAAAATTATTGTATTGGACAGGAAAACAAGATTCATGGCACAATGCGTCGCATTTTAATTTATAAGTTTGTAAAAGAACTTATAGAAGATAATGTCTACTCAATAACTAATTTTGGAGTAGCTGATAACGGTGATTCGTATAAGACTACTAGACATGAATATAAACTTAACTTTATAAGATTGAAAGTTCTCTTCAAGTGTTTGCTCCTGATTACGATACCGATTATCTTTATGGTAAAAAAATTATATATTTTATGTAAATTTTATATTTATAATTAAACATTGTCATCATGTTATATTAATAAAATAAAATTTATATATTTTATAGATGTTATGGGAATGTTAGCCGGAGTTGGTATTGAAAAAGAGTACGAGCAAAATGGTTTGAAAACTAAAATGATTGCAATTCAGTTGTACTATGATGGGTTAGTAGTACATCATGCAATTTCACATATCTACGATATATATATTTGTGACCTTCCTCATAAGAAAATAGTACCCGTGTATTTACAAACGAATTAATTTAATATTTACAAACGTTACAATATCAATTTTATGTTTCATAAAAATATTTTCCAGTTACGTAAAAATCATAATTATTTAAAATAAAACGGCCAATGTTAAATTAAATTTCAAGAAATTAAATTTATTTTTGTGTTTCTCAAATTCACTATAAATATATTGCATATTTCCACAACAACTTCACAATTTCATTTCATTTTATATTCAACTCTATTTTTGTGTTTATCATTTTTGTCTTTATCATTTGCTTAAGTCAACACAAAATAGCTCCTAAAATTAATCAACGATCTGAACTCAACGCAAGTAGTGAGAGTTTGAATGTTGTTGTTCATGTAATTCGACTATGGTTTGTTTGAGATTTGACTCGCAACAACAACCAAATTTTTTCATTAGACATGATACTAATGAATTCAAATGTAAGAATGGTTATATAAATTTGAATACATGGGAATCTTTTTTAATGTCATTGGAATAATTAATAACTGTCCAGCAGTTATCACCAAGTAGTGGGGTAGAATAGTGTTTTATCAAAAAAATTGATTCCATTTACTTGGGAATAAAAGTTTTCCACCTTCATTATGGGGGAATTAAAATCCTAACTACTTGGGAATAACTTGTTCCTGTATATAACTATTTCCCTGGAATTAATGTTTATTTATTTCCCTAGAATTAATGTTTATTTTCTATTAACAAACACAAGTATTATTTATTTCGGTCTTTAATTCCCAAGAATAAATTTAGAAGAGGTGAAACAAACACCCAAAAAAAACGTTACAACTTAAAAAGAGAGAAGAAATAGTTTATTTACAACCATGTTAAATAACCACTACTCTACTTTGTATGTGTGAGCTTAAAATGACTTTGTTATTTTATCTATTTACCAAAAAAACACACATAATTATTTCGATGAAAATTTTGGTTGTTTTCTTGAAATAAATACCATAGAAATACGTAAAAATAATTTTTTCATAAGTTGTTGGTTATTAAAAAAGTAAGAAAGATTGTAAAAAAGAAAAGTAAGAGAGAGTAAATTAAATACAACTTGAATTTAATTCTAGTATTTAGGAAAAGATGAAAGTTATTTTTTTCTTATTTTGGAAAACAAAATGCTTTTTTCTCTCTTATATTTTAGAACAAGAGAGTATTTGTATTGTCGACAAAGACAAACGTCTAAGAAATTGAGAGCTAATTCTCCATTTTCACATGAAGAAAAGATCCAACTATATAGGATCAGATTTCAATCTTCTATTTAAAGCAGCTGTGGCATATATATTAATAAATGCAGATTTTAAATAGATAGAACACAAAATGTGCTATTCTAGAATCATTCAGTTCATGTACTCAATTGTACTGTATTCAACATCAACAACAATGATATGATAGTGAGATATAAAAATGGAGAGAGAAATCAATATCATTGCAATCTTGAGTTAAGAATTTCCTCTATCTCTTCATCAACCTCTATATTATCAGCTTTCATACTTTCTAATATCTTATCAACCTCTTTCCCACATCTAACATATATCTTGATCAAGGACAGATACATATCCCTATTCAATGAAGTCACTGTCTTCAATGAATTCACAAAATCTTCAACTTCATTTATATCTCTGTTATTGGTAGCCCAACTCAATATGCTGACAATAGCCCAACTTCATGCACTGAAATGCCTTCTCCATATTCTCCTTGTCAACATATCCAGCAGCAATGATAGCCCAACTGTTGGGAATAGGATTCTTTCCTTTCTCAACCATGTTTTGCAACATTGTTTCTGCTTTTTCAATCATTCCATTCTTGGAATAACCGATCAAAAGGACGTTTGGAACTCTGAAATCATAAACATTACCCGATAAATCCCATTCTACAAGTAGTTTTTCCGCTTCGTCAAGGTCACCCAACTTCACCAAAGAACTCAACATGGTTATATATTCCCTGTTAAGTTGCTTCTTACAGTTCATTTTCTGAAGTTTCCATAATCTCATCATGGCTGTTTTGTTTCCAAGACATGCGTAGTGTGAAATCAAATAATTGTATGCAAGCGTGTCACGTTTGTCTGCTTTGTCCTCACAGTTCTTCAAGTAGATCAAAGCTTTCTCCTTCATGTTGGCTTCGATACAGTGGTTAGCAACAATAGAGTATGTGATCCAATCTGATCTGATATGGCTCTCACGTTCCATTTCTTCCAGCAGTTTCTCCATACCAATAAAATCAGATCTTGCACCGTAAGAGTTTATACAAATCCTATAGCTGAAATTGTCAGGAGAAACACCGTCCTTTTTCATCAGTGCGAAAACACCAAAGACTTTCTCATACTGCTCAGTTTGCAAGTAGAGACACATAATATTATTGAAATTGAGAACAGAAACAAAACCCAAATCCTTCATTGTCTGCATAAGGGAGAGTGACTTGTCAACTAGTCCCTCTCTCACATAACAATTCAAAAGAGCACCATAAGCCTTTTCAGTTTTATGTTCATCACTTAAATTCTGGAAATAGCTCTCCACACTTTCCAGTCCACGAACTTTACCGATAAGATTTAGTTGCACGGCATGGTCAGTTGCTGAAATTGGGCATAGCCCTTTGCTACTCATCCATTCAGAAACCTAAACTTATCAACATTAAAGATATCTCAGTTATTATTACTTCATAACCAGAACAAATGGAACAATTTGAAGAAAGAAACATAAGATAGGATTTGAATTTTATTTTTTCTTAAGACCAATTTTAGTTGTCAGAGAATAAATGTGGCACCTAGTTTAGTTCTTCACCTTAAAAAGAGTAAACAAATAGTTCCTCGACTCGGGATATACTAGTCAACTACAAATTTAAGGTGTAATTAGTCCATGCAAATATAGCACAATGATTTTAGTTCCTGTAATTCTTGGTTTTGTTTTTTATCCCGCAATATCATAAGCCATCTTTTTATAACTTTAAAATCACTTTCTATTATAAATTATTGATGTGACTAATTGAGGTCCTTGTGGCACACTACTGAGTTGCCAATTTTGTAGTGAATTTTCATCTACCTCATTTCAGACTAGGGCTTTGAAATATTAATTTCTCAAAAATATTATTCAAAGATCCTAACAATTTCCATCCCATCAAATCCAAATTCAATTCCTCTTCAACCCACAAACCAGAACAGACCTTCTTCGTGCTTTTAGAGCTATAAGAAATGACTCTATCTACAACAAGCAGGGTAAGTAAAATGTAAACTATTAAATGGAAGACAAGTATTATAAAAGTGCATTCAGCCTTAATGTTGTCCTATATTCATACAACATCAAACAAATCCTAATAACACTACTTAACCCTTGATGGATCTATCAACTATGCTTCATAAATAAGCCAAATATTTATTGATAAATAGTCAAAATGTGCACCTAATATAACAACATATTTACAAACAAATCCTTCTACGTGATCTTTAATTTTCTCTTTGAACTACAAACAAATCTTCCACACATAGAGGCTAATGTTGCCACATCAGATTGTCAAAAGTAGTAATCTACCACACTGTCAAAAGTAGCATTCTTCTTTTGTTTTATTATTTTGGTGGAAATCGAGCTTTGAGTTGCAGCACTTCAATTCTAAATTTATATGTTCAATAACAAGTCTTAACTAATTTGAGTTAAAAGATAGAACAAATTAATACCTGTTAATTTGTTATAGATGCTAAAAAATGTCATTTGATCAACTATATATAGACTTAACAATTAAAACCGCAAGGACATACAAATCACTGTTCCATGCACAAATCAATCAATGTAAGACAGATACCAACTCAGGAAATATCTGAGAGTTAATGAGCTCAGTACAGGGACTCCAATTAGTGAAGGAGATCTGATCAGTGAAATAAACGATGATTATGACAATAAAAGGAATATTCTAACCACCTATAGGCCACAGAAACAACCATAACAGAACAGTAACAATTTCATGACCTTTAAAACTCTCAATACTTCTCTTTAATGGGGACTTAGTTACTCATTACACAACAATAAAAGTGCCAAGCATGTGCTTGTAAAATGAGCATACCAAGTTGATAATTATTAAGTAGAAGTATATAATTATTATGTAGAAAAGTATTCCAAAGAAACACCTGATAGACACAAGTTAATTTACAAGAGAAAGAATAAGAAAAAGGGTCCCACTCCTCATCATGAGCTGTCCCCAGCTCTCATAAGCTGTCACCAGAGCTGTCCCCAGCTCTCATATGCTGTCACCAGCTCCCATAAACTTGGAGGAGGGGATACACATGGGACATGTGTCTTCTTGTGAGTGGTTGGGTGAGCCTATATAAGTCATAGTGAGTGTGTGAGTGTGATTAAGCAGAAATTGAGCTAGTTCTAGCAATTGGGAGAGACTTGGCCTCTCGAAGAGCCATCTTATTCTGAATAAGCACTTTTCTGTTTCAGCTTATTTCAGCTTAAGTGCTTTTATTTTGTAATTCAGCCTTGATTTAGATCCCGTTTGATCTCTAAATCAGTTATCATCTATAATATACTCATTTCTATACTGTTTTATTGTTTTTCTACTGTTCTATTGAAATTGGATCCTATCAAATGGTATCAGAGCCTTGGTTCATCGCTGCTAAGATCTAGAACGATGGATCCAATGGAAAACAGATCTGATAAGAGAGAACAGAGGTTGAGCAAAATAGAAGTTGCAGTCGAGCAACTTCGTCAATTGGTTTTAGAACGAAATCGTAGTAACCGTCGTCAGGGTCGATCACAGAAAAGAGCACAAAACTACGACGAAGAGGAGGAATGGAGCGATAATAACTCATGGTTGTTGGACTCACAATCTCAACCACGGAAAAATGATGGAGGTAATGATGAGAGAATTAACGGCGTCAAAGAAGAAACTCACCTCAACAAATTTGCGTTTCAGCCAGAAGCTGTAGTGATGGTGACTGAAACTGCGGTTAAGGTTGCAACAGAGGAGAGGATTATGTTGAGTACGGTGGCAGAGAACGATATTGCACCTAGACCAGTTTTGCAGAATCCAACACTGTTACAGAACACCGTTCAATCTACAACCACACTAACAGAGCAGGCTTCAGCGCACAAAACGCCGGAGTCCGATTTACATGAACTAATATCTTCAAACACCAATTTGAAAGGAAGAGGAAATAATCAGATGTTTATATTTGAGCCACCTCTGTCGTCGGAACCACCGGACTTGAATTCATCGATAAAAACTTCACTCGAACCAAAACCACCTGATCTATTTCCACCAGACGCGGTTTCGCAGCCATTAACAGCCAATACGAACGTTTCTGTTTTAACTGAGACACGTGATGTGCACGAGGAAGGTAGGAAGGATCTAGAGAACACAAGGGTAGAAGGGCCAGTTGATAAGGTTGGTATCTCTCTTAACTTAATGGGCCAATCTGATAATAGTGTTAGTTTAATTGGAGAATATGAAGTTTGGGATGCAACCCCTGTTTCGGTTTGCTATAACCAGAGCTCAGCATTTCAATGGATAGAGGAGAAATTACTTTACCTTCCATATGATCCTGGGGTACTACTAACCATGGTTAAAGATGTGAAAGTATTAGATGTACTACAACTGTCTACATATGCAATAGCCAAGTGGGGAAATTTACATGGGAATGCTCACTTTGCTGAGAGAATGTGGGAATACATGGATATGCTCACTATCCAAGTAGATGATGATTTGATAAGAGGGTATACAAAAGTGGTTCAAATTATGTTCAATGAACAATTTCTCTTCGATAACTTGCTTGAATTCATTCAAAGACATAAAGAATTTGTGAAATCTAGGAACACTCCCAAAATTTTAAAGTTCATAATTCTTGTTTTGAATGGAAGGAATATAAAAGAAGAAGCAGTACCAGTGGCTTTATTTGTTTATACAATGAATTGTTACAAGGTGACTACCGAAAGTTGTTTTCTTATGTTACTAGAAAAGCCTATAGCATATGCCTTTGATTCATGGGATGCTTCAAGGGAGGTTCTTGCTTTCCTAGCTGGACAGAGAATTGATCATGTCCAAGCTTTAGTGAATTGGAAAGAGAGCAACTGCAGGCTGTCACCTAGAGGCAGTATTAGTGAAGTTGTCCTACATCTTCAATTGCTTGAAGCTGACTCGACAAGTTGTCAACAGTGGGATCCTGGGAACCAGGTGTGGTTTTCTTCTACTATTTTACAAGGTGAATACTCGTGGAACACTGTTATAATGCCTAGAGGTTTTGTAAGTTTCATACAGTTGCATTGGACAGTTGTGTCGTTCTTTGATGTCTGAATTTGTGTGGAAACCAAGGTTTATTTGAAAATATTCACGTTTAACCTCTTTGATGAATTGCAACTTGTTCCATTAAAGAGTAAACTAGCAACCAGGAAATCAAAAATGATTAGTGAAGCCTTTGAGGCAGTAGGGAAACTTACTGCTGGTTGTTTCCTTCAATGTTCCTCTGGGAAGAAAACAATTACTGGAAGTGGATTTGGGATGGATCAGTGGCATATCTACATTACATATGCAATTGTTCTTTATGTTTTAAGGCTCTCAAAGCTTGAAAACAAATTCCCAAAGATAGTTGGAGTGTTAGGAGACACGTTGATCATTTCCTTTGATTTCCAAGAAGGGGTCGACTTTTGCAATCAGAGTTGTCTCCAGAATTTTATGGAGATATCCAGCTCAATCTTGAAGCCTTTTTCAAAGAACAATACCCAAGTCATGGCTTCAAAGGAGACACCCAGGTCACTAACTTCAATCATAATTTGGAAGGATAAATTTGACCATAAATTCCTTGATCTCTTGCAAGCTATTCGTGCCATGTTCATGACATCCACTACAAGTGACAAGTTGTTAGCAGAATTATTAATGTTTGCTTGGAATCCCAGTGCTTGTTACTTAGAGGGCTTAGTTCATTTAGCCAATGTGGAAATAGTGGTTCTAAATTCATCAATTTGCTTAAAACCTTGGGACCCAGGGAAGTTCTATGCTGTTACGGCTAAAGTTGTTTGGGAATGCTGTTGGATCCATTCTCTTTCAATCAATGGCTTGAGGCAGGTGACCTTAGAGGCAGTGGATATTTCAAACAAGTTGGTTGACCAAATTGGGATTAATGGAGGATTATATTCTCTACAAATAAAAGTGAATGATTACAGCATGCTATTCAAATGCAGTATTGGGTGGTGGAGGGCTCAAATGTTTGAAGCTGGCCTATCCAACTTCCAACAGCAGAATCTAGAGAGATTCAATACTTTTAGGAAGAAAGTTGTTTATCATTATGGCTTGAGAAATTCTATGTTAATATATGGTTTGCTTAATTTAGTTTTTGACAGAGGAAAGATTTGGTTCACGAACATTTTGGTGCTGCTTATGTTGATATATGATAAAGGGAAGTTTTGGTCCTCAAGCATGTGGATGCCAAGTGATATGGGATACCACCAGGTGAACCCTATTGCCGAACCATTCATAGTTGGAAGGTTGATGCTATTCTCAGTATTAAGGAGCCAAGCCTATCAAGAAATGAATTGTACTTGGTGGATGATTAGACTAAAGAGGCCTTGGTCATCATAAAGAATGAACAAAGGTAGCTTCAAAGGTTGGAAAAAGAAAGGAGACTACATGCCTTTGAGAATTCATGCCTTTAAGAATTCATCTGCACAAATACAGTTTTTAAGATCCCTCCTTGAGGACAAGGAGAGTTTAAAAGGGAGGGGTATTGATAGACACAAGTTAATTTACAAGAGAAAGAATAAGAAAAAGGGTCCCACTCCTCATCATGAGCTGTCCCCAGCTCTCATAAGCTGTCACCAGAGTTGTCCCCAGCTCTCATAAGCTGTCACCAGCTCCCATAAACTTGGAGGAGGGGATACACATGGGACATGTGTCCTCTTGTGAGTGGTTGGGTGAGCCTATATAAGTCATAGTGAGTGTGTGAGTGTGATTAAGCAGAAGTTGAGCTAGTTCTAGCAATTGGGAGAGACTTGGCCTCTCGAAGAGCCATTCTAGTCTGAATAAGCACTTTTCTGTTTCAGCTTATTTCAGCTTAAGTGCTTTTATTTTGTAATTCACCCTTGATTTAGATCCCGTTTGATCTCTAAATCAATTATCATCTATTATATACTTTCATTTCATCATTTATCTACTGTTTTATTGTTTTTCTACTGTTCTATTGATATTGGATCCTATCAACACCTCAAGTTATTTGATATGTGACAATACTCAATAGTTTGCTTTAATACAGAACCACAAGGATACATATATCAAAAGAACGAGTGGAGATTATTAGAAAAAATATGTGAATGTTGTAACGATTTATTCCTCAGCCTCAGACTGGTTTAAATAGAGAATACAAGATTAATTCCCTCCTTAATGTAGGAGAAAATATAGGACCACATTAAGGTTGAATGTACTTTTATAATACTTTTCTTCCATTTAATAGTTTAGATTTTACTTACCCTGTTTGTTGTAGATAGAGTCATTTCTTATAGCTCTCTATGATGCTATATGTCTTTTGCTTTTCCACCCTGCTAGTAAATTCAATTCAATTTACTAGGACTAAAACAAAAATTCACTATATTTAGAAGGACTAAATGAATAATTACTCAATTGTCTCTACTCTCTAATAGATGGACTACTGATGTAATTCTGATCTGCATAGCACCAACACTTCAGATTGAATGTGTATGTGTCTTTATCAAACAATCATATATTTTGATTATTACTTTTATTTTCATAGATTATTACTTTTACCTACATGTTAGTATTCTGATAGACAATTCAGACAATTTGTCTTAGCAGCTAAACTCAGTGCATGTTTGGTTTAAGTTTTGAAAAAACCAAAAAAGCAATTCTAGAGGTTATCAAATTGGTTCTTCTAAAACAGAATTGATTCTGTCTCCAAAATTAATTCTGCCATAAGCTAGAATTTATAGCTTCTGAGTTTAAATATTATTTTTACACTTAAATTTATCGTTAAATTCACTTTTACATAAATATATCCAAACATAAACTAATTCTACTAAACTCAATTCTATCAAATTACTCTGATTTTTTTTTCTGGTCAGGCAGCCTAGTGGCCGGAATTTCACCCCTTAAAAAGTGAATAAATAGGCGTACCAGTGTTCGACCCCCGGTCCCTCCGCATTACGTGCAAATGTGTTACCAACTGAGCTAAGCTCACGAGACAATTACTCTAATTTTTTGTTAGAAATATAATATTTCTTTGCATAAAATTGGAAGCATCAAATAGAAAAAAACACAAAAACCCTTAATTATAAAGTTAAGATTTAGAGACCTGAAGAGCTTGACCGAAGCGTTTTCTGGTGCGGAGGGTTTTGATGATACCATAAAGTTGTTGGTAGTCAAGAGAGTTACCTTCTTGAAGCCAGTTATCGAGAATGGGGGAAATGCTAATGGAAGGGTC
Source organism: Trifolium dubium (assembly GCA_951804385.1). Lineage (NCBI taxonomy): Eukaryota > Viridiplantae > Streptophyta > Magnoliopsida > Fabales > Fabaceae > Trifolium > Trifolium dubium. The sequence continues at coordinate 15,284,130 of OX638066.1, forward strand.
TCCTAAGGGGCTTATTATAGAGAAGAGGTTTCTACGGGTAGTGACTGTGGAACAGTATGGTCTACACAGTAGGAAAGTTGAAGTGATACGAGATTTTTGAAAGATGAAAGAGAATGGTGTTGACGCCATTGTTAATGGTGTTGCGACTGCGAAGATGTTTGTTAATGGTGTGTGGTGATGGACGAAATTTATTTTTTAGGCCCTCAAAATGCTTCCAGGCCCCCAAAAACTCGAAAATACTCTCAATTTAGGGAAATAAATTTTTTAGATTGTATAATCTGTAAAATGCATTTTTTTGGATTTTATCTACTAAAATAATATACATTTCGGATCGTAACTACTAAACTGGGAGAAAATTCGGAAGATATCTACCAATCTGGTTTCGGAAGTTATCTTCCAAATTTTATGTTTACAGAATTTCTTAAAAAAAATCATAAACTAATCACTTTAAAACAAAGGTTGCCTGTTTTAAGCCTTCAAATGAGTGTGTGATGCTCCAAATGAGCGAATAAATGATGATTTATAGCTTGAAAACGTGAAAAACCTAAAAGATTACCTGTTTCGACTGATTATGTTTTCTCCTTTTTTTTCGGATTTTATCTACCAAAATTATATACATTTCAGATCTTAACTACCAAATTGGGAGAAAATTCTCATAATTTGATATTTTCGGTTTGTAACTTCCGAAAAATATGATATTTCAGATCGTAACTACCAAAAATTTTATTTCCAATCGTATCTACCAAAAATTATGAATTTTCGTATTATATCTTCCGAAATTTTTTGGTCTTACCATGTTTCGGAAGATATCTTCCGAAAGATATTTTAGGTACTTTGGGGGGCGTGGGAGTAATTCAAGGGGTGGATAAAGCAATTTTCATGATGGGTTCAAAGCATATGCCCATAAGAAAATTACTCTATACCCATGTTGAGACACTAAAAATCCCAAAATTGTCTTTCGCTTTAGAGACAATGTTTCCAAAATGTTTGAGAAATAGAAAATTTTTCCTCCCACTCTACAATTATCCCCTCAGCCCTACAAATTATTAAATATTCTAATTTTACCATTTTTTATTTAAAATTATCCTTTTTTTTTTCATAACCAATTTTTTTTATCAATACGTATCTTCATTTATTTACTTGTTATTTCCCATAATTGTCATCATAAATGTGATTAAAAGAGTGTTTATGTCATTATGAAAAAGTTTGAAGTCGAAATAACAATTAAAGTAGGGTAAATAGACCGATACACCATAATAAAATATGCAAATTTTGCAATATCTTTTGTAAAAAAATAGTTTTACAGTAATGTTTGATTTTTTGCAATACTCCTTGTACTCAGTCAATCATAAAATAACCACCGCAAAATATAATATTTAACGTGGGTTTAAAATCGTCGCAAATAAAAATCGGCGTAAAAATATTATTTTAGCGAGGGTTTTAAACCGCCGCAAAAAAACGGCCACAAAATACAATTTTATCGGGGTTTTATTATTGTTGACTGAGTCAATGAAAGTATTACAAAAAAATCAAACATTACAAGGGGGAATTCTCAAAAAAAATTACAAGGATATTGCAAAACTTGTATAGTTTGCAGGGGTATTAACCTATTAATCCATTAAATTAAAAGCAATAATTATAAACGAAATGAAAACTTGAAGAAAAAGTAAGGTTTACATAATGTTCAGGTCTCTATAAGTTCGCATTTTTTTGATATAAGTCCCTGTAAGTTTTTTTATTTTAAATAAGTCCTTGTAATTATATGTTTTTTTGAAATTAGTCCCTTTAGATAAAATCCGCAGGAAAATCTGCATTTTTCTTGCAAATATTCCTTCAAATTTTCTTGGGGATTTAATATTTAGAGACTAATTTTAAAAAAATATATAATTGCAGGGACATATTTAAAACAAAATTTTTTACAGGAACTTATATAAAAAAAACACGAACTTACGAGAGAACTTGAACATTGTTTAAGCCAAAAAGTAAATGAAATGCAAGTAAAGAAAGCAAGTAAAACATTTGAAAATAAAAAGATTTGATTCAGTGAACATGAAAGCAATTACAAAGAAAATGTAAAAAATGGTCAAGAACACATACATTGCGATCCGTTATTGCACTTGTTTCTCACTACGCTTGTGTACTTCGAGGCGATGCTTGACAATGCATAATTCTCTCCAAATTTTGCTAAGTTTTATAAAAATCCATAATCTTTACAATTTGCTTAGTTAGTAGAACCCTTCAATTTACTGTATACGTTGTAATTCTGCCACGTGTGTTCCGTATCCGTTCAGGGTTTGCAAAGAATTTGAATTGTAAGCCTTCTATGTTCAAATTGGAGTTTTCGCGGCTTTGATGTTGGTGTGTATCTGATGCATTAAATGAGTATTCAATGTTAATTGTCTTTTTATACATGCAAACACTGTATATTCGCCTTATTTTATGTGAAACGGACAAAGTGCGATAAATGGGTTTGGCATTTTTCTACGAAGTCGTCGTTTTTGTGTCTATAAATTGGGAGATTTGGGCAATGTCATCGCATCCAACACATCAGTTTCAGGCAAGCAAGAAAGTTGTTTCTATGGACAAAGCTTTCGATTCCGTTGGTTCTATCAGGGTTGGTAGAGAGACCTGGAGGATTAAGGTTCGAGTTCTTCGTTTGTGGACCGTGCCTTCGTATCTAAATCCGCAGCAGGTGAATTCAATTGAGATGGTGCTGATTGATGAGAAGGTATGGATGATTTTGGTTGTGTATGCGTGTTTGAATTACAAGGTTATGTGTACTGTAATGTTGATAGATGTTTTGTTGTTTCGGGGAAGCAAGATCCATGCCTCTGTTCGTCGGCAGCTTCTCTATTTGTTCCAGTCAAAAATTGTGGAGGGTAATGTTTACAAGATGTGCAATTTCCCTGTGCAGTCTAAGAGTGGGTACTATCGCACAACTGCCCATCCGTATAAGCTACTTTTCCAGTTGAGGACCAAGGTTCAGTCTTGTGCGTCTGAAGCAATTGATCGATTTGGGCTGTCCTTGAGCAGTTTGAATGTTATTTCTTCACATGGATCAGAGCATGAGTTTTTAGTAGGTAAATATTCCTATTTTTTGTGCATTTGATTCTCATGGAAATTATGTGAAAATGTTTCGTTTGTTACCTGTTATAAGTCCTGTTCTTCATTTTCGTTTGTTACATGTTCTCTGTAATGTGTAGATGTGATTGGGTTGGTGACTGGTGTTTCTTCCGTGAGGGAATATATTTGTGATGGGGTAGTTACAAAGATGATTCTTCTTGAGCTGAGCGGCAATAGGTTAGTTGGTTCATGGTTAATTATAATACATAAATTTAAAGTTGTATAGGATATGTTGTTGAAAATAGCTAAGAGTTGATTTTATTTATGCAGTGGTAAGTGTGAGTGTGCTTTGTTTGGTGATTACGTGGATCCAATTGAAAAGCATTTTCAACAGAATGGTTCTGGGTTACCCATTGTTGTAATTCAATTTGCAAAAATTAAGAGTTTTCGAGGTAGTATTGTATTGCGCTCTTGATTTGGGTAAAAATGTTAAATGTATTACGTTAACTATTTTATAATTATGAATGTGTGTGTCTACAGGCAAGGTGTCTATACAAAATGTGATGCATGCCACAAGGGTTTATGTTAATCCCCTTATGCCAGAAGCGATTGAATTTAAAGAATCGTAAGTAATATTATATGTGATGGCTTTGGACAGTTATATGTAGTTTGTTGTTGGGTCTGAAACTGTTGTATTGGAGAGTAAAATCTGATTTCGTCAATGTAATTTAGGTTGGCACTTGATGGTGTTGATTGTTCTGCGCCTGTTCCCCTTATTGGTGGTAGAACAAGGCCATCTAACCAAGAAGATTTTCTGGTGAAATAATCCAAAGATGAGTCTTGCCACATAATTAATTAGTTAAACCAACTCTTTTGATTTTCCTTATTAATTAGTTTCCACTTTGTTTGTACCGTGATTAATTACCTTTGTCTTTACAGTTGTGTTGTATTGTTTTTAAGAGCTATTGATTTTAATATCAATTGCTCAAAACTCAATTATCTTTTGTTTTTGTGTTAGGAAGTCTCTTGTGTGAGAGGAACCAGTATAAAATTGCTTGTCTCGTCTCTCTCTCTATCTCTCTTATTCTTTCTGCTTATGTTTCTGTTTACGTGCGTTGCTTGTGTTTGTTTTATCCGCTGTTGCTTCTGATAAGTTTTCTAAACTTATAAGAAGTTTTTAAAATTACCAAAACACAATTCAACCCCCCCCCCCCCCCTTCTTGTGTTTTTCACACCTTCAATTGGTATCTAGAGCTCCGGTTGTTACACATCACTTAACAGTGAAACAAAAAGATCCTGAAAAACACAATGACTGAAGCTATTGAGAGTTCTAAGAAGATTGAAATTCCATATGATTACAACTCTGAGAAAGGAGAGAAAACTGGAAGTGTTTACAACAAAGCACCTAAGTTCAATGGTGACCAATCAACCTTTAGTTGGTGGAAATACAAAATATATCCACACATTATAGCTGAAGATGAAGGGTTGTGGGATATCATTGAAGAAGGTGTTAGCTTTCAATAACACCTTGATGAAGATGGCAAAACTACTGCTGCTGTTAAGAAGACTTTCACAGCTGAACAAAAGAAAGAGTGGAAAAGACATAATAGAGCTATATCTATTCTTGCTGAATGCATCACTCATGATGAACTTTTGAAACTTGGAAACAGATCAAGTGCTAAAGGTATTTATGACTCTTTGTGTACTACATATGAAGGGAACCAACAAGTGAAAGAAGCAAAAGCAAATCTTCTAGTCCATCAGTATGAAATGTTTAAGATGAAAGACACTGAAAACATTGAAGAAATGTATGCAAGGTTTAAAATCTTGGTTTCAGGTCTTGGAGTCTTAAAGAAGAGTTATACAACTTCTGATCATGTGAAGAAGATTCTGAGGTGTTTACCACCCAAGTGGAGACCAAAAGCCACTGCTATTCAAGAAGTAAAAGATCTCAATACTTTGAGCCTAGAAGAGTTAACTAGTTCTCTCATAAGTCACGAGATGGAACTAGCTTCTGATGAGCCAAAGAAGAAATCAAAGTCATTGGCTTTGCCAGCAACTTTGAAGTCTCCTAAGGCTCTAAAGGCTAAAATTATTGAATCTGATGCTGAGGAATCTTCTGTAGATGAACAGGAAGATGGATCAGATGAGGAACTTTTTGCTTTAATTTCAAAGTTCAGAAAATGGAACAAATACAAGAACAACAAAGCCTCTGGGAAAAGTTCTGGTTCAAAGAGTTATGGAAACAAAAATTCAAGTTCGAAAGACAAGAAAGACAGCTCTAAGAATAGTTGTTTCAACTGCAAAAAGACTGGTCATTTCATTGCTGATTGTCCTGAGTTAAGCTCAAATGATAAAGGGAAAAAGGGTAGTTTCAAAAACAGAATGAAGAAAAGTCTTATGGCAACTTTTGAAGATCTGGAAAAGTTATCAGATGATGATGATGAAGAGGCTAACATAGCTCTAATGGCTACAACATCTTCTGATAATGAATCAGACATGGATGATGAATCTGATACTGATGATATTGATGAGGTAATTTCTAAACTCCCTCATGATAAGCTTCTGATTGCACTTAAAGACACTATGAAGCAATATATAAACAAGTCAAATGATTTCAAAAGTTTAAAAACTAAAGTTGACTTGCTTATAGAGAAATCTAATCTACTTCAAACTCAATACAATGAATCTCTTTTGAAAATCAAAGAGCTTGAAGAAGGTTGTGTTGCTTGTAACAAATCACATGATAAGCATGAAGTTGCTCTTCATGAATTTGTGAAACATAATGTCAATAAGAGCAAGGTTGCTTCCATGATCTATAATGTTAGCAAAAACAAAGGTTATGGGCTTGGTTATTCTGCATCTTCTGATAAAGATAAATCAACTCAATCTGTTTGTTTAAGCAAAACACCTCCTCCTCTCTATTCAACTTTTGTTTCAGAATCTGGAAACTCTAAGAAAGTTTCACAAACTACAGTTTTGAATAAGGGTAAGTCAAAAGTTTCAGAAAGTAACACTTTAGAAACTAAGACAAACTCTAATTAAAAAATGAAGTATTCAGAAGTTAAGATTCTGAAGAGACCAGTTCCTAAGGAAACTCAGGTTCTGATAACTTCAGAAGCTAGTACTTCTAATACAAAGTCTGTGAAACCTATTAGAAGCTTTGGCAAGAAGAAGTATGCACCTCAAACAAGTTTTCAAAAATCATACTTCTACAAGGCCTACACTAACAAATCAGGACCCAACAAGTTGTGGGTACCAAAATCTGAAATAGTTTATTTGACAGGTTTGCACTCAAAGAGAGAAAAAGGAAAGTACTTGGTACCTGGACAGTGGTTGCTCACGTCACATGACAGGAGAAAAGGATTTGTTCCTCACCCTAACTCACAAAGAGGGAGGGAATGTAGGATTTGGTGGGAACCAGAAAGGAAAAATAATTGGTACTGGTACAGTAGGTAACTCTTTCTCAACTATTTCTGATGTTTTGTTAGTTGATGGATTATTTCATAATCTTCTGAGCATAAGTCAATTATGTGACAGTGGATATGAAGTGGTGTTTAATAAGAACACATGTACTGTAAACAAAGACTCTAATAAGTCTATTGTTTTCAAAGGGAAGAGAAAAGGCAATGTTTATAAAATCAACCTTTTTGAACTAAAAGAACAAGATGTTGTTTGTTTATTGACTTTGAGTGAAGAAAAATGGGTCTGGCACAAGAGATTGGTTCATGCTAACTGGAGATTAATCTCTAAGCTTAGTACACAAAATCTTGTGAGAGGCTTACCAAATTTAAAGTATCACTCAGATTCAGTTTGTGGTTCTTGTCAAAAAGGGAAGCTTTTTAAAAGCTCTTTTAAAGATAAAAACATTGTCTCTACCTCTAGACCTTTGGAATTACTTCACAATGACTTATTTGGACCAGTTAGCACTGCTTCAATAAGTGGTAAGAAGTATGGACTTGTCATTGTTGATGATTATAGTAGATGGACATGGGTTAAATTCCTCAGATCCAAGGATGATACATATTATGTGTTTAGTACCTTCTGCGCTCAAATACAAGTTGAAAAAGATTTGAAAATTGTTAAAGTAAGAAGTGATCATGGTGGTGAGTTTGAAAATGAACCTTTTGAAATCTTTTGTGAAAATAATGGAATTCTCCATGAGTTCTCTTCTCCTAGAACTCCACAACAAAATGGGGTTGTAGAAAGAAAGAACAGATCTTTACAAGAGATGGCCAGAACCATGATGCATGAAAATAATTTGGCTAAGTATTTCTGGGCAGAAGCAGTAAACACAGCTTGTTACATTCAAAATAGGATCTATATCAGACCTATGATGAAAGTAACAGCATATGAATTGTTCAAAGGAAGAAAACCTGATATTTCTTATTTTCATCAATTTGGATGTACTTGTTATATCTTGAATACAAAAATTCATTTAAAGAAATTTGACTCTAAAGCATCTAAGGGTATCTTCATTGGATACTCTGAGCATTCAAAGTCATACAGAGTGTATAACTCTGAAACTAATACAGTTGAGGAGTCTATGCATGTAAAATTTGATGATAAAGAGCCTGATGATGAAAAATCAGAGCCTATTGAAGTTATTGCAGATAAACATAATTCAGAAGAAGAAAGTTCAGAAGTTCATATGAGTTCAGAACCTGAATCACCTTCTGAAGACAAAGCTGCTTCTGATACTGTTCCAACATCTCAAGAAGATAGTGAATCAGATGCTGAGATTGAAGAAGTTATCAAGAATAACTCATTCAAATATAAGTCATCTCATCCTCAAGAATTAATTCTGGGAAACAAAGATAGTCCTAGAAGAACCAGATCAAGCTTTCAAAAGGAAGATTCAATGGTGTGTTTAGTCTCTACCATTGAACCTAAAAATGTTGATGAAGCTTTAAAGGATGAAGCCTGGATTCTAGCTATGAAAGATGAACTATATCAGTTTGAAAGAAATGATGTTTGGAATCTTGTTCCTAAACCTGAAGACAAAAACATTATTGGAACAAAATGGGTTTTCAGAAACAAGCTAAATGAACAAGGAGAAGTCATAAGAAACAAAGCAAGATTAGTTGCACAAGGATATAGTCAACAAGAAGGAATTGATTACAAAGAAACTTTTGCTCCAGTTGCAAGATTGGATGCAATCAGACTATTCCTATCCTATGCAGTTAATCATGGTATCATCTTATATCAAATAGATGTGAAGAGTGTCTTTCTTAAAGGTTTTATCTCTGAAGAAGTATATGTCAAACAACCTCCTGGATTTGAAAATTATCAAAACCCAGATCATGTGTTCAAACTAAAGAAGTCACTTTATGGTCTTAAACAAGCACCTAGAGCTTGGTATGATAGACTAAACAACTTCTTGATTGATAATGGTTTTGAAAAAGGGCAAGTTGATTGTACACTTTTTAGAAAGACTTTAAAGAAAGACATTTTGATTGTCCAAATATATGTTGATGATATCGTGTTTGGGTCAACAAATGCTACTCTCTGCAAGAATTTTTCAAAGCTTATGGAGAAAGAATTTGAAATGAGTATGATGGGTGAAATGAAGTACTTTCTTGGAATACAAGTTAATCAAACAAAGGAAGGAACTTATATTCATCACACCAAATATACCAAAGAGCTTCTGAAGAAATTCAACTTGGAAGATTGCAAGCCTATGAACACTCCTATACATCCAACTACAAGCCTGAACCTGGATGAATCTGAAGGCAAAGTTGATCAGAAAGTTTACAAGGTATGATTGGTTCTTTACTCTATCTAACTGCATCTAGACCTGATATTTTATTCTCAGTTTGTTTATGTGCAAGATTTCAATCAGATCCTAGAGAATCTCATCTCACTGCTGTGAAGAGAATCTTTAGATATCTGAAAGCAACTTGTAATTATGGATTACTTTACAAGAAATCCAATAAATATGAGTTAAATGGATTCTGTGATGCTGATTATGCTGGAGATAAACTTGAAAGAAAATCAACAAGTGGTAGTTGCCAATTTATGGGTGAAAATCTTATCTCTTGGTGTAGCAAAAGGCAGACCACCATTGCTATGTCAACAGCAGAAGCAGAATACATTTCAGCTGCTAAATGTTGCACACAACTTCTTTGGATGAAATATCAATTAGAGGATTATCATATAAGCAGTCACTATATTCCTTTATATTGTGATAATACTGCAGCCATTCAGCTTTCTAAAAATCCTATTTTACACTCAAGAGCTAAACACATAGAGATCAAACATCATTTTATTAGAGACTATGTTGAAAAAGGGGTTATAAATATCAAGTTTGTTGAGACTGAAAAACAATCTGCTGATATTTGTACTAAACCTTTATCTGTTGAAAGATTTGAATTTATAAAGAAAAATCTCACATGGTGTTTGTTCCTGATTGTTAGCTTTTGAGAGTGAAATTCTTTTAAAATATGATTTTAATCAGAAGCTGTTGGATTTCAGAACCTCAAGGTCAGAAGTTCTGATAGACTACTACTTCTGATAATAATCAGAATCAAAGAATGGTTCTGATATGGTAGTGGAACAGTTTGTGTCCTATATCCTTTTAACTGTTGTCCACTAACTTGTCAGTTATTTAAATAAACCTCTATACACGTGTCTGTTTGTATTTAGATTGATTGTTGGTTAATGATGATTAAGTGCTTTATTTAGAAAATGACTCTCTTGTCCTTTTGCGTGGTACTGTTTTGTTGTTTGTTTGTTTTCTAAAAATATACATGTCATACACGTTATACACTTACACACAAGCACTCATTACAAACACTTTTCATATTCTTCTAAACCTCCAAACTTTTCAGTTCTTCTCATCTCTAGCTTTACCAAAACCCTAAACCTTCAACAATGGCATCGTCATCCTCTGCTCAACCTGTTGCTACTTCTCAAACTGCTACATCATTACTCGTACCTGAAGTTGGTCCTATCGTAAATCTCTAGAAACAACAGAAGTTCTCAATCGCTACGGATACGATGAAGTTCAAGAGTCTTCATCTCAAGTGCGTTGTTGAAAAGAGAGTGGATTTCAACAGTTTGAAGGCAAATGGTTATGATGTACAGAAAATGTTCTTTGAACAAGGTCTTGAAAAGTACTTTAACATCTTAAACGGTCCAGTTTATGATGAAATGGTAAAGGAATTTTGGATGAAGGCATCAGTTTTTGACAGAGAAGCTGCTTACCAAGAGGTGGTTAAGTTGGCTAAGACAGCTCCTCACTTACAAGGAAAAACAAGAGAAGAATTAGGGCTTCCAGCTTTTACTCAAACAGAAATTAGATCCAATATTGCTGGAATGGATATTGTGATTACTGCTGATCACATAGCCAAAGTTCTCAACCTACCCAACAATGGAATGTATCTGGGTGGATACAAAAACAAGGGTCACAACTCAACTATTCAAACTCAGTTGTTTGATAAAGAAAAATCCTCTGAGCAAAGAGATTTGAAGAATCTGTTTAAGGTTGTTTACAAAATTTTGTTTGAATCTATTACTACTAAGGCTGGTGGTACAAACTGTATTTCTTCTGAACAGAAATATTTTATGTTCTATTTACATAAGTTTGTAAAGATGAACATTCCAAAATACATCTTTGATCATCTCTGTGAAGTAATTAATTGTAGCATTGAACTTGGTCACACCAATTGTCATCATGCTAGGTTACTTTCACATATGTTTTTCTTAAGCAACTTTCCACAAATTCTTGAGAAGGATTATCCTGGATTTGTGAAGGCATCTTATTTGGAAGAGAGAGTGGTTGATGGAAGGTCTCTCAAGAAGATGCATCTGATAAGTGGAAAAGTGGTTTTTCCAAACAATCCACTTCTGATGGTTAAAGAGGATCAGAGACTGTTGTCAACCTTCCCTGAAGTGAATACAGAAGGAGCAATGGTAATTGTCAAAGGTTTAATCAAGCACTGGGAGGAGTATGGATTTGAGACTGCTGGTAATGAGGTGGATATCACCAAACTTGGTTTTGACAAGAAACAAGATTTTGTGATGAAAACTACTATGAGAAGGGAAAGAATACCAAAGAAAAATCCAAATGCTGGTATCTCTATCATAAGTGGTCAAGAAAGGGAGAAGCGTGAGAAGGAAGCTAGAACAAAGAAGTCAAATGAGAATCAGAAGAACAAGAGGAAGCGTGTATGTTCTGATGATGAGGAAACTGATGAGGAACCTCTGGAAGTAAAGAGAAGAAGGATTAAGAAGCTCAAGGAAGAAGAAGCAACCATGAATCAAATGCAGAATCAAGGTATGTTTTCTAAAAACATTGTTAATGAGCCTACTGAATCTCAATCTAGGAATGTTAAGCCTAGGAATGATGTGTCTTCTATGCCTAAACCTCCTTCTGAACCTGCTGTTGTTGTACAAAAATCATCTCCTGAACCCACAACAACTGTTGAACCTTTGCATGAGCGCTCAGTGTTAGATATGCTATCTGAGCATTTATCTCCTCAAACCATTCATACTGAAACTACAAAATTGCCTGAAACACCATCCAAACCAATCTCTAAAGAGAAAAAGAAAACTAAGTTAGATGAACTTGAAGAGAAACACTTCAAGATTGTTACTGACTTAAGTTCTGACTCTTCTTCAGAAGATGAACAACCTCCCACCCCACAACATGTCAAAACACCTGTTAAACAACCAACTCCATCTAAACCAACCATTCAAATCATCAATCCTTTAACTGAAGTTACTTCTGAACCACCATACATTGTTACTTCATCTCCATCATCTCCAATTCACAATACAACAACTTCTGAGCCACAAAACTTTTCTCAAACCTTCTATGAGCCAGAAATTTCCTATCAATCTATACTTGACAGCATAGTGTCTCAACACTCAAACAACACTGTGTCTAGTATTGAGATTCTGGACAGGCTTATTAATAATGATATTAGAAGATTGCATGTCTTGAAATCTTCTCATGCTATCATGCCTAGTCAGATTGTGCAGAAGATTGATGAAATTAATGGTTATCAGAGGTTAATTATGGCTGCTTTGAAGAAGAAGTATGTTGAAGAGCTTACTTATGAATATCTGCAGTTCTGTGATGAATTTGAGAATGCTTTTGAAAAATCTATTCAGAAACAGAAATTTGCTCTTACTAGCTGCTCACATGAAGAGATGGTTTTAATGGAAATGGAACAGAAGCTGATGAAGTTGAATGATATAAACAAATATGATGGTGGAGAATCAACAAAGATGATAACTGAAAGTGCACATATTGATCATGAGACAAGATTCCTGAAGCTTGAAGAAGTTCAGAAGGAGCATACAAACAAGTAAATCTCATTGGAAGCTGGGGTAAATGAAGTCAAGTCTAATCAGAAAGATCTGAAGGAAACAATTGACAAGAATGCTGAGAAGACTGACAAACAGTTTGAGAAACTGCTGTCTCTGTTTGAAGCTCATTTGCTACCCAGATCTTCTTCATCTCAACCCTAGGATTCTATGTCTGTGCACATTTTTTTATTGCATTTCAATTTGGTTGTAATGCTTGAACATGTTATTTTCTTTTAATTGCATGAACATCTTTGCTTATATCTTATATGTGTTGCATTATATGTGTGTTATTTTTTTATTTAAAATGTTTTTGAAAATGTTTTTCAATGTAAAAGCACAGAGAAATAATAGAAACAATTCAAAGCATAAACCATGAGACTTTTATTGATTATAAAAGAATAATTAGTACATAAGATCCTAATTCTATTTAGAGTCTACATCTGACTTCTGAGAACTAGCAGAGCTTGAGTTCACTGTTGGAGATTGAAGAATCTCTAAGTAACTCATATAATCAAAATCTGTCTTATCACAATCAGAAGGGGATTCTGAACCTTCATTAACAGATGGATCATATGTTCTGAGAAATTCTGCATAATCAGAATCAGTTTCATCAGAATCTGATGAAAGTGTTATATACACTGGATCTTTTGGTGCTGCTTTTGATCTGAGTCTATTACTTCTTCTTAATGGAGCTGAAGAAGAACCTTCTCCTTTCAACTTCCTTCCTTTTGGCTTGGATTTTGAAGTTGATTCTTCTTTCTTCACTTCTTGTGGCATCTTACCTTTGTTTGCTCTTCTATCCTTATCCATTATTCTGAAAATAATGTGTGGAAGTGTTGAGTAAATTGAACTTGGTAACGTATTGCTTTTAAAGATTTCAATTGGTTTAAGTCATGTGGTTTTTCAAGAATGTCATTTATGATACAGCTGTAACTGTCCACTGACTTGACTACTTGGAAATTGTACTTTGACTGTTTTCTGTCTTTTATTAATGTCTTTACTTCTTTTTGTAAAACTGTTTTTGTTTGATAACAAAAGGGGGAGTAAGAGTCATTAATCTAACAATGCGAAGCACAAAACTGAAACCAAAAATGAAACCAAAATTCTTTACAGTTTTGTTTAATTTATTTTCTACCTATATTATGTGGGAAACATAGGTTTATATTGAACTAAATTTTTCATATGATGAAAAATGAAAAGAGTGCAATTTTTTCATTTATTATCAGACTTAGGAGAGCGTGCAAAACTATTCTTTGAGAGTCAAAATATGAAAAATTTGAGTCAAAATAAAAATATGTTTTATACTATTTTAATTATTCAAATGTTAAACTTAGGGGGAGTTTGCAAAGCTTGTGAACCTAAGTGAAACTTGGAAAATTAAAATAACAACCATTGTTAATTAATACAAAGTTTGTCATCAATCAAAAAGGGGGAGATTGTTGGAACAAATGTGGTTCTAACTAAGTCCTTAAAGTTTTGATGATAACAAAGTATTAATAAACAATAGGGTATTTTAATATTTTATCTAAGTGTGCAGGATTAAAATTATATTATGTTCACAGTTGATATAAGAAGCTCTGAAACAAGCGCCAAAATTGATGTCATAAGCAACGATATCAGAGGCAACGACATCAGAAGCAACATTGATCAGAAGTTACTCCAAAGTCAGAAGTTGGTTAACTCAGAAGATGTGTTGAGTCTGAAGGTCATAAATTTCAGAAGCTAAGGAATCAGAAGTTATGTTGGAAACATAAAGTCAGATTAAACTATCAGAGAATGTCAGTGTTAACTGATAGTGATTCAATGATTGGAAATCATTTGAATTTAAAGGCTGTGATTGATTGTGAAATCATAGTACTACATCCTTATCATCAGGATAGTGACGTTAGTACTATTTTACTACATAAGGGCGAATATTCTCATACAAAAAGAATAAATGGATAAGCTTTACCAAAAATGGCAAATATCCCATGTTACCTTTGTCCTTACACAGCTGGTGTGACAATGACCTCTGCAACGGTCAGTAACATCAAACGTCTCTTTTTCTTCTACCTCATATAAATAGAGAACAACTCTTGAAGATCAAGCGACGCAAAATTCAAAAAGCAACAACACCTACTCTGTTTTTCATACAAGACTGCAAGCACTGCTTCTGAAGTTATTCTGTCTGTGCTTCTGACTTTTGTTTTCTTAGGAATCAATTGTTAGAGTCTTTACAGTTGTGTTGTATTGTTTTTATGAGCTATTGATTTTAATATCAATTGCTCAAAACTCAATTATCTTTTGTTTTTGTGTTAGGAAGTCTCTTGTTTAGAACTTGAGCATTAGGAAGTCTCTTACTAGTGTGTTTGAGCAATTGTAATCAAAGTGATTATAGTGAAATCCCTTGGAAGTGCAAGGGGACTGGACTACTCTCGGTTTGTGAGAGGAACCAGTATAAAATTGCTTGTCTCGTCTCTCTCTCTATCTCTCTCTCTTACTCTTTCTGCTTCTGTTTCTATTTACGTGCGTTGCTTGTGTTTGTTTGTTTGTTTTATCCTCTGGTGCTTCTGATAAGTTTTCTAAACTTATAAGAAGCACCAGAAACACAAAATTACCAAAACACAATTCAACCCCCCCTCCCCCTCTTGTGTTTTTCACACCTTCACTAACAACATCTCACAAGTGTCTACTGTAAAATGAAGGAATACAGCAGTAAGTGGTACTCAAAATATGGATTTAATTGAATTTGGGAGCTAAATTGATACACTGTTTGATGTTCATGCATCATGTTAACCAAGGCTGGAGTACTGCAGGTGTGTGTTGCTTCGTTTTTGCATGTGCAAATGTACATACCCATCTTTTGTTTTATTGTACTTTTGTTTTTGTTGGACTAATTTGCTTGCGGAAAAAAGAGTGGGCAAGGAAACTGAAAATTTATTTAGATACATGTGATGGGTACATACACTTGAAATTATAGCCCCTGAAAACATGTCATGAAGTATTTAGTTTGGTAATTATCTTATCTTTGTAGGAGGATTGGTAGTTACATTAGGTATGTTTTACCCCCACATTATATATGGTTTGCATTGTTGGGTGTAAATACCACCACATGTGGTACAGCTGTGCTAATTAGATGGCAATGTGAAGTAATCCCATTGTCAAATTATACATGTGTTATTTTTAAGTGGTATGATTCTGTTGTGGAAAGAGTGGATATGTGGTATTCAACTGGTCTGTTTCCAAATGATCCAAGGTTTGAGTGGGCTTAACATTGTGTTAATATTATGTTCTATTATAGAGGAATGCAGATTGATTGTTTTTCCTTTTTCATTTAGGTTTCGGCTAAAAATTAATGTGCATGATGAGAGTGTTGAACAGAAATTTATAATGTTTGACAATCAAGTTAGGAAGTTGGCATTTGATACTTGGTGCCTCTTTAGCTTCTATTGTAAGGATTTCTTCAGTTATATTTGTTGGTCTGTCCATATATTTTATTAACATCTTTTTGGTTCTATCATTCTAACATTGTACTCATACTTAAATGTCTATTATGTTAGGTAGAAAGCTCTTCCATCTATCCTAATGAGTTGGAAGTTATAGATGGTGATCCAGTTATGTTTAAAGTGACTAAAAAAAGCATTGGGTTATTGTCTAATGATATTTCATATGAAATAGAGGATATGTTGGGTGAAACTCGTGTTGTTCAACGATTCCTTGATTGTTATTATATGCCAAAATTAGGGCTTAAAGGTCGTTTTGTTGATGCACAGTCTCCCCCATTTCAATATGATGCATGCTCTTTCAGTGAATTAGAATACACTACAGAGGATTATCTCCCCCAAAACATGAAGAGAAAACTGGAGGCCACTATGAAAGATTTTGGTGGAGATGATACGGAAAGCTTATCCAAAAAATTTAAAAGCCATTAGAATAAATTGTATGCTTTATTTGGTCTTAATAACTCTAACTATGTTGTTCTGCTTGCCTATGTATTATCAACTATCTATAAGTTTCCATTGTCTATTTTAATTAGTGGTTTATGTTAGAGAAGATGGCTTATGTTAGTGGTTTAATTAAAGACAATAATGTATTTGTGTTTTTGTGTTGTCTCTTACTATGTTGTATGCTTAGCATTGTTTCTTTTACTAAGGATAAATTAATTAAACTGTTATGATTAAAAAAAAGGATGGAAAAAATGGTACCTAAAAACTCACTCCATTGTTATAAGCATTCGTCTACGTTCAACCCTCAGATACTGCAAATTTTAAACTGTTGGGAATTTCTCCCAAGAGGCTCAGGCAGGCTTTTTTTTTTTTTTAGCTTACTTGGTTCTTTTTTGTCTGTCCACACTTCATTTGAGCAGATGAATATAAAATGTGTTGGTTCTTACATGTCCACCTATAGTGTACATTTTGATAAATTGGTTAGGCAATAAGCATGCATATAAATCTGTTAGTGAAGAAAACTTAAATTTTGGAATGAAATCTTGAATTTTCATAACTTGGTCAACTTTCTAATATTTGAATTAGTCAGATAATAAACTTCATATTTTATTGCGCATCAATTCTTTTTTAATTGAGATGATAAAAAAATTGGAAGGTCTAAATTGAAACCAAGTTAGTTCTAAATTTTTTTACTGCACTTAAATTTTAGGTGATCCAAATTTTCATTCTAAATTGAAGGGCTAAGTTGAAGTTTTTGGGGATCCAATACTTAAATTTTGGTAACTTGGTCCCTTTTCCATTATTTTAATAACTCAAATAATAAACTTCACATTTTCTAGACATGATTTATAGACCATTTTAGTTGTTAGGCATGATTTTTGGTCTATGATTAAAAACAGATACATCCAATATTCAATTTTGTTTTGGCTATTGAATAAAAATGTGAAATTAATGTTTCAGACACATCCAACACAAAAATTAATATTTTTTTGTAACCAAAAAAAATAATTAATGATGTTTATAGTTGAAATATAATTTAAATTTAATGTTTTGACCAAATAGTTTATTTTGTGGTATGTTTTTTTTTGACAAAGTATTTTGTAGTATGTTGAAGTATTGGTAATTACTGAGTCAGAAAAAAGAAGGTATTAATTATTTTTACTTGCTATTAATTATGTTCAATAGTATATTGTTTGCTCATTGATATAATTTTGGTTTGTAAACAAAAAAAAATTACATAGATACGGGTTGGACACTAGTTTATAGTCAAAAGCCATTTTGCCTTTGAGCAGCAGGGTATGCACCACTTTAAAGTTAGCTTCAACTGAACCATACTAAATAAGTTGAAAGGGTCACTTCAACCATTATGTTTTAACACTTATCCAAATATTCTCAAACCTTTTAGCCTCTTGAATTTACAGGCTAACTTATATGATATCTAATTTATATTTTTGGGTTTATCATACGCAAAATTAAATTTAATATCATATTATATATTATTATATTAATTTATAGGCTTAATTACATATTTTGTCCCAAACGTTTATTTTATGTTTTAAATTGGTCCCAAACATTTAGGGGGTTATTGGATTGAGATTTCGAGGGATTATTTTGACAAAAAAAGTCTTGAAGATTTTAAAAGACTTCGTGGAATTATATTGATTTTGAGAGACTTTTTTTAAAAGATATTTTACAATCAAGATTCTTAACAAAGAATTTTGTGAAAAGTATAATACAAAAAAAAAATCTTGATTAAAAATTTTGATTGAATAACAACGGATTTTGTGGCATTGAAAAAAAAAATTGATTGAATAACACAATACTTTTAAAATCCATTAAAATCCCTCAAAATCTCAATCTAATAACCCTCCCTTATTTTAAGTTTCAATTGGGTTTTTTTCGTCAATTTTGTCTCATGTGGCAGACGGTTTACACATGTGGACGGACACGTGGACACTTGGAAACTTGGACACGTGGATAAAATTGACGAAAATGATTAAATTGAAACATAAAATAAATGTTTAGGATCAATATGATACTTTTAAAACGTTTGGGATCAAATTAAAACGTAAAATAAATGTTTGAGACCAAATATATAATTAAGCCTAATTTATATTTAAAAAATTTGCATTTATAATGATTTTTGCATATAAAGTATTGATACTCAACAATATTAACGCAGAGAACACTTGAAGTTTGTTTGACATGTGCACCAAAGCAGGGTTTGCCCAACGGTAAATATCATTTTAAATAAATGAAGTCTAAAACGATTTTAAAAAGTGAGATCTTATCGTTTAAAAATAATTTTATTTTTAATTTTTGAAATAAAATATCATTTATTAAATTACCATTATCAATTTTATTTAACTTTTCTTTTTTAATTGGTAATAAAGTCAATACATTTTATCTTTGTTAAGACGTTCTTTGAGTTATTTTACCCGACCATACACCAACGTATTAAGAAAACAATTTTCAAATAGTAATTATATCATGATGAAAATAATTTTTGATCTTTAAAAAAATAATATACACAATTTTTAATACAAAAATATTATAAATTGATCTACCAAGTGCTTTGAAGACACATATTAATTTTTTATCCTCTAAGAAAATAATATAAAAAAACATGCGTGAATATTTTAAGTCTGATTGGCAAAATAATAATAACTAGTTTTTGAGCCCGTGCCATGCACGGGAAAAAAATGCGTTTATAGATTTGTTATTTTTAGATGATACATTTTAAAATATTTTAATTTATATAAATAAGTTATAATATTAATGTACTAAAAAAACACATTGAAATTTTAATGAATATTGCGTAATGATTAATTTTTTTGACTCACGCGTAATGATTAATGACAATACAAATATTTATCTTAATATTTTTTTATTTACACAGTCTTATATAATAAAAATAATTTTAAAATATAGACATGTAAATAATTCCAATGCTATATTTATTTATATATGTGAGGATTTTGTGGGTTTTAATAAAAATATTATAACTATTATAAAGTGGATAAAACTATCATGTAAAAGTGAACATGTTAAGAAAAAAATTTCACAGAGATATTTTATATAATGGAGAAGAAGAAAAACTTTATTGATTAATGTGATTTTAACTAAGTTATTTGATTTTAACTTCCTAAAATTCATTATGTGGTATTTTAAATAAAATATGTTTTTAAATGTATTAATACCCCGTGTGTTTTCTTATAATTTTTTGAATGTGTTAGAACCACTTGTGTTTCTAAATGGTATATTGAACTTGTGTGTATCCAGTGTGTTTTCTTATAAATGTTTTAAGAAAAAAATAATTATAGTGAATGATATCTTGAATGTGTTTGTGTCTTGTGTGATTTTCTACAAAGATTTTGCATCGATAATTCAATTATTTGATTTTAACTCCTTAAGTTTCACAATTCTTCGATTTTATTAACCTAAATTTCTATTGTTCAATTTTACCCCGTTTGCATTTCCTAGTCCCGTTGACTTTTTTAAAATAAAAAAAATACTTATGTGGTATTTTTAAATAAAATATGCTTTTAAATGTGTATCCCGTGTGTTTTTTAATAATATTTTGAATGTGTGTGTATCCCGTGTGTTTTCTTATAAGATTTTTAAAGAAAAAATAATTATATTAAATGGTATTTTGAATGTGTGTGTAATGTATCCTTGTGATTTTTCTCAGAATGTTTACGTTGATAATTCAATTACTTGATTTTAGCGGTGCAACTTGTAATTATCTTGAATGTGTGTGGAGTTTGTATATTTTCTTATAATTTTTTTTCAAATAAAACCTACAGTGTTAAAAAAATACTTTGAGTTTGATATCAATAAAAATACTGTGTTTGATATCAAATTAAGCTCATTTTATGAAAATATGATGTATTTCTTCTTATCTTTCGTTTGACTTCCATATTAAAAAATAAGCGTTATTATGATAAAACAATGGAGAATATAATACTAAAATCTCTACGAATTATTGAAATAGAAAACATTCATTCCATAAAATACAAATTCGCTCTATATTGTAATAATATCATCAGCTAAAATTAACAAATTGAATTGAATTCAAAATCAGTAGTAACACAACTAAAATTATTCTCGTAAGCTTGCTTTCAAATTAACACTAAGTTATTAATAACGAAAAAATGATCATCTTCGAGGTCCTTTTCTTAATTATATAACAGAGTACATCTAATAAAAGTGTGAATATTTTCTTTTTTTACTAAATAATACTACAGGTGTGAATCTTCTCATCATAAAAAAACATTTTTTAATTTTTTAATTTTTATGATTTATCACTGATCAATATTTCAATACATATTTTGCCAAAAAAAATAAAAATTCAATACACTCGAACTCGTGTAGCCGAAAAAAATTCAATGAACGTGAGAATATGCATATAGAACATGACAAATTTAATGGCATCAAAAAATCCAATGGCAAATAATTTAAAATAGAATCATGAAATATGCATATTAGTTTAAATAAAATCACTGCCACTGTTATGCCAAACAAATACCATTTACAATCAATAGAGGGTTAGGGGTTTGAATTAACAAAAGATGAATTGTGAGAAGAAGGAAGAACTTCTCCTTTTATTTTAATTCTTTTTTTATTAATAAATAAATGAATAAAGAAAATGGGTGATGTGGCAAATTTTAATTGGAGTGTGTTAAAAAAGTGTGTTAGAGAGTGTGTTCCTATCATTTCTCTTTATTATTTGGAAAGGATTCCTAAATATCAAATGTATAATACTAATATTAAACGTTTTTATTAAGTATTTTAATTATACAATAGATTATTTAATAAAATCATAATTTCTTTATTAAATTTATTTTTTACACCAAAAATTCATTTGCATATAATAGAAACAATTTTCATAACTAAATAAATTAACGTAACAAATGTACACTATTTCATTTGCATATAATAGAAACAAAATTGATCTATATGATACAATTTCATCAATAAATTAAGAAAATGTGAAAAAATTGATATATAGCACAATTAGATAATAAATAGTTAAATACCAATCTTTAAAAATACAAATAACATGCATAAAAAAAAGTATACAAATAACATATTTATCACTAATTCGTTACAATCAAATTCATTTGTATATCTTCATCTTAAAATCTTTCATGCCATATTCTTCTGAACACCAACATTAATAAACATTCTCTCAACATCTGCAAATAAAAATTAAAATAATTAGTTTCAACTCATAACATCATATATTGATACTTGTCAAAAAAATAAATATCATATTGATAAAAATATAAGATTAAAATATATTGACATACTATATAAAAAATATCAAAATAAAATAAATAAGATTTTGGAATTGGTGCTATGTATAAGAAAATTGTTTTAGTGAAGAAAAAAAAATTAAAGAGAATTCTGAAATGCGTAGATTAAAGTTCTGCTACAAATTAAAAGTTGAAAAAGAGATAAATATATAATTCAAAAATAACTGATATTAGCATCATCTATTAAAAGCATATTTCCATAAAAAATGGTAGCTTCGCTTTGGACATGTCTTTACATGGAGAAATTGCTGGAACAAAATTATATTAGGAGTTAGGAGGCATATAAAAAGTGAATGAGATAATTTGTCCGGGTGATTTAAGGTTTATGCAAAAACAAAGAGAAAAAAGCAATGAGTAATAAAATGTGAATAGGTTATGTCATTTATACAGAAAATATTTTTTACGTTATTCAACATGAATTTTGATTATGAATTTTTTTTATAACGTGTATATTTAATTTATCTGAGGTTTTTTAGGATCTTATTCATTATACTTTATTACACTTGATTTGTTTTTAATTTCTACTATTGGTATAACTTGCATCAAAAGAAAACGTATTGGTATAATATTTTTTTTTTGTAAAAAAAAAAGGACATTTTTTACTTCGAAAAAACAAATGCTTTGTATAAGAGATTTTTTTGGATTGTAATTATTATACTTGATTTTTTTCCGTCAGAATATGATTAATTTTTGTTTAATATTCAAAATAGTATAGTAATTAATATCAAATGTTTGCCTAAAAAAAATTCATAAATAAATATGATAAAATTATACTGCATTTAATGTGAAAACAATGAGAGAAGAGAATGCATGTAAGAATGCCAAGTATACATTTTTCTTTGAAAAAAGGGTCCTAATAAATAATAATAGTATAGATACCGCTGAATGAGAATAATAATTTGATCCAAAACAAATTAATGTAGCTAGTAAAGACAAATATAAGAGATGCCGGCCCAATCTTTCCATTATTGGCCATATATATATTCACACCGGCAACGAAAGCTATATTTCTATAGCATCTGCCAAAAGTATATGATTCTTGATACGTGCAAGGACAATTCGATAGTTTGTAGTAATTGACGCTGAATTTGTTAGAAAAAATTATATTTTAATCTCTGCAATTATATTTAAAAGGGAGTTAAAACCTCTTAATGTATGAACTCGCTTTAAACTTTAAACTATCCCAAACTCTAAACTATTACATTTAAAACCACTTTTCATACTCATCCTATACTCCTCAATGCTTATATATTCAAAGGCAACTCTCCAATTCAATACAAAAACAAACCAACAAAAAACAATGTCACCCTTATTCATCTATTCTCTCCTCTCTCTAACCTTCATCATAACCATCAAAATTTTACTCCAAATCCAATCAAGAAAGCTTAAAAACCTTCCACCAGGTCCACCAACAATTCCTATCATTGGCAACCTCCACCACCTAAAACACCCTCTCCACCGTACCTTCACAACCCTATCACAAAAATACGGCGACGTGGTTTCACTTTGGTTCGGTTCGCGTCTAGTTGTCGTTGTCTCCTCGCCTTCTTTAGTCCAAGAATGTTTCACTAAAAACGACATTATTTTAGCTAACCGACCACGGTTTATAACCGGAAAATACCTCTTTTACGATTACAGCACTTTAGGCGCCGCTTCTTATGGAGACCATTGGCGTAACCTACGTCGTATAACAACTATTGATGTTCTTTCCAACAGTCGTCTTAACTCCTTTTTAGGAGTTCGAACGGACGAAACAAATAGACTTGTACAAAAGTTGCTCAAAGATGTCATCTCTGATAATTTGACCAGTTTCACTAAAGTGGAGCTGAGATCGAGGCTAACAGAGATGACGTTTAATGGTATGATGAGAATGATATCCGGAAAACGGTACTATGGAGATGACGGAGACGTGTCAGATGTTGAAGAAGCGAGAAAATTTAGAAAGATAATAAGTGAGATGATGTCTTTATTAGGTGCTAATAATAAGGGTGATTTTTTACCTTTGTTAAGGTTGTTTGATTTTGATAATTTGGAGAAGAGATGCAAAAGGATTGCAAAAACAGCTGATGCATTTTTGGAGGGACTCATTGAGGAACATCGCAATGGAAATCATAGTGGTGGAAACACTATGATTAATAATCTTTTGAAGCTTAGTGAATTACAGCCCGAGTACTATTCTGATGACATAATCAAAGGTCTTATTCAGGTAATTAAATACTCCTTCAATTTCAATTCATAATAATTGTAATATTTGTAAAAAAAATATGTCCTAAAGTAATTGAATTTTTTTTATTGTAATATGAAAATTTTAATTTTTTTATAAAGAAAATTTTAGTTCTAGCATAACTATATTTTTTTCAAGTATACGTACTATATCCTTTAATTAATACCACATATATATAATTCGCAATTCAATATTTTTATTTTTTATTTATAATGATAAATGCATTAATATTTGATAATAATTAAGTATCACTGTAGTGAAAAACATTGTATATTTAAAATAAAATTGACTAATTGTATATCTAAATTATAAATAACATAAAAAAATGATTATCATTTTAAATATATAACGTCAAAATAAAAGAAACTTATCTCATATATAATATCCCATAAGTTTAGCAAAACATATCCTCGTAACGATTAAATTAATGCAAACATTTAAATGATAGGGTCTAAAAATTTTCACGTTTTTAATTTTCAATTTAAAATTAAAGAATTAAAAATTATATATAAAAAATGTATAATAATTAAGATCTTACACTCACAAAGTTCATAATTAACCATTTGTTCATCAATGCACGTATGATATTTGATCAACGTTAAAAATATATAACTAATACTTCCTCCGGCTTAATTATAAGCAACTTTCCACTTTTTAAATCCATTGAATAATTAATGTATTTAGTCTATAATTAAGTTGGATACATTAATTATTTAATGAATTTAAAAAATGAAAAGTTGCTTATAATTAAGATAGGAGGGAGTATTATATAACTAACATAGCTGTATTTTGTTTTTTAGTGTTATATATTAAAATATTTGGTGGACACCAAAGATTATATTTAATGATCTGATTGAAAGTAGTATTAATTAGGAATAAAAAAGTGTACATTATTTTACCAAAAAAACAAAAAAGTGTACATCATAAGTCACGGTGTATGTCCATCATAAGTCACTAGTATGTCCGTAAGTCACGGATCTGATTTTATAGATGGAGAAAAAAATATGTGTTGCCTATACTCAATAGGGTAGAGCTGTCAAAATGGGAAGCCCCACAACTCTCCTTCATATACTATCTTCGTTTCTTTTTATTAGTCGTTTTAGAAAAAAATATTTGTTTATTTTTACTTGTCGTTTTAGCAATTTAGGTTATATTTTTGCTTATAATATCTTCCTTCTTTTTTTATTTTATTGATTAAATTTTGTATAATTGGTTTTGTTGAAATAATAAAATCTTTTTTATTGTATACAAATTTTGTTTTTTTTTAAATAAAATTTATTACAAATTTTTTGAAAATTGATAATGTTTGTGAAAAAGAAGGAATTTATTAGTGGATTAAAAATATGATATATTTAAGAAAAGGGTATACTAGGAAAATAAGGTGCAAAAATATACCCCTCTTATTTTAGTCTTTTTTTCTAAAACGACAAGTAAAAAGGAACAGAGATACTAAATAGCTAGAGCGGCTCACAATTCATAAGGGGAAGCCCGACAACTCTCCTTCATATAGTTGGTGGATTTGATTGAATTCTAATATATTTTTTTCTTCTTCATCATTCCTACTGGATTCGGCAATGAAAAAAATAAACAAACATTTATTCGGGCTAGCAAGCGGCCCACAACTCATACGGGTAAGCCCATATAAACGGGCCGGCTTAAAAAGTCCGAATGACAACTCGGGTATATATTTTAAGGCCCAAGTCATACGTTATAACGGACTTGGAGGGCCGGCCCATGCGGGCTAGCCCATTTAGACAGCTCTACTATAGAGTTAGCAAAATGGGCCGAGTCTGTCGGGTCGCGCTTAAAAGCCTGAAAAATAAGAAAATTTGTCTTTCCACCCCTACAGTTAACTCTTCACCCCTACAAATAATTTGATAATCGCATTTTGCCCTTTTTATAACTATTAATTTTTCACATTATTAATTTCAAAAAAATTTAATACACTGTTTACTCTCTACTACTTGTAACACCCGGCGCAAGCACAAATAATATTGCAATGAAGCCGCCACCATATTTTATTTATCCCGTGAGGGGAAATGAAAATAATGATAAAATCTTTCAGAGTCGGATTCGGGAGTTGGTTACATGAGGGGAAGACGTTAACACCCCCTCATATCCGTTGTACTCAACGGGAACCATTTAGGGAAATTCAGTTTGCATAAACATAATAACTGCATAAAAATAAATTACCGCATATCAAACAGAGAAGAAATTTTTTTTTTAATTAATTGGCTTGACGAGAAAAATTCCCGCTCCTACGTATTTCCTATGTGCAATGAGAAATTCAAAGCTCACGTAGTTCTTTCTGAAAAGTTTGTTGGTTGTTTTTAATGTACAACGTTTATGTCGCATTCCACTGATATGACAGCTTGCTTATATGCTCAACTGAGACTTAAGCGTTTATCGGTATCAGAGGAATGGATAAAACATTGTCTTTTGAAGAAAAGAAGTGAAAAAGATTTATATTAAAAAAGAACCGACTGCGCAAAGGCAGAAAAAGAGATTGAAGTGAGTTAAGTATTTTTTAGAGTTTTTGAGATTATTCAGTGAATGAGAATAGGCCACCATTTGAGTTGTATGTCACAGATTGTCCTATCCAAGCCGAGCGAGACGTACGTCACACTCCCTCTTTTTCATTCAGTTATTAGAGTTAATTAATTAAAGCGAGAATAGGCCACCATCTGAGCCGTACGTCACAGACCATCCTATCCGAACCGAGCGGGACGTACGTCACACTCCCTCCTTTTCACTTTAATTAATCAACTGATGACTTTTCGATTAAAGCGGGGATAGTCGATTGAAATGAATAATAAAAGGGTAAAATGGGTTTATCATATAATTTGTAGGGGTGAAAGATTAAATGTAGGGGTGGAAGGTCAATTTTTCGAAAAATAAAAGGGTTTGAACATGAAAAAATGAGCCTGTTTAAAATTCCGGCTTTTTAGCTCAACACGTTAAAACCCGTGTTCTAACCGGGCTAGCCCGTCCAGACTACAGATAATACATTTATTTAATAATTTTTAAAATGAAAAAAAAAACAAATTACTCCGAACATTTATAATAACAAATAACCTAAAATAAGATACTTATAGCTCAAAGTTCTATTCTATTCCACTCACACTCCTACAAATACAATAAATAATACCTTAACACTCTCAAAATCACCAAATTCATTGAAGTGGAAAAACATGCAAATACAGTAACCGCACACCGTCGTACCCCACATCCTAATTCATTGGGTTATATTCTCATATTGTTTTATTTTTATTGTTGTTATTAGAAGCTATTATTATTATTATTATTATTATTATTATTATTATTATTATTATTATCATCATCATCTTACTTTTTCAATATGAATATTTATGGTGTTGTAGGGTGTGGTGATGGATGCGATGATTTTCAAATTTTGAAATTCTTCCATACAATTTAATCATTATGAATATTTATAGTGTGTAGAAAATGATCTAATATTTTACTTTTTGGAGTTTCTAATTTATTTATATGTCATTTTCTTAAAAAATAAAAAAATAAAATATTAATCGGGCCGGCCCAAAAAATTATATTAACCCGTAAAGGGCCGGGCTTGGATGAATATATTTGAGCCCGTTTAAAATCATGGCATTTTAGTCAGAGCCCGATAAAGCTCAAGCTTGTCAAAGACCGACCAGTGAAAGGCTGGCTAGCCCGGTTTGCTAGCTCTAACTATCTATATGTTCATAAGTCACACGTCTATTGACAATGTCGAAAATGTTAGAGTGAACGTCTTATGATTTTAATTCGAGATATCGTAATTAAAATATGCGTTGAGTAGTGTTTGTCGCATTTTGGCTATGCTTTTAATATTAATCAATAGTTATTTTGAATATCATATACTTCAATAAATAAATAAAAAGGAATTTGATTTTCAATTACTAATATAGTTAGCATTTGAATGTCTTTTGTATTTTATTATGTATGTAAGAATTATTTTTTTGTTGACCTAGTATGTAATAAGAATGCATTAAATTTATTAATATGGTATATTTTGTTAAATTGAATTCTAATAGCTTCAAATGATATGTAGGGCATGCTTCTTGCCGGAACAGATACATCAGCTGTGACAATAGAATGGATAATGTCTGAATTATTAAACCATTCAGAGGTATTAAAGAAAGCAAAGGAAGAATTAGACACACAAATTGGAATAAACAAATTAATAGAAGAACAAGATTTATCAAAACTTCCATATCTACAAAACATAATCTCTGAGACACTTAGATTGCATCCACCAGCTCCACTACTATTACCACATTATTCTTCTGAAGATTTTACTCTTGGAAAATATAATATTCCAAAAGATACTATAATTTTGACTAATGTTTGGGCCATTCATAGAGATCCAACACTTTGGGATGATGCTTTGAATTTTAAGCCCGAGAGATTTGAAAAAGAAGGAGAGGTGAATAAATTAATTGCATTTGGGTTAGGAAGAAGGGCTTGTCCTGGATTAAGCTTGGCCCAACGTACGGTGGGCTTTACTGTGGGCTTGTTGATCCAATGCTTTGAATGGGAAAGAGAAAGTGAGGAAAAACTTGATATGATGGAGGGTAAAGGAATTACCATGCCAAAGAGCATTCCATTAAGGGCTATGTGTAGAGCATTACCGATTGCCAATGATGTTAAGTGATTTTGAAGCTAGTAGAAGTTTTTTTTACGGTAAAAGCTAGTAGAAGTTGTGTGGTGATAAAAAGGAAACATGAGAAGAAGTTAGCTTGAATTATACTTCATCTCGATCTTATGTTAAAACCTACTCACAAATATGCATTGTATTTTACATTGTTTTTTTTATGTTAGGAAGCCTAGTGGTTAGAAAATTCACCCTTAAAGATGAATAAGTGCGCGTACCTGAGTTCGAATCCGGATCTCTGCACTTTTGTGCAGTATTTCAAACAAATTGAGTTAAGATCATGAGACTGTATTTTACATTGTTTTAATATTAACTAGATTGAGACCCGCGCGATGTGCGTGTTGTGTCAAGTTTTTATTTATAAAAATAGTACTATACATAATGTATTATAAATATATAGATAATATTTTTTTTGATCAATAAATTTACAAATAATATGATACTGAGAGCATGTAGAAAGTTTTTGTTATTTTACAGATTTTTTAAATATTAATCTTCCAAAAAATTTTGTCACAAAATTAAGATATAAGTAAAATGATATATTATGATAAATTATAAAATCAGTTTTATTTTTTAAAAAACTCATTGTTAATACTATTTTAAAAAAATGATACTCTATATGTTGTACCCCAATTTTGGACCCAAAAACCAATTTGAATGTTTTACATCAAAATTTACAAAAATATATGTGTTTTATTCCGCGTATTTTAATTTCATTTTTCATGTATATTTTTGCTTTTATTTTCACATTTTTCTTTATTTATTCACAGTTACATTTTCTATAAAAAATAGTTTTAATTTATTTCTTACAAAAATAAAATCATTTCATGCACATTTTATTACAATTTTAATTATTCGAATAATTTTGATTCTTCGTTTATTTAACTCTTTTTAATTTATTTTATTTTAAATAATTTCTTAATTAGTGTAAAAGTTCAAAAGTATTAAAAACAATCTTTTTTTCTACTTTTACTTTCATTTTATATTTTATTATTACATATTATAAAAATATCAAAATATTTACATTTTTTATTTTTAGTTTCACAATTTTATTTATTTTACATTATATTTGTCATTACATTTTTTTTATCATTCACATTTTTATATTTTTTTCTTTACCTCATCTCTATCTCATTAACTAATCTTATACATCCACCTCACCATCTCTATCTCATAACATTTTTTCATTTACTTTTTCATTTATTTTTATTTACTATTTACATTTTATTATAAAAATGTCATTTTTCTACCCTATAAATAACACATCACATCACCAATCATTCTTACCAATCATTATCACAAATCCCAAGAATAAAAAATCAGAAAAAACTCCAACAAACCCTAATTCTCTCTCATTTTCCGGCGCCGCCACCGCCGGAAACCTCCGTCCCAACCACCTCCGGCCACCACAAACTCAAAACTTCAAATCTCAACCAAAAATCAAAACAAATATACCAATAAGCTTCTAAACAACCCACTAAACACAGATCCGCCCTCAAAATCGCGAAAAACGCGTCGAAAACCATGGAATTTGAGGTCACCGCCGCCGAAAACTTGAAGTTCTTGGTTTGGAGAGTATAGAACTCCGTTTAGAATAATTCTGGTATGGTTGTGCTCGCGTTGGAGTAGGGAATTGTTTCCATCAAATGTTTTTCACCAAAACTCGCCGGATTTGGAGCTTTCTTTTTTTAGATCCGTTCGGTCGTGGCCCTTTTTTGGGAATTCAAAACTTTATTTGGGAAAACTGAGTTCAGATTCGAACTCAGAGGGTTGAAACGAGTCGGATAGAGTGTTCATACGCAAAGATTGGTGTTCGGTTGTGATTCCGGCGACGGATCCGGTATAGCTCGCGACGGAAGGAGGCTTCTGCGTTTTGGAGAAGAAGAAGACCTTCCAGGTGCCAAGTGGCGCTACCTGGTTGGTCTGTGTGAATTTCTCGCGCGCCCCCCTGCTTTCTACGCGCCCCTCAGTCCGGTTCAGTCCGGTTTAATCCGGTCTGGTTTTGGTTTAGTTTTTTTAGTTTTTTTAGTTTTTTTTCTGGAACTGGTTTTGGTTTGGCTGGTTTGCTGGATTGCTGATTGGGCCTAGGACCTTTGTTTGCTGATTTCTGTTTTTATTTTCTCCACTCCTATTTTCAGGTTTGCATCCCCTTTTCTCTTCTATTTATTTATGCATTATTTGTATCCGCTTATTTTATCTTGTGCAATTTATTTATTATTTATTTTATTCATTCGATTCGATTTGGTTGTAAATAATTAATTATTTGATATGGTTGTAATAGCGTAGGACTTTATTTATTTACCGCTTATTTATCCCTTTATTTATTTATTTATCGCTTTCTAGATTATACACCACACACATCGCCAAAAAATAATAATGTTTCGTTTCCGAGGGAGATGACTCGTAATTAAATTATAATTGATTACGAGACTTTATTCCAACAACAAAAAAAAACCCTTTTTTCAACAATGCGCGATCTTTTAAACAAAAAATAATTGTAGGTCCATTTTAGTCGCAACGTTAGCATGATATTTTATTTATTCGCTATGTTACAAACTTTTACACTTCTCAACAATAATTACTTTTTTTTACAACATCAAAACGAATACACTTTCGTTTCTTTTTAACAACAATAATTTCTTTTCTTACATTTTTACAACACCACAACGGATACACTTCCATTTTCAAAACAACAACATTTTCTTTTTTTTACAAAACTTTTTTTATTATTATTCAACAACATTTTACACTTTCTTTTCAAAAAAACCAAACCACTTTCATAATTACAAAACATTCTCAAAAACCTTCTCTCTGTTTTATTTAACGCATTCTAATCAAACTTATAGTTGTTCACAATTAAAAGAGACAAACCAACACAACTCTCTTTTTGCCATCTTTGGCTCCTTAAATAACATTAGATCTTTATCATTATTTGTCTCAAATTTTAAGTGTCCTTATAAACATTAGCAAAATTTAAATCATGTTTGTTGTTCTTGGGGAAGGGTGACCCCGAAGTTGATTTTGGGTCGTACATCTTCCAATCGTGATAAATACGTACGGTTTAGTGTGTTTATATTGACATTTAAAAAGTGAGACTTAAAATGACATCTTGTTTTTTTCATAAAAGTCATACAACACACATTCTCTCTTTTTAGAGAACTACGTGAGTTCTGATCCTTCACAAAAGGTACAAAGGCAAAAGGGGTACATACCATTTTCCGAATTCAAAACAGTAAAAAACACACACCTTTTCTTATCTTTTTTCTTTCACACATTTTCTCTTTTAATTTCTTCTTACACAAGCACACCAACACAAAAGCACACACTCTCTTCTATACATCTTCTCTCGCTTCTTACATCTTCTCCCCTATTCTTAAACCACACATTTAAAGCACAAAAAGCATTTTGAGAGGATACCATGGAGTACCATGGGCGCTTAAGGTGCATACACATTCCTTTTGCGCAACTAACCCCCGTACCTAGAATCTCCCACAAAAGGTTTTCGATACTTTTCCCTCCCTTGGAAATGAAAGATTCAACTGTAGTGGGGTATGTCTCAAAAAACCCGCAACCCTATGAGAAATTATTTAACACACTCTTATCTCGTCAAATTATCTATGTTTAATGCAATATTATATAGAGGTGGATAAATATTGCATTTGATATAGATAATGTGTCACTCGGCTGCATATAGAAATCAAAAAAGTGAAGTTCAATGATTTTATCCCTTTTTATAAGAATTATTTCAAATTTAGTAAAAAAAATAGAATTTTTTTTGTACATCAGAAAGATAAATTGATCCATGGACCTCCCCTACCCAACCTTATGTCTCTCAGTTTTACCACTTGAGCTATTTGTGAAGAAGATTTCCTTATTGATCTTGGTTGGGTTTTGATGATAACAAACTCAAATCACAAAAGAAGAAAGCTTATGGAGTCTCAAGAATGATGAACTAAGCTGAAGATAAAGACTTAGACTTATTAGATAAAATATTTGTAAGTATGGTCTGTATCTTTGATTTATCATTTTAATAATTATATAGCTTAGAATGCTTAGAAATTAATTAAAAATTAATCACAAATAAGTTTATAAGTTAATTATAAGAGGCCATGTGAAGCAAGCTTTTAAAAATATAAAAAGCAGATTTTTAGAAAAAGCTGTCAGCACATTTTAAATCATTTCTTCCGGTAACCGATTTAAAAGGTCTGTTGCTGTTTGAAATTTAAAAGCAGTTGACCGTTGTTTGTTTGAACCTTTTAAATCGGCCTTGCGTTTTAACTGCTTTTGTAAAACCTAGGCAGAATGCAAATTTTATATATTTCCTTGAAAAATTCGTTTTTATTTTTATGTTATTTTTTAAGGGACATTTTAAAGAGTTGCATTGCTTCATTCACATTTTCTAAAGTCTCTATAAACATATTTGAGATCTTTACAATCGTTAACAACTTTCATATTTCAATTTTCTAAGTTAACAATTTCACTT
Source organism: Trifolium dubium (assembly GCA_951804385.1). NCBI lineage: Eukaryota > Viridiplantae > Streptophyta > Magnoliopsida > Fabales > Fabaceae > Trifolium > Trifolium dubium. Next base: position 15,317,131 of record OX638066.1, read on the forward strand.
TTCTCATAAACTTTCATACACATATCTTAAAAAACTTTGATCATATTTTCATATCTATAAAAGTTTCTAAGCACTAAGATATATACATTGTTAAAGTGATATTGATTTGATAACAACCATACATTTTATTCTTCAACAATCATTTGTAAAATTCTCATCATTGTTTGTTGAGAATTGTTAGTAAAGAAAATGGGTGCTATCTTGTGTTGTATTGAACACCTTGCTGTCTAGGATTGTTGGAAGCAAGAGAGTGAAAAAGAGAGGATTGTTCTCTTGTTTCACTTTGTAGAGATCATAAGGGGTTACCTTGCTGTCCAGGATTGTTGGAAGCAAGAGAGTGAAAAAGAGAGGATTGTTCTCTTGTTTCACTTTGTAAGGTGTCATAGTGAAATCTCTCACAAGACGTGAGGGGACTGGAGTACCCTTAGGTTAGAAGGGGAACCAGGATAAATTTCTTGTGTGCTTTTCTCTTTCCCTTCTCTTTTATTTTTCTGCACTTTATTGCTTTCAACCCTTAACATCAAACCAGAAAAATAACCAAAGTACTTGTCTAAAAACAAGAAAATTTCAAAGAACCTAATTCACCCTCCCTCTTAGGTTGCACTCTAAACTTACAATTGGTATCAAAGCAGGTTCAAGTAACTTGTTCTTATGATCCATGATGGCTTCCGCACAACCGGTTTTTAGAGATGGTGGTAGTAGTAACAAGCCCCCATTGTTCAATGGTGAATATTTTGATTTTTAGAAAATTCGTATGAAGGCACATTTAGAAGCACAAGAAGATGGTATATGGACGACTGTTGTTGAAGGACCATTTGTTCCTATGAGTGTAGTAAATGGTGTAGGCACACCCAAAATCGAAAGTTCATGGGACGAAGATGATAAGAAAAAGGTACTTAATGACAAAAAGGCAATCAATATACTTCAAAGTGCACTTAGCATGGATGAATTTTTCCGTATTTCGGCATGTGAAACGACAAAGGAAATATAGGATACATTGGTGGAAACTCATTAAGGAACCTTTGAAGTTAAAAGAGAAAGATCATTTGCCAAAGAAACCTTCTCTAAAGACAAGAGAACGCTCATTCCAAAAACCTAGTGGTGGGAAGATTTGAACATTTGCTTCTCTATGCTAAGTTCATGGAATTCTTAACAAAGAAAAGGAAGAAGAAGGATGATGTGTTCATGCTATCATTTAGACCACCCTAACAATTGGTTGAAGCGTCAAGCTAATGACGTTAAAAAAGCGCTTCATGGGAGACAACCTATGAGATAGGTCAATTTCTATCTTTTCTCTTCTCTTTTCTCTACTCTTACCTTTTGGAATAATTGAAATTGTAGCTTGATGTGTGTGATAACTACTTACTTGTTGAGAAATTGAACAATTTGATGTTCATTTGGAGAATGGAAGTTAATCCATAATGGTTAGAAATGAAAAAATCACATTGAAGTGTGAATTGAAAAAAGTGGGATTGAGTCCCACATTGGAAAGAAAAATGAACAGTTTTAAAGGCAACTCACACTAGTGGAAGTTTAGTGTAAATTTGTTACTACTACGAATTTACAAGCAACTTGCTCTGGTGGATGTTAGGTTGTTTTGTGTCATTTTTCGTATTTTTAAAGGGTCTGCACTGGATTCTTGCTGACTCAACACTAACCATATTCTCCTACTGATTTTGTAACGGACAAGTAATAATGTCACTTGATTGTGATTAATTCTATGTCTCTCACTTGAATGCCTATTATTGCATTGTCTTCTTTGCTCTTACTACTCTTTTATATAAAGATAGAGCAACAAACAAGAAGCTCTATACAATTTTCAGAAAAATATTCTTCAAAAATTCCTCCATCCTTCTTCGATTCTATTCTATTTTTTATATCGATATTGTTGTATCGAATCGTTACTGTTTCATTGGTTTCAGATCGATATTGTTGTATCGATTCAATTGATATTGGAGTATCAATCTCTGGTTTTGTAGAACCATAAATTAAAGGTGTTCCTTTCGATTAATACAGTGCAGTATTTAATCGATTAAATTTGACGAGGCTGTTTTATCCTGGAGGCGACGCGGTTGATTGTCTGCTTTGCACAATTTGAGCAGTACCGCAAAACGTCTTAAAGAAAGTGACCTAGTACGCGACTCAGCCAACAATTTCTTTCAATTCGGTATCTCTGTTTTTCTCTACGAAAATCAACCTTTTGTAAATCAAAAACAACATTACTTGATTGTTTGTTGTCTTGAATGAATGCTTTTGTCTTTTGAAAACTTGTCCACTATCTCAATGATTTTATTGATTGTCGTTGAATGACATCTATGTTGGCAAAACTTATAGATTTCCTTAAGTGTGCTACTTGTCATCTTTGACGAATAATTAGAAAAGTTGTGGAAATTTCTCAAACATTAACCACACTATAATCCGGCCTTAGCCGTGAGGAACTGAGCTCATACACTTCATTTTTTTTCTTCTTTGAGAGGTTCCACAACTTAGCTAATTCTCTATAACTTGAATTCATTCTCTAAATTGATTGCGTGCTTTGAAATACACACAGAGGAAAGTTGTTTGTGAAGGAAAATAGAGATAGTTTAAGCAGTGGAATTCAAAAAAAATTCCTTAGTTTGATCCTTACGAATGAGCATGATATGTGTTTTAGGGTTTTTACCTCTTGTAGGGAAGAACCTTTGAATCACGAACAAGATGATCACGAGCGTTGAGGAAGATCACCCACGCCTCTAACTAGTCCACACGAATTGTCAGCTTCAATAGAGTGCTAGCCCTTTATGTTTGAAGGCTATGCAATAATATTGAGAGAGAGGATTATTTTAGGATTTTCCAACTCTAAAATATTCTTGTGCTTTTTGGTGTGTTTTGTGCTATCACAAGAGGTCTCTATTTATAGATATTTCTTGTCTTATGCATTAAGACAACTCTTGTCTTGTGCACCAAGATATATTTATAGGACTAGGGCGCGCGCTCCCCATGAGTAGTAGTACTCATGTGCGCGCCCTCCCACCATATATTATGGTGTTCTTCGCTCAATTAAATTACCGTGATATCCTTATCACTTTGCACGTACACCGTACCTTACGGTGTTCCTTTAATTATCTCAATATTAGACTGTCCTTATGTGTGTGACCCTTGTAGGTTTCCATAACGATGGCAATTATATTAAAACCTTTATTTAATATAATAAACAATGAGCGGTATCTAGCAACACATCATTGCTACCCAAGTTATGAGAAATTAACATGTGATCAAATCATAACCTTTGTGATAATATATGCGTGTACAATTACCCATTTGCCCCTAATGTCTATATTGAACACAAAGAATACATAGTGTCATCTTTGTCAAGTTCAATATTGGGCCCACGACATTTATCCTGTTATGCAGGATTGGCAAATTCCATCTAGGTCACGACTGTCCTTTAGCATGCTTCGTGAAATACCCATAAACTGCCTTTATGATTATCTAGTTACGGACAACGTTAGATCATCAACAAAGTACTTGACTGCACATCTAGGGTACAAAGTGGTTTCAGCTCTAAGGGCAGTTTACACCATTATCATCATGAGAGTAACTTATGACACTTTAGCATAACATTCTATGTAGTACTCTCATAGCGGGTCAATCCGGTATAACTATTACATCTAATCTTTTATACCTATGTCAAGACTTGATAACTCTTTATCTTATGATCCATGAGATGCGATCATCATTCTATCTTCATAATAGCCTTTATGCTTTAAGGTTATCCCATTTCACCTTAAAGCTCGACTACTGATACTTTAAGAATAGTGTCCTTATGTTTAATGTAGTCTCATGATTAAGACACACTTAATATTAAACAGACTTTCTATTCTAGGGACTTTATTAATATTTTGGACGTTACAAACATAATAAAGAAAAAGCCTTTGATTATTAATAAAAGAAACAATATATATCATTAATAATTAATTCGATACAAGTACTAAATTCATTGGCCTCTAGGGCTTACACCAACAATCTCCCACTAGCACTAGAGCCAATCCGGCACTCCCTTAATGCCCATAGATCTATTGTGTCCATCATGCTTCGACTGCGCAATTGGCTTTGTTAGCGGGTCAGCAATATTGTCAAGTGTAGGTACTTTGCATATTTTCACATCTCCTCTATCTATTATCTCTCGAATGAGATGATATCGCCTAAGTATGTGTTTGGATCTTTGGTGAGATCTAGGCTCCTTAGCTTGTGTAATTGTACCATTGTTATCACAGTACTGACTAATGGGATCAACAATGCTAGGAACTACTTCAAGTTCAGTTATGAACTTCTTGATCCAAACAGCTTCCTTTGCTGCACTTGAGGCAGCAATATACTCGGCTTCAGTTGTAGAATCAAAATTGTCTCTTGCTTTGAACTTTTCCAGCTTACAACGCCACCATTTAGGCAAAACACAAAACCAGATTGCGATCTAAAGTCATCCTTGTCGGTTTGGAAGCTAGCATCAGTATACCTTACAACCACAAGTTCTTCCTCACCTCCATATACCAAGAATGTTTCCTTAGTTCTTCTCAAGTACTTAAGGATATTCTTGACAGCTATCCAATGAGCTTCACCGGGATCAGATTGGTACCTACTCGTCGTGCTTAAAGCATACGAGACGTTTGGTCGAGTACATAACATGACATACATAATAGATCTAATTGCTGATGCATACGGAATCTCATTCATGCGTTCCCTTTCTTCTTTAGATGAAGGGCATTGTGTCTTCGAAAGACATATTCCATGTTGCATTGGTATGAATCCCTTCTTGGAATCATGCATGCTAAAGCGTCTTAACACTTTATCTATATATGTACTCTGACTTAGGCCAAGCAGTTTTCGTGATCTATCTCTATAGATTTTTATTCCTAATATATAGGCTGCTTCACCAAGATCTTTCACAGAAAAGCATTTCCCTAACCAAGTCTTTACTTGTTGTAGGGTAGGGACATCGTTTCCAATTAGTAATATGTCATCTACATATAAAACTAAGAAAACGATCATGCTCCCACTAACCTTCTTGTAGACACAAGGTTCATCTTCATTTTTAATGAATCCATACTTTGTTACAATTTCATCAAAACGAAGATTCCAGCTTCTAGAAGCTTGCTTCAATCCATAGATTGATCGCTGTAACTTGCATATCTTATGTGCTTCATTTGGTATGCCAAAACCTTCAGGTTGTGTCATGTACACATCCTCAAGAAGATTTCCGTTAAGGAAAGCAGTTTTGACATCCATTTGCCATATTTCATAATTGTGATATGCAGCGATAGCAAGTAAAATCCGAACAGATTTCAGCATTGCAACTAGTGAAAAGGTTTCATCATAGTCAATGCCATGAATTTGTTTATATCCTTTAGCAACCAATCTTGCTTTATAGGTATGTACTTTACCATCCATGTCAGTCTTATTTTTGAAGACCCACTTGCACCCTATAGGACGAACTCCTACAGGGGGTTCTACCAAGTTCCAAACTTGATTCGTGTCCATGGAATCCATTTCAGATTTCATGGCTTCTAGCCACTTCTCAGATTCAGGACCAGTTATGGCCTCTTGGTAGGTTACAGGCTCATCTTGATCCATGAGTAATACATCACCTTGTTCAGTTATGAGATATCCATATCTCTCAGGTTCGTGATGTATCTTGGTTGACCTACGCTGGACTTATTCTACTTGAGCAGGTTGTTCTTCCACAACATCTTGTGGTTGCTGCTCATGTTCCTCCATCGTTTGCCCAATATTTGGTGGTTCTTGAACTTCTTCAAGTTCCACATTCCTCCCACTAATTCCTTTGGAAATAAATTACTTTTCCAAGAAGACACTAGTTCGAGCGACAAACACTTTGCGCTCGGAAGGATTATAAAAGTAGTATCCTCTTGTTTCTTTAGGATATCCTACAAATAGGAATTTGTCAGATTTAGGTTCAAGTTTAGTTGTAATTAATCGCTTTACATAGACTTCACAACCCCAAACCTTCATGTAAGACATGTATGGCTTTTTACCACTCCATATCTCATATGGTGTCTTATCAACCTTTTTGGATGGAATGCGGTTAAGTGTATAAGCTGCTGTCAATAGGGCATGTCCCCAAAAGGAGTTTGGAAGATCCGCATGACTCATCATGGATCGCACCATATCTAACATGGTTCGATTTCTTCTCTCAGATACACCATTCTATTGTGGTGTTCCGGGAGGAGTTAATTGTGATACTATACCACATTCTTTTATATGGTCATTAAATTCTAGGCTTAAATATTCACCACCTCGATCTGATCGAAGAGTTTTAATATTCTTACCTAATTGGTTTTGAACTTCATTCTGAAATTCTTTGAACTTTTCAAAGGATTCAGATTTGTGTTCCATTAGATACACATATCCATATCTACTAAAATCATCGGTAAATGTTATGAAGTAAAACCACCTCTAGCAGGTATGTTCAATGGCCCACACACATCAGTATGTATGAGTGCCAAAAGATCATTAGCCCTTTCACCTTTTCCTGTGAATGGGGTCTTTGTCATCTTTCCAATTAAACAAGATCTATGTGTATCATATGATTCATAATCAAAAGTATCCAAAAGTCCATCTTTGTGGAGTTTGGAGATGCGTCTCTCATTTATGTGGCCTAAACGACAATGCCAAAGGTAACTTGGATTTAACTCATTAGGTTTCATCCTTTTAGTATTAATGTTATAGATTGGCATTTCAAGATCTCGGACATATAGTCCATTATAGTTTTGAGCACTAGCATAGAATATATCATTTAAATAAACAAAGCAACAAATGTTCTTTATTATAAATGAAAAACCAAACTTGTCCAAACAAGAAACGGAAATAATATTCCTGCTAATGGCAGGTACATAATAGCAGTTCTTTAACTGAATTATTAAACCACTAGGTAAAGCTAAATTATAAGTTCCTACAGCTAAAGCAGCAACTCTTGCTCCATTGCCCACTCGTAGGTCCACTTCACCTTGCTTATTAGGCTTCTTATGATGCTTCTTTCGATTACTAACCATTATAATGGATTTCCCTTTAGTCTTTAGATTTTGCTCGGCAGTTCTTAACATGCCTAGCAATTCAGGAAGAGTTTTATCCATGTCATTCATGTTGAAATTCAGGATAAACTAACTAAAACTATCCGGCAACGATTGCAGAATTAAATCAGTTGCAAGTTCTCTTTCAAGCGGGAATCCTAGCCTTTCAAGGTTTCCCACATACCCAATCATCTTGAGCACATGAGGACCTATTGGAGATCCCTCACTTAACTTGCATTGAAAAAGGGATTTTGAGACTTCGAATCTTTCATGACGGGCTTGCTCCGCATAAAGAGTTTTCAAATGGTCGATCATCTCTATGGCATTCATGTTTTCATGTTGCTTTTGCAGCTAAGAATTCATGGTAGCCAACATGCTTCTTATAAGCATCTCTTTCAGCCTTAGGAGCATTGTGTGCAGGCTCCTCCTCAGGAATAGGTTCCTCTAAGGCATACAGCTTATTATCATGCTTGAGGACAATCCTCAAATTACGGTGCCAATGAAGAAAATTTGAACCATTCAATTTCTCTTTGTCAAGGATTGATCGCAAAATGTTTTTTGATGTGTTTGATGACATGGTTATCTACATAAAGAAGTGAAAAAATAAGTATCATTTTATTTAATTAGGTCTTCAATTAAATATGCTCCCACTATTTTACTCAAAACAAATGACCCTCATCATTTGATTCGGAAAATCCCGTTGGAAGATTTTCTAGTGGGTCGAGATCCATATTTCCCTTTGCCTTAAGTCTACATGTGATTTGATCTTCCATTTTCATGCATTTTTTATATTTTTATTCTCATATTTTCATTATTTCTTTACAATTATGTTTTCTAGAAGAAAAAAAAATGGTGTTAATTTATTTCATACAAAAATAACTTCATTTCACGCATACTTTTAATTCTACGCGTAATTTTTGTTTTTCCCCCATTTTGTTCTTTTTAGTTTATTTCGTTTAAATTTTCTTTTAATTAGCGTAAAGGGTTAAAAATATCAAAAAAAATAGTTTTTATTGTTTTAGTCTTATTTCGTACTTTATTCACACATATTCCAAAATATCAAAAATATTTACATTTTATCACATTTTATTTCAATTTATTTACTCTTTTTACATTTTTATCTCAAAGTTTGTCAAAAATAGAAAACATATCCTTTTACCCTTTTTTCCATCACATTTTCCTTTTAAAAACATAAACCAATCACATCATTCCACCTCACCATCTTTATCTCATAATCATTTTTATTTATTTTTTATTTATCATTCTCACATTATTACACAAATACCACTCACCCTAATTCCTACCCTATAAATACTAACCACTCATTCACTCACCCAACCCTAGGGAGACACATACCTAGACCTAGCCACTCATCTCTCTCAACTCAAAAACACAAAAAAAATAGAAAGAAATGAAAAAGAAAAAAGAGGACGGAGGAAAAGAAGAGAAAACATAGAACAACAACAACAACTTTCTTCATTCATCACATTCTTCCATCTTTCATCATTCATCATTCAATCCATTCCTAATCTTTGACAAAATCAATCCCTCACTATTATATCTTCATTAAAACAAACCCAAAACAAGTTTATCACCATCCAAATTCCATTTTCACCATCAACAATAACAACAACAATCATCTTCCAAAATTCACAAAATCAATAAAACCTCATCAAATTACAATTCCACTTCATCAGTTAGTGTCTCAGTCGAGTTCAGAAGCAACAAAACAACCACAAAATACTGTCAAAATACCAACAAACACCCAAACCCGAGCCCACTTTTAGTGAGGTTTTTTGAAATTTTCATTTCACTCAATCTTGATCAAAACGTCAGTTCTTTGGTTCTAGTGGCTCACAACACATCCGAGAAGAAGGAAAAGACGTGGATTGCGAGTGGAAACGCGTGGAAACAAGCCATACAAAGCCGTTTGGGACTCCATTTTTGAGGTAACCATTACGAACTCTATAGACATCCATTTCGCATGATTTTTGTTGCTGTGAACTCATGATATAGTGTATTATGTTTTCCTTTAAGCACTTTGTCTTAATTTTGCATGAATCTCATTTTTCATTTTTGGAGTTTGAACTTTGGGGCTTCGTTTTTCAAAAACCATGCTCCTATTTTGAAAAATAATTATATATTCATGATCTACGCGAAAAATCCTATGAGAAAGGGTATTCATTTGCTTGATTTGGTGTTGAATCGAGTTTTTCATGATATGAACCTTCAAGCCATTGTTTTTTCACGTACTGGTTGTTTGTTGTTGTTGCTATGAGGTTGAAGAAGACCCCTGCCACGTGTCGCGCAGTGATTGGCGCACATGTTTGTTTTGTTTTTTTATTATTATTCTGGTCATATGTTGTTGACCGGGTCTAGGTTAACCCATGGGTAAACCGACCCAGTCCGATTTAATTTAGCTTTGGTTTGATTGTTTCTTTTTTGGCTATACTGATTTTTTTTACTTACTGATTACACCTTTTTTTTTTTTATTGCTGCAGTTTCTTTTTTGTTTTTTATTATTAATTTTTTTTTCTTTTTTAGCTTATTTGAATAAGTGATTGTTTGGGACAATAGATTATTTTAAGTTTATTGAGCTCAAATTTTTACACTAGTATTTAAGGATCTCTTTTGAGATTTAAACTTTAATTTTATTTTATCATTAATTGCTTATTTTTATTATTTGTTAGTATTAGCTTATTTAATAAGTGCTTATTTGAGACAATAGCTTATTTTGAGCTTATTGAGCTCAAACTTTTACACTAATATTTAAGGATCTCTCATGAGTTCTAAATTTTATTTTCTAGGTGTTTTATTAACATCTTTTTGCATCATACTTCACATTACATTTTTACTACACACCAAAATTTACATGCATCATACATGCATCTTAGGTTAGGACCTTGCATCATTCGAAAATGCACGTTGGAGACAATATCTTATATTGTAGATCATTGAGCTCTAACACTTGCAATAAAAGTTAAGGACCATTTTTGGCCTAAATTCATGCATTCATACTTTGGTTTTTGTTTCTTTTCCTTTGCTTGTCCCTTCTTGATTAAATTTGTGTTGCTTCATGATATAATATAATTAGTATAAATCATAATTGCTTCTTGAATGTTTTCTTTACATGCCATATTTTTTTTTTCTCTTTGCTTTGTTTCTATGATAATTTGGTTGTATGGTTCCATGAGTGTTCTATGTATTTGTGTCTACATTTGATTTATTGTGACTAAGTATAAAAACTCTTTTTCTACCTCCGTCTCATTTTCACACACATCTCACACTTTAGTTTAAAACACTATTTCTCTTTATTATGTCTTTTAGGTGCATTTCATTATCATATTTATTGCACTTGCATTTTATTTTATTTATAGCTTTATGCATTGCATTTATTTATTTACATCGTTATTTATTTATTTGCTCAATTCGATATGGTTGTAAATATTAATTATTCAATTGGGTTGTAATAGCGTAGGACTTTATTTATTGCTTTTATTGCTTTCCTAGTTTACACTACAAACACCAAGCCAAAAAAATCATTTCCAAGCGAGAGAGCTTGTAATCAAATTTCAATTGATTATGAGATCTCTCGCGACAAAATTTCCTCCCAATCCGAACACGTTATATTTTATAACAAAAAAGAAAACAAGCGTAGGTCCATTTAGTCGCAACGTGTCTATGATAATCATTCACATTTTAACTTCTAATTTTCCTCTTATACACGACAATTACATTTTTTATTTCACAAACGTTTTACTTGTAACTTCCCCTTTTCTCAAACAACAAATTATTTTACAAACATAACAATCCATATTACTTGTTCCTTTCACTCTCAAATTTTTTTATTTACTTTAAACTATTGAAATAGATCTTTATGATTATTTGTCCCAAATTTTGAATGTCCCTATAAATATTAGCAAGACTTAGGTCGTACTTGTTGTTGTTGGGGAATTGGTGTCCCGAAAGTTGATTTTGGGTCGTACATCTCTCAACCGTGGTAAAGTATGACCTAGCGTGTTTATATTAACATTCAAAAAGTGAGACTTACAATGACATCAATCTATTACTTTCATATAACACTTTTTTACAACTCTATCTTCTATACAACTTCTCTCTCACTTCTTACATCTTCTCCCCTCATTCTTAAAGCACACATTTAAAGCACAAAAAAGCATTTCGAGAGGTTACCATGGAGTACCATGGGCGCTTAAGGTGCATACACCTTCCTTTTGCGCAATTAACCCCCGTACCTAGAATCTCCCACAAAAGGTTTTCGATACTTTCCCCTCCCTTGGAAATGAAAGAATCAACTGTAGTGGGGTATGTCTCAAAAAACCCGCAACAACTCCTTCCAAATGTATCTCACACAATTCTCGAATCTATCAATTGGGTGAATAACTCCTTATTCAAATTCATCATTGAATTATTCCCAATTCATGCTTCTAAACTTATATAATCTCATTATATTTTGTTTAGTTAAGTTTGACCCAAATTTTAGAAGTCAGATATTACAATTATCCCCTCGCACCTTACTAATGTAAAACAAGCACCTTTGCGTGGGCGAAACCTACATTGTTCGTTACTAGTTTTGATGAGTTCTAAAACTTCGAAAGCATAAACTTAATATTCACATATTTTACTTGATAAAGAAAATGCACCTCGCGTAGGCGAAACCTACATTTTCCTCATTAGTCTCTTGAAGGATTTTTATTAAGTTTGATCTCACCGGCTTGTTTAACATATTAAACGCTCTCACATGCATCAACATACATACAATAAAATAAAATGATATGATTATGGCCTCCTAACGCAAGTGTTCTCTCAAGCCAATGAGAGAACCCTAAACTAACCTAACGATGATCTACTTCTCCAAGCATCATCTTCATGATTGTTCTCCTTTGTTCCTTTGTAATTTTTATTATAATGTTACATCAAAGAATACTCGTTTTACATACGAGGGAGTAAGATGAGAAGAGAAATTACATTAAGAGATTTAGAGAGGCACGACACGCAGGCCGTATTTAAATTCCCAAATTAAAACAAAAGAGCAAACTAAGGCCATAATCATTCATTGAAACACAACAATAAAAACTCACTTTATTATTATCCTTGGTTTAAGTAATTAATTAAAATTAAATTATTATAAACTGATCATACCGTTCATAACGGATAGAATTGAATCACGATTTCATAAATCGCGTTTTCGACAAAACCTGGACACGCACTGGTCGCCAGAGCTCGCCAGCCGGCGAGCTGCTCGGACTCGCACTTGCCAGAGCTCGCCAGGCCGCGAGCTCCTCTGAGTCTGGTCGCTAGAGCTCGCCAGCTCTGGCTGGGCGACCGCGTCAGGGTTTCGCGAAAATTGTTTCATGATTTCATAAATTGTGTCACGATTTCGGCGAATTCTGAAGCATATTATCAGTATATCACAACCCTTGTGATGCCTTGAACCCTTATGCATTAAGTTCCATCCATCAAAATTCACCATGAACGATTATTAGCTTGATTCATCACCACATCAATGTTTCACCAATCGAAGGTTCCGAAACAATTATTGTGGATCGTTCAATGCCAACAACGACTATGTGATTTCTAACGGATGAAATCTAGTATATCACATATACTTTATTTGCATCTTGTTCCCTTGTATCATATACAAGACTTGATCAATTTAAAATTTAATTCCTCAATTTTTTCTTGTTTAGGTTTTAATCGCATTAAAACATAATTCAAACAAACATCATAATCATGGTTTCGTAAGTGGCTCTGATACCACTGAAGGAAAATAGAGATAGTTTAAGCAGCGGAATTCAATTTTTTTTCCTTAGTTTGATCCTTACAAATGAGCATGATATGTGTTTTAGGGTTTTTATCTCTTGTAGGGAAGAACCTTTGAATCACGAACAAGATGATCACGAGCGTTGATGAAAATCACCCACACTTCTAACTAGTCCACACGAACAATCACCTTCAATAGAGTGCTAGCCCTTTATATTTGAAGGCTATGAAAGAATATTGAGAGAGAGGATTATTTTAGGGTTTTCCAACTCTAAAATATTCTTGTGCTTTTTGGTGTGTTTTGAGCTATCACAAGAGGTCTCTATTTATAGATATTTCTTGTCTTATGCATCAAGACAACTCTTGTCTTGTTCACGAAGATATCTCTTGTTGGGCTTTGCCCAACAAGATAACTAGGACTAGGGCGCGCGCTCCCCATATGAGTAGTAGTACTCATGTGCGCGCCCTCCCACCATATCTTATGGTGTTTTTCGCTCAATTAAATTACCGTGATACCCTTATCACTTTGCACATACACCGTACCTTACGGTATTCCTTTAATTATCTCAATATTAGACTGTCCTTATGTGTGTGACCCTTGTAGGTTTCCATAACGATGGCAATTATATTAAAACCTTTATTTAATATAATAAACAATGAGCGGTATCTAGCAACACATCATTGCTACCCAAGTTATGAGAAATTAACATGTGATCAAATCATAACCTTTGTGATAATATATGCGTGTACAATTACCCCTTTGCCCCTAAAATCTATATTGAACACAAAGCATACATACTGTCATCTTTGTCCAGTTCAATATTGGGCCCATGACATTTATCTTGTTATGCAGGATTGGCAAATTCCATCTAGGTCACTACTGTCCCTCAGCATGCTTCATGAAATACCCATAAACTACCTTTATGATTATCCAGTTACGGACTACGTTAGATCAGCAACAAAGTACTTGACTCCACATCTAGGGTACAAAGTGATTTCAGGTCTAAGGGCGGTTTACACCATTATCACCATGAGAGTAACTTATGACACTTTAGCATAACATTCTATGTAGTACTCTCATAGCGGGTCAATTCGGTATAACTATTACATCTAATCTTTTATACCTATGTCAAGACTTGATAACTCCTTATCCTATGATCCATGAGATGCGATCATCAGTCTATCTTCATAATAGCCTTTATGCTTTAAGGTTATCCCATTTCACCTTAAAGCTCGACTACGGATACTTTAAGAATAGTGTCCTTATGTTTAATGTAGTCTCATGATTAAGTCACACTTAATATTAAACGGATTTTCTATTCTAGGGACTTTATTAATATTTTGGACGTTACAAACATAATAAAGAAAAAACCTTTGATTATTAATAAAAGAAACAATATATATTATTAATAATTAATTTGATACAAGTACTAAATTCATTGGCCTCTAGGGCTTACACCAACAGTTTGTTTACCTTGATCCTTTCAAGCCACCCTTAAATAATATATCTTTTACTAACCCCTTTGAGCCTTATTTGTTGTTTGTTGTCTTACCCAAGTTTTTGTATAAAAAAAAAGAACAAAAAAAAATGATTTTCTTGGAGTTAGATAACTTTCCTTGATGATTGATGCACATTGCACAACATTAAGTTTGAGGTTGCTTTTGGTATTAGCAACTTACTAAGTTTGGAGTGGGTGTACTAAAGAACCATGACATTTTGAAAAATTGAAAATATTTGAAGTGAGATATGTGTTCGAAAGAAAATCAAGAGGTCAACAAGCGAAAGAAAAACAAAAAAAAACGAGAAAAAAAAAGAAGTGTGATTGACTTCTTCAAAAAATGTTGGTGATTGTTGAGAAAGAAAAAAATTGAAAAATAATAAGTTGAAAAAAAAAACTGATTGGACAATGTGTCCAAATAAATGAATGAAAAAAAAAGATGGTGTCAAATGTGGTTCTTTAGTATAAATTTGGCAAATATGGGATTAAGACTTGTGAAAATTCTTGAATTAGATGATATCTTTAACTCCAAGTTTTTCTACTTACTTCCCAAAAACATCCACCTTTGACCCTAACCAAAATATAACTCTTAAAGTCCTCTAAAGTGTGTAGTCATGTGCATTGTCGATTGATTTTTAGAATGTCTACAAGCTTATGGTAGAATGGCTATGTTTGTGTTGATTGAGTGAAATTGCCAAATAATTAAACAGGAGATAATGTGAGAGTGTGAAGAGATTATAGTGTGGTCAATATTTGTGAAGCGTTCTTAATTTTCCATAATTGTTAATTTTTGTGCAAGTAAGTTCATGATAGAGATGATCATTGAAATGTTATTCATTAAGTGTTCAACTTGATTGCATTTGATGTCTTTGAACAAAGTTATTGAGATAGTGCCATGTTTTCCGATATATGAAGGTATTCCTTGAGGACAAGGAACAATTCAAGTTTGGGGTTGTGGTGAGTCCTCATCAATCACTATTTATAGAGTCTTTTTAATTAAGTTTTAATCTAATTTTATTAATTTAATGTTTAATTTAGAGTCAATTTAAATAAATTATGACTTTTTAGTTATTGAGTCAATTAAATATTTTTCTTTATTAATATGGTATTTTATGTAGTTTTTTATTTTTATGCTACTAACTCAAACAAGCAGATGATCGTTTGAATGGAAAATTGACACCAAAATTGTGAAGCTATTGATACAATAAAGTGGATATCATATTTCTATCTCTATCTCTATTTCTTCTCTATGTCTTTATCTTTATCTATGTCTCTCTCCTGATCATAATCTTATGTGGCAAGTTATCAAGTACTCATATACCTATGTGGCAAACTATGAGACCATCTACATAACAACTAAGTCTTCCTTAATGTATCACTCTTCGATTCCCACTCAAGACACTTTTTTAATTATAAAACATTTTATTTTACTTTTAAGAGTTTCTTAATGTACCACTCTTCGATTCTCACTCATGACACTTTTTCAATTATGAAATTTTATTTTATATTTTAGAATTCTTTAATGTACCATTCTTCCATTCCCAATCGTGACACTTTTTTTAATTATGATACATTTTATTTTATTTTTTAGAATTTCTTAATGTATCTGTCATATCCCAAATTTTACCCTTCTATTCTGGTATATGTATTTTTTAGTGCTACTTAATTCAAAAAAAAAGCAAGTGGTTTAGATGGCTAGGGAGGGGCGCACATGAGGGCAAATTTAGTGAAGGGTCAATGGTTCAATTTTCATAAGGACCAGTTTTGTGTTTTTCACGAATTTATTTCTTTTCTCTTCTTTTTCTATTTTTTTATTTTCTGTCCAAGGGTCCCAAAAATAATATAAAAATTATTTGTTCATCAGATTTTATTATTATTATTTTTTAGGCTTTTTTTTTTACCAGAAAAAAAAAAAGGAATAACATATTTTTAGCCAAGATCTGGCTGCGTGCGCGCAAAGGCCCAAAAGAATCACAGTGAAAAAAAAAATAATTTCTATTTTGAGACAAAATCCCTGGTCTTGGCCAGCAAGCAAAGAAATTAACACTGAGATATATTTCTATGATCAATCAAAACATAAAAATGAGCAGAATCTGTCACAACAAAATAAAAACAAATCTCCAAGAGATTCTCACAAATTTTATAACCCCAATTCTGAAGCTATAAATAGAGCCTCTATTTCTACAAAAAAGTGCACTGAAAATTCTGAGAGCAAAACACACAGAAATTTTGAGAAAACCCAGAGAACACATAATTCAACAAAAAACTCACGCACTAAAAAACCTAGTTAATTTTTCTACACATCTGTAGAGAAATTAACACTCCTGTAAGCCTCCAGCAGTTGCAGACCTCGCACAGAATAGAAAAAAGGGAAAGGTCAGAACCGGATCGGAAACGCGAAACAGAACAGAAACAAAACGAGAAGCACTAACGTAGCGGGGAGTTCACGGCACACCAAGTAAGTTTCCCCCAATCTTTCTAAACATATAGAAATCTTTGTGTTTGCTTGCTATTTTGAGTTTAAGATTGTTTGTCTCCTTGCTTGTGACTAACCTTTTGGTTTACAAACCATAACTCATGAACATGTAATCCCAAGTAATGCAATAATAAAATAAAAACGGAAAAAATAATAAAAAAAAAAGAAGAAGACAGAACCGAGGGAGAAAGAGAATTTTTTTTATATCTAAATTTTTTTTTGGTGGATTTGAATGAAAGGTTAGTTTTTTTGTGTATACAAACATGTAATTGATGAAAGTTCAAAAGAGAATAGATTCAAAGACAAAAAAAAACAGAAACTTTTAGATCTAAAAGATTTTTTTTCGGACTCAAATATTTGGGTTTGGTTTCTGAGTTTTTGAGTCTTGATGCATGATTAAAGGCTTTGATTTGTGGTTTAAAAGTGTTAAGAAACAAGATTTTGGTTTGATTTGCGTAAAAGATGCTCTAAAAATTGTTCTTCATGAAGAACATTCATGAGAAAAGAAAAGAACAAGGGGGAGGGAGAGAGTTCGGTGAGAGAGAAGAGAAAGAAGAGAGAGAAACTTTTTTTGTAAAATGAGGTAGAAATCTGATTTTGATGTATATAAGTCAGCTTGATCCCTTGCGCGCGCGCCCACTGTAATTACGGTGATCCCTCAATTGATCAAGCATCACACAGCCTTGATCCCTTGCACGCGCGCTCATTGTAATTGTTGTGTTCCCCCTTCTAATTGACCAGAATCACACGGCCACTGAATCTCCGCAGGCCATGGGTCTCCCTGCATAGGTTGGACCCTGTTTTTTTTATTTGCACCAACCAGACTACTATTTGTTCCCCTTTTTGTATTTTTTTTTTAAAATGTACATAATTTACTTAATTCATTTAATTTATTTTAACTAACTCAAAGTTAATAATTTAATTTAAAGTGTAATATATTTTTATGTTCTTGTAAATATAATATATCCTAAAAAACGTGGATTAAAAAGAGGAGGCGGATGCACATCTGTTTGCTTCTCGGTTAATTGGGGCTTAGTGCACACTTTGTCCGACTTTTAGTCGTCTTCCATTACTAAAAATACAAACAAATCAAATTAAGTTTTTGCCTTCGGGCCAATTTAAAAATAAAAATAAAAATCTTTCTATAAACGAACATGTTTCAATCAATTCAAACGTGATACAAACAAAGCTTAAGCCTCCATCGTGCGAGCAGTTTTTACTTACAGTTCCCTTATTGATGGTTTGTGCAAATCGGGAAGGATGTTATTGATGGTTTGTGCAAATAATTCCCGATGTGGTAACTTACAGTTCCCTTATTCCCGATGTTTTAACCACTAGAATTCGATTAAAACATCGTTCTTTAAAAAACACCAACAAACAATGACTCCCAGAACTACGTAGCTTTGAATTCTTCTTCGCACCAGATGATACGTAGGAGCAGGATTCTACATCTTGTCAAGCATAATAATAAAAAACTTACTTTTTTTTTCTCTTTCTTGTAAATGTTTGTAAATAAAATAAAACAACATAAAAGACATGTAAACAAACCCTAAAAACCCTAGAATTAATTAGGAGGTTCCCGTTGTGTACGACGGATGTGAGGGGTGCTAATACCTTCCCCTTGCATAACCAACTCCCGAACCCAAAGATGGTTGCGATGACCGTCTTAACCTTAAGGTTTTATCAATATTTTCCTTTAAAATAAAATTTGGTGGCGACTCTGTGTCATTTCGAGCGTCCTAAACTCTCGGGCGATTTTCGCGGCGCGACAGCTCGTGACTCTGCTGGGGACATTTAGAGAGTTAAGCCTATCCTTTAGTTCTAGGGTTAATGCTTTTGTTTGTTTACTAGTTTTTATTCTTATATTTGTTTTTATTTTTCCCGCATTATTTATTATTTTACGTATATATTTTGTGGGGTTGGATTTACTGTCTGTTGAGAGAAGCTCTTACCCGAGCTTGAGAAAAACTTAAGTTAAGTAAGGAGTTGAGTAGTATGGGCCTATGGGATGCACATCCCAATGGGTGATTTACGAAGACTCTGCCTAGAGTAGACTGGTTCAAAGGGTTTGTCAGGAATGGGCTAGCCCCTCCGCTTGGCAAAATTTTCGATTTGGCCAGCGACTCTAGGGACCCTTTAGAACCCAACAATCCAATTTAAGGGGAAACCCTTCGGGATTTCACCATTTAAGGAGTTGAGTAGTATGGGCCTATAGGATGGACATCCCAATGGGTGATTTACGAAGACTCTGCTTAGAGTAGACCCGTTCGAAGGGTTTGTCAGGAATAGGCTAGTCCCTCCGCTTGGCAAAACTTCGGATTTGGTCAGCGACTCTAGGGACCTTTTTTAACCCAACAACCCCATTTGAGGGAAATCCTTCGGAAATTCACCATGTCTCATGTAGGAAGCTTCGAATGGAGTCCATCACTTTAAAGGTGGTTTTCGAAAATAAAAGAAAATTCAAAATCTTGTAGAGCCATCCTTGTGAGGGGTTGGGTAAATAAAACATAGAACCATCATATGTAGGAAATTCTACCTCATAGATTGTCCTATAGCCCAAACTTCAATCATTCATGTTCATATCATGCATATAAGTGAGTCATTCATCATATGTATTTATTTTCAGGGAATTTCAAAAAAGGAAAAGTTTATAGTAAGCATTTTGGAAAAAATGAGTTCAGATAAGAGAAAGACCTTCCAAGTAAAAGCACAGGTGCCTGACATGCAAAGTCTAAAGTTCTTCAGTAGTAAGATGACCAGGATGTCTCAAGACCGATTTGCTCACAAATATGGAAGAATCCTTAGTCTCCTGAATGTCCCAGTGTAAATTGAAGCCATCACCGCTCACGCCCAATTCTATGACCGACCTTTGAGGTGTTTCACTTTCCAAGACTTCCAGTTTGCTCCAACTATAGAAGAACTCCGTCAAATCTTGGGCTCCGCCAAAGAAGATAAAGGTCCTTATTGGACAAGAAGTGAAGCTAGGAGATTTAGCTTCGGTCTTACAAATACCAAAGACCGATTTGATACATCAGTACATCTACACGAAGGATGGGGATACTCATGGCTTCCGAAGGGCATACTTAGAAAAGATGGCCAAGGAGTTCCTCAACACTCACCAATATGAACCCTTCGAAGAGATGCTAGCGTTACTTATCTTTGGCTTGGTGATGTTTCCTAATCTGGAAAATTTCATCGATATTGCTGCCATTAGTGTGTTTTGGGCCGTCAAGGTAATAGGGGAAAGTTATGTACCAGCCCTTCTCGCTGATATTTACTATACCCTTTGTCGCGCCTCGAAAAACGCACGAGGGTATACGCGCTCGGTATGACTACAGAGTCGCCACCGAATTTTATTTGTTAAGGGAAAATATCAATAAAACCCTTTGATTAATGGAAAGGCGGTCGTCGCAACCGTTTCCAGGTTTGGGAGTCGGTTATGCAAGGGGAAGGTGTTAGCACCCCTCACATCCGTTGTACTCAACATGAACCTTCTTATTAATTTTAGGGTATAAAGAGTGTTTTAAAGTTTGCTTGCTTACTTTTTATTTATTGCGTTTATCTACATGTGGGGGGATTTTAGTTTTTTTTTATTATTGGGCTCGACAGGATGTTGAATCCTGCTCCTACGTATTCTCAGGTGCAATGAGAAATCAGAGCTTCGTAGTTCATGGTGTCAATGTTGTTGGTTGGTGTTTTTTAGAGAACTATGTTTAAGTCGCATTCTAGCAGTTAAACGTATGGCTTGTATGCTCGCTTGTTGGAGGCTTAAGCGCTTGTTTGTATTGCGTTAGAATGGATAAAGCATAGTTCTTTTATGAAAAAGTCTTAAGTTTGATTATGATTTGATTTGAAAAAAGGGTTTCGATTTGTTGAGTGATTTTTTTATTTGAGAAAACTGTTTAAGGAAAGAGATTATCTAAACTAGAGATATACACCAAGAATTTAGATAATCGGATAAGAAAAGGTATACACCATATCTCCTCCTTCCTTTTAAATTACTACAGTGTTCTTTATTTTTTTGAAAAAAAGATGATTATCTAATCGCAACATATACACCAAGAAATTAGGCAATCGGAGAAAACAATGCATACGCAAAGCCGTCTCATTTTTTATTTGAATTATAGTTATACTTTCTTTGAGTTTTTTAGAAGGATAATGATTATTTTAATCGCTCGGTATACACCGAGAAATTTAACAATCAGAGAAGGAGAGGCATACGCCAAACCATCTCTTTTTCATCCAATTTATTGTTTTTTTAGATATTTTTTAGGAGAATGATGATTACCTAAATTACGAGATATACACCAAGAATTTAGATAATCATAGACAAAAAGGCATACGCCAGATCATCTTTTTTCAAGTTATTGAGATATTTTTTGTACACCAAAGTAAACATAGAAAAGATTTTTGTCTACTTGTTTTTGGTAGATATAGGTAAATTAGAGGGTATGTATATAGAGTGGGTTTTATAACCCGTACCAAATATCATCATATCAGTAAAGCAAAACAAAACAAATACATAGAAAACTAATATAACATCATGTTATTTTAATTGAACAGAGGTATATGAACAAAAAAAGACACAAACAGAACATAATGAAGCGTGAAAGAGACAAAGAGAGCAAACCGGGAGACAAAGTGAGAGGAGAGCACCGAGAGAGATTGGCGGCCGAGAGAGAGAAGGAGATGCAGCGGTGGAGAAAGAGAGGTGCACGCAAGTGGCTACTGTGATAGTGGTATGCGACGCTGGTCGCAGCAGTGGTATACGACAACGACGGTCGGACTCGCGACGGCAACGAAATCTTATATTTTCCTTCTCTTTATTTCCTTTTCACTTCTGTTTTTATTTATTATATGCCTTTGTGGTTGTTAATGGTGGAGGTTATTATTGATGGTGGGCAGCGATGGTGGTGTTGTTGCGGGGTTGGTTTTTTTGCTTAACGTTGCAGTGCTACTCTCTATGGCTTTTCTTAGATTTTGTGTTCTTCTTTTACTATGAATTGAACTTGTATATTTATACTAGTAAATTAGATTGGTTTGTTGCTATTTTTTGGATGCTATCGGATATAATCCATTCCTCTTTTCTCTGAATTCTTTGTTGGTTATTGGATATAATTTGTTTGTTACTAATTTTTTTGGCTACTGTTCTTGTTGTTTTTTGGTTTATTTTTTTGTTGTTGTATTTTTTGGCAATAATAGGTAAAAATATAAAAACGTAAAAAGAAACATAAATAAATAACAAAGGAAATTTAAATAAACAGAAAATATAAGAAAGGTCAAGGATGGGGCTTGAACCCATGACCTCATACATGTCCCACCTTCTATCCTTCCCTATTAACTACCAATTCAACCACCTTTTCATATTTGAACAATAGTTGACTTAATAATTAAATAAGGCGGGTAAAATTTAGGGTATGACACCCTTCATCTATGTCATGAAAAAAGGAAAGGACTGTTGCTCTGCTGTATTCCCCTACTGTACACATGGCTCATCTCACATATATTCAAAGACATCTCCATGGTCAAACCCATGAGTAGTCAGCAGTGGTCTCAAAAGTTGGGGTCCGTCACTCAAGACGTTATTTTCTGGCATGTTAGGAAGCTCGATGAAGAAGGGGTAATCACCAACTGTGGTGATTTCAATATTTTGCCGTTAATCGGCTCCAGAGGCTGCATTAATTGTTGTGAAGGAAATAAATTGTTGTGGTATGAAAACGAAAGTGTATTCGTTTTGATGTTGTAAATTTGTAAGAAAATGTTGTTGTTGTTGTAAAGAAAGAGTTTTTGACATGATAAATAATGATAAATGGTAACATAGTAAAGTTTAATATCGTTTGCGACTAAAATGGACCTACGATTATTTTTATTTAAAAAAATCGCATGTTGTTATCAAAAGGGTTTTTGGTTGTTTGGAAAAAAGTCTCGTAATCAATTGAAATTTGATTACGAATCCCTCTCCCTCGGAAATGAAACATTATTATATTTTTTTTGGCGTTATGTGTGGTGTATAATCTAGAAAGCGATAAATAAATAAATAAAGCGATAAATAAATAAAGTCCTACTCTATTACAACCATATCGAATAATTAATTATTTACAACCAAATCGAATGAATAAAATAATAGATGATAAAATAAATCGCGCAAAAATAAATAAGCGGTAAAAAATATTGCGTAAATAAATAAGAGAGTGAAAGGGGGTGCAAACCTGAAATTGGGAGTGTGGAGAGAATAAAACAGAAAAAAAAACAGCAACAAGGCCCAAAGCCCAATAAGCAGCAAGAACCAGAAATTGAACCGAACCCAAAACTGAACCAAGCTGAATCGAACCGAACCGAACCAGACCAAGCTAGACCGGCTGGGGGCCGCGCGAGTAAACAATATGTCCAATCAGAGAACGACACGTGGCGAGGACAATTTTACCTTCTTCTTCTTCTTCCTCGCGAACACTCTCTTTGTCCGCCATTGACGTCGTTTGTTGAAGCTTTTTTTTCGGTCACCAAAATTGCGATGCCATATACCGTTCAACTCGTTTTCGTGCGTAGAGTCTGAATCCGTGCTTAGATTTTGCGAAAGAAGCTTAGATCTATGAGAAAAAGGGCGAATCCGACGGAGTTAACAAAAACAAATCTCGCATTCCAGTTAGTATTAGCGAGAGATGGTTACAGGAAACGAATCAGCGTGTTAAGGCGAGTCTACAACAACGAAAATCAGTCTAAAACAAGCTCTCAAACGTTCGAACCGAATGCCTTAATATTTCCGATGGTAAAAGGCTTTGAATGGGTTGTTTCCGGTGAGTTTTTCGTGATTTTGACACCAGATCTGTATTCAGGAGGTTGTTTAGATGCAGATTGGTATATTTGTTTTTTGATTTGGTAGAGATTTGAAGTCGCCGGAGTTGGGTGGTTGGTGGTGGTTCTCCGGTGACGGCGGCGGCAGTTTTGAGCTTTTCAGATTAGGTTTTCTTTGTTTTTTTCTTTTTCTGATTTTTTTGTTTTGGGGAATTGTGAAGAAAATGATTGGTGATGATTGAGTGATGTGAGGTTGGTATTTATAGGTAAAAAAAATGGTATTTTGGTAATAAAATGGTGAATGGTGAATAAAAATAAATGAAAAAGAAAATGAAAAAAAGTTAGGAGATAGAGATGGTGAGGTAGATGAATGTGATTGGATGATGTGAGATAGAGATGAGATAAATGATAAAATGTAATAATAAAAATGTAATGCAAATTAAAATAGAATTAGTAGAAATAAAAATAAAAATACATATATTTTTGATATTTTTTATAATATGTGAGGATAAAATATAAAATGAAAATAAATGTAGGAAAAAGATTATTTTTGATGATTTTGAGCTTTTACGCTAATTAAGAAATTATTTGAAATAAAATAAACTAAAAAGAGTAAAATTATTAAAAAATCAAAATTACGCGAATAAAATAAAATAAAAATAAAATGTGCGTGAAATAACAATATTTTTGTAAGGAAGAATTTAAATCTATTTTTTTTAGAGAAAAAAAGGTAATTGTGAATAAATAAAGAAAAGATATAAAAATAATAGCAAAAAATATGTATGAAAAAAGAGATAAAAAGACATGCGACATAAAACACATATATTTCTGTATATTTGATGTAAAACATTCAAATTGGATTTTGGGTCCAATATTGGGGTACAACAGCTGCCCCTATTTAAGTTTCTTCACCCGGAAAGATGAAGATTAAATTCTTTGTATGAACGGGATTGAAGAGACTTAAATATAAGATATGCACATTTTTTGGACCTAAAATCCTCTAATGATGTTTATGATGCAAATATGCAGGCAAAATGCTGACTCTTTTTTTTTGAATTTTGTAGAAAATGTGATGAAAGACAGATAAAGAAAAATGATAAATAAGACTCCACAGGGGATGAACTAACATGGCCCGACTGGGAGAAGGAAGCAACAAGGAGTATCCTGAGTCCATTGGGAGAAAACAAACTCCACTGGGGAACAAAGTAAAACACTGGGGAAAGATGTTACCTACTATCGTATGATCGACAACTTAAAGGGTAATATGAAATGTATGACATTATCTACCACCCAACAGAGCGATGGTGTATAAAAGACAATGAGCAGATATTACCAACTACCGTATAATGATAGTGTATATAAGGTAATATGAAAGGATGTGACACTGGATACTATCCAATGAAGTGATAGTGTATAAAAGGCAGTGAACAGATATTATCTACTATCATGCAAACGATAGTGAGTCAAGATAATATGAAAAGAGAAGACATTATCTATTGTCCCGCAAAGTGACAACAAGTCAATATAATGAAATCAAGGAAATACCTCCTACCATGCAAACAATAGTGTGTAAAGGTAATGTGAAAAGATAAGACATCATCTACTACCCAACAACGTGATAGCAAGTCAAGACAATGACTAAATATTACCTACTATCATGTGAACGATAGTGTGCGAAGGCAACATGAAGTGAAGAAACATTATCTACTGTCTAACAAAATGACAGCAAGCCGAGATAATGAAACTGAGGAAATACCTTCTACCATGTGAATGGTAGTGTGTCAAGGCAATCCGAAAAGATAGACATCATCTACTATCCAACAAAGCGATAGCAAGTCAAGACAATGACTAAATATTACCTACTATCATGTAAACGATAGTGTGCGAAGATAACATGATTCCATTGAAAGGAGGTGACTCTATAGGGTACTTCAAAAGTGACACAAGTAGGTTGATTTGTAAGAAATGTATGTATTTGTAGAGGAAAAAGATTTGTTTGATCTTTTTGTGTAATGTATCTTGATGTGATTCACTCGGGATGAAACCACCTGAGGAATTGTAAAGTGTATCTGATAAAGTACAAGCTTCTTGTATGGAAAACTTGTCACTTGTTTGTTTTGAATTGGTTTTCAATCCGGGAACAAACCGGAGGGAAACTGTGAAGCAAAACTATGTGTCCAATCGAAGAATAAATTCAACTGGAATTTTCCTTTTGTTGTAGGAAAAACTGAAACAACCATCTTCCACAAGAGATGAGTCTAGTGGGGAATTTTGAAACAAGAGTTGTATACTTATCTGCCTAAACTGACACTCTAATTGAAAAGAATGATACGCCCATCCCGACTCTATTTGTAGACACATACAAGACTAAAGAGATAGAAATCTGTAAGTGATGTAGCAAAGTATGAATGATGTAAATATTTATGGCACATGTAAATGTTTTGTTTAAATGTATGTATGTATGTGTATGTATGTATGTATGTATGTATGTAGTTATTTGCTGACAAAACAGACAGAACGACCAAGACTGGAAGCAAGCCAACATCGCGTTACAACTCAAACACTCGATCAACCTCAACAAGGTGTAAATGTTGTTATAGATGAAGTAAGAGAACTCCTTTTGGGGAAAGAACAACTTCTCTGGGGAACCGACCGCTCTAACCAAAGCGATCTGCATTCAACTTGATTGTACTCAGAACAACATTGTAAACCCTTATTGGAGATGTACCTTCTTCCTAAGATGACTGTTGACACTTTGTTGTAGAAAATATGCTTACTATTGATGAATAAACTTGAGAGGATGAAGAGGATTTGCCCCTCGCTTTGGATTTTTGTTTCAAATCTAAGGATCTTTGAAAGAATTGCTCGAAGAGCGTGACTGATTGACTTCTTACATCTAGCGTGCTGTAGTCATTATGCCTCTTTCTTTTGTCTTTGTTTTTTTGTCTTTTTTTTTGTATATTTTTTGTGTCCCTAATTTTTTCCTGGACCGCCTTTTCAGGTTTTCAATCCACCGGGACACTCATTTTTGCCTAAGCCGCCTTTTCAGGTTTTCGACTTAGCGAGCTCTTTTTATGTATTCTTTTTTTTTTGTAAGCATTGTATGATTTGACTGTAGCAGCTTACACTGAGAGTAGAAGCTCTTCATCATCCATGATACTAAAAACCACAACGCTGCCATTATACAACAACATGTAACTATTCAGGAAAGTATGATCTTGACATAGTATGCCCCAAGTGCTTGAAATCTTGAAGGGTATGCCCCTGATTAACTGATGTTTGTAGTGTAACCAAACCTTGAACCATTTTCAACCTTGATTAGCTTCAACTTGTTTGCCCCTGATTGCCAGAATCCATATGTAACTTGTCCCTGGTTAGGAGCGTCTCAACTCAGCTTTGCCCTTGATCAAACTATAGCTTCAAATTTCTTTGATGTCAAGTATTAATTTGCAAGTAAAATGATTTCTTTTGAAAAGTAATTTTATATAATGCACATGTGAGTTTTGAAATTGAATATATATTGTTTTGTATATATTTTTTTTGAATGGAAACACATATAATATGTACAAAAGATAATTTGTGATTACTCAACAAACAGGAGGAGTCAGCTTAACAATAAAATTGCCGAATATGCTTTCACAGTAAACCTAGTTTCAAATAGGTCTTTTGTATGTTATAATGTGACAAAAAAAATTAATGTAACTCAAGCCAAAAATGATGTAAATTTGTGTTATCAGATTCCCCCATAATTGAAACTTTGCTTGTCCTTAGACATAAAGAATGGTAACTTTTTTTTAACACAAGTTTGAAACAAGACACGACAACTCTAATCATATATGGTTGCCGGCTAGGTATAAAAATCAAGTAATAAATATCAATACCAAAAGCACTGTAGTAACATAAAACCACACATTGCAGTCAAAGATTTCCATCGTATGAAGACAAATCTGAAGTATTTTATTGTGACTCTAGCTTTTGTCTAAGTTTTATCCACCCTTCTCATTCGAGTGCAATCACATTAAGCCCGTTATCTTGTACACGCTCATGGTAAGAAAATCTGTTAGTGATTATGATCATATATTGAGGGGTGCTGATAACAAAAGTTTGGTAAACCCCTTATCTTTTTCCAAATGTAGTTGTGGGGGATCGGATCGTAACCCTCCCTACCAAGTTAAGAATCAGACTCCTCTGAACCAACCACTAATGGGTTCATTTACAATGGTTTTTCTTTGCATGTTCCACAATTGTTGAGTCAAACAACCGAGTGAGGATCATCTAACTCAATAAGTGAATTCCCATTTATAAAATCAACCAAAGTATATAAATTTTCATTTTTGGATCATTCACTTATATTCATCGATTTCCCACTTAGTTTGTGCCCAAGATGGTGCCGACTGCTAAGATAAACTACTAAGGGTTACTTTAAAATTAAATTCAAGATTTTGTCAAAATTAGTACTCAAATTAATCTTGCATACTTCTGAGAGTCTAAGGTGTTAAAAACAGTACTGATTTTATTGAATCATCGCTGAACTTTCATAATGTAGCCTAAAATGTGAAACAACCTATATACTCTTAAAGTGTCATGTCAAGTGTCAAACCAAAATTGTTTTTTTTTTCTTTTCAAAAAGATATATCTCAATAAATTGGGAGAATCAGATAACAGTGAAAACATATGCAAAAATGGCTCAACTTAACATCAACTCTTTTGTTTTCGTTTGTTTTTTTTTTGTATGAAATAGTGAAAGGAAGTGAACAAAGCCTTACATCATCAACTAGGTTTTTTACTAGTGAAAGCATATATCAGCAAAAATCAGTTATTTGTTTTCATCATCCTCGCTCAAAGTTTGTAAGTAACAAAGCAAGAGAAAATAGTGAATATGAATGGATTAATTAAAAAAAACATGCATGTTCATTATATTAAAAATACTTGATAGATGACATAAATGTTAAAAACAAACAAACACTTAACAAGAAAGAAATAAAAATCTAGCGATCATAGCGATGAGCTTCCTTGTATCACTGACTTCAACTTGATAAAAGAGTAGCAAAGGAGACATCAACAGCAAATCAATGGTATCAAACCATATTCATGCATAACAGAGCTGGGTCTACATCCTCGAAAGAAAACTTGCCAGCCTCAATCAGCCTTTGGACTTCACCCTTTAAAGTCAAACAATATTCAATACTGTGGCCAGGTGCCCCTTGATGAAAATCGCAGAATAATTCAGGTTTATATCACCATGGTAATTTTGCAGGTATCTTAGGTGGTGTTCTGGTCTGAATAAGATTTTTCTCAACCAAAATAGGAAGCAGATCTGCATACAACATAGGGATCGGTTCAAACTTAGGCTCCCTTTTTTGAACAGAATTAGTAGCAGGAGTTATAGCAGCAACATGTTGTTTGTTCTTCTTCGGCTTCTCATGAGCCACCATACTCAGCTCTTGTTCCTTCTTTGTATCAAAGTCCGACCCAAACTCTTTTGCATTTTTGGAAGAAGCGGTCTCTCTTGTTAAGCGTCCTTCTCGGAGACCTTCCTCAAGGCGCACACCTATGTCTACCATGTTAGTGAAATCACGGAGCGCACTGCGACCATTTTGTCATAGTAAAAAGCATCAAGAGTTTTCAGGAAAATTTTAGTCATCTCTTTTTCCTCTAGCGGTGGACTATTCTGAGCAGCAACCTCTCTCCATCTCTGAGCATATTCTCTGAAAGTTTCCTTCTTCTCCTGAGTCATGGCTCGAAGTTGATCTCTATCCGGTGCTACATCAACATTGTACTTGTACTGGTGGTTGAAAGCTTCGATTAAATCATTGAAAGTTTTGATATTGGCCCTATCCAAACCTAGGTACCATTTCAAAGCAGCACCAGTAAGACTATCTTGGAAGAAATGAATAAGCATCTGATCATCTTTTGTCAGAGCGCACATCTTTCTAGCATACATCACAAGATGCAACCGAGGACAAGAATTCCCCTTATATTTTTCAAACTCTGGTACTTTGAACTTGGGCGGAATCTTGACGTTCGGAACTAGACAAAGCTCATGAGCACTTTTTCTGAACAAGTCTTTACCACAGAGAGCTTTTATGTCACGCTTCATTTCATCGAATTGATCTTGAAAGTCATTCACAAGATGTGCCTCAACATTTTCAGCTTGTTTGGCATTCGGAACATGTTCATTCTTGTGTGGTGCAGTGTGAACCACAAGAAGTGGAATAGTCAAAACTGGTGATTGGATAGACATTGTAACTTGAGGAACATTCAAAGTGGGAATCCAAATTCCAGAAACATTAGGATGAAAGCTCTCATTGAAGTTATAAGTCTCAAGGACAGTACTTGTCAAAGCCTGAGAAGGAAGAGATGGCAGAGGTGCCTGATTATGTGCATTCAACAAAGTTTCTATCATAGTAGTCAATCTATCCACAGTTGACTGAAGTGTAGCAACTTCTTCACGGAGCCTAAGGTTCTCTTGTTCAAATGATTCCATAAATTTCTCTTGATTAACACGAGTGTTGCACTTGCGAGTTGGCTTTGGACAAGAACGTCATACCACTTTTAGACCAGACAGCTTGACTTCTGACAGAACAAGACATGAGTCTCAAAAATTTGGAAATATGACCATGAATGTAGAATGATGCATGTGAAGAGAATTTTATTTTGATTTTCAAAGGACTTTAGGATACCAATCATAAAGGACTTCATTTTTTGTTTGTTTTCGTTTGTTATTGATCAAAAGAACTTTTCTTTTTTCAAAATAACCCTCTCTTCTTTTTTTTCAAGGTCCATATGATTGTAAAGTTGATAAAGAAACTCCTCTAAGTCCTTTGAAAAAGATTTTTTTTTTTTTTTGGTTTTCAAATGACTCTAGGAAACCAATCATAGTAGACCTCGTTTCTCTTTTTTGTTTGATAATCAAAGGGAATTTTTCAAAAGAATCTTTCTCTTATTTTTTCAAGGTCCATGATGATTGAAAAGTTTGTAAAGAAATTCCTCTAAGTCCTTTGAAAATCAATGGATAGAAGATTTTCATGTATGAATGGATCTATGAATAATATGAACATGCAACAATCACAAACATAAGCAAACATGGGGTCGTTGTTTAAGTATCCACAATGTTGGAGTCACAGGGTAAAACCCGCCCAAAAGGTGTGAACTATTGGTTTATTTTTGTACCTGCATCACGGGTGCTACACAAGTTCCCGGAGTATTCAACCTAATTCTCGAATACCCTTTTCATCACAAATGACTCGTGACTCAAAGATACCCAAAAAGAAAGTCTCGTCCGAGCGTAGTATCGCGGAACAAACTAAAGTCAGGAAAAAAAATTCCGTCATACTCTAGCCATCACACTACAATCCTAAAAAAGGCCAAGATGGGTTAAATGTAACTAAAAGGTCCTCAAGCTTCTCGAGATTTCCGAAAATATCATTGCCAATATAAATGACTCATATCAACAAACAATCCATCCTCGAAAACCCTCCACTCGAGCGTAGTCGTACCACCTGTGCATCATGAAATGAAATGACTCCAAACATGTCACTATGGTTGCACCACATTTCCTATCCTATATGTACACTCAAGCAGGGGTATTGTGCTTGTCTCACCACTCAAGAGCCCCACAAGATATATATACAAAGCATATAAACAAATTAAAGCACATAGAAGCAAACAAGTTAGGGTCAACCCTCTTAAGGAGAGTATCCCTAGCAGAGTCGCCATTTTTCTGTTGCGGGTTTTTTGAGATATACCCCACTACAGTTGATTCTTTCATTTCCAAGGGAGGAGAAAGTATTGAAAACCTTTTGTGGGAGATTCTAGGTACGGGGGTTAGTTGCGCAAAAGGAAGGTGTATGCACCTTAAGCGCCCATGGTACTCCATGTTAACCTCTTGAAATGCTTTTTGTGCTTTAAATGTGTGCTTTAAGAATGGGGAGAGAAGATGTAAGAAGTGAGAGAGAAGATGTATGAAGAAGAGTGTGTGCTTTTGTGTTGGTTGTTTATGTAAGAAGAAATATAAGAGAGAAAATGTGTAAAAGAAAAGAGATAAGAAAAAGGTGTGTGTTTTTTATTGTTTTGAATTCGGAAAAAGGGTATGTACCCTTCTTGCCTACGTACCCTTTGTAAAGGATCAGAACTCACGTAGTTCTCTAAAAAAGAGAAGGTGTGTTGTATGTTTTTTATGAAAGAAACAAGAGATTGATGTCATTTTAAGTCTCACTTTTTAAATGTCAATATAAACACGCTAAACCATATTTATCACGATTGGGAGATGTACGACCCAAAATCAACTTTGGGGACACCCTTCCCCAACAACGACAAACATGATTTAAGTCTTGCTAATGTTTATAAGGACAGTTAAAATTTGAGATAAATAATGATAAAGATCTAATGTTATTTAAGGAGCCAAAGATGGCAAAAAGAGAATTGTGTTGGTTTGTGTCTTTTAATTGTGAACAACTTCAAGTTTGATTAGAATGTGTTAAAAAAAACAAAGAGAACATTTTTGAGAATGTTTTTGAATTATGAAAGCGGTTTGTTTTTTGAAAAGAAAGTGTAAGATGTTGAAAAGAAAATGTTGTTTGCAAAAGAAAAGAAAATATTGTTGTTTTGAAAACAGAAGTGTATCCGTTGTTGTAAAAAAAAGTTGTAAAGGAAATAAATTGTTGTGGTATGAAAACGAAAGTGTATTCGTTTTGATGTTGTAAATTTGTAAGAAAATGTTGTTGTTGTTGTAAAGAAAGAGTTTTTGACATGATAAATAATGATAAATGGTAACATAGTAAAGTTTAATATCGTTTGCGACTAAAATGGACCTACGATTATTTTTATTTAAAAAAATCGCATGTTGTTGTCAAAAGGGTTTTTGGTTGTTTGGAAAAAAGTCTCGTAATCAATTGAAATTTGATTACGAATCCCTCTCCCTCGGAAATGAAACATTATTATATTTTTTTTGGCGTTGTGTGTGGTGTATAATCTAGAAAGCGATAAATAAATAAATAAAGCGATAAATAAATAAAGTCCTACGCTATTACAACCAGATCGAATAATTAATTATTTACAACCAGATCGAATAATTAATTATTTACAACCAAATCGAATGAATAAAATAATAGACGATAAAATAAATCGCGCAAAAATAAATAAGCAGTAAAAAATATTGCGTAAATAAATAAGAGAGTGAAAGGGGGTGCAAACCTGAAATTGGGAGTGTGGAGAGAATAAAACAGAAAAAAAACAGCAACAAGGCCCAAAGCCAAATAAGCAGCAAGAACCAGAAATTGAACCGAACCCAAAACTGAACCAAGCTGAATCGAACCGAACCAAACCAGACCAAGCTAGACCGGCTGGGGGGTGCGCGAGTAAACAATCTGTCCAATCTGAGAACGACACGTGGCGAGGACAATTACTCCTTCTTCTTCCTCGCGAACACTGTCTCCGTCCGCCATTGACGTCGTTTGTTGAAGCTTTTTTTTCGGTGACCAAAATTGCGATGCCATATACCGTTCAACTTGTTTTCGTGCGTAGAGTCCGAATCCGTGCTTAGATTTTGCGAAAGAAGCTTAGATCTATGAGAAAAAGGGCGAATCCGACGGAGTTAACAAAAACAAATCTCGCGTTCCAGTTAGTATTAGCGAGAGATGGTTACAGGAAACGAATCAGCGTGTTAAGACGAGTCTACAGCAACGAAAATCCGTCTAAAACAAGCTCTCAAACGTTCGAACCGAATGCCTTAATATTTCCGGTGGTAAAAGGCTTTGAATGGGTTGTTTCCGGTGAGTTTTTCGTGATTTTGACACCGGATCTGTATTCAGGAGGTTGTTTAGATGCAGATTGGTATATTTGTTTTTTGATTTGGTAGAGATTTGAGGTCGCCGGAGTTGGGTGGTTGGTGGTGGTTCTCCGGTGACGGCGGCGGCGGTTTTGAGCTTTTCAGATTAGGTTTTCTTTGTTTTTCTCTTTTTCTGATTTTTTTGTTTTGGGGAATTGTGAAGAAAATGATTGGTGATGATTGAGTGATGTGAGGTTGGTATTTATAGGTAAAAAAAATGGTATTTTGGTAATAAAATGGTGAATGGTGAATAAAAATAAATGAAAAAGAAAATGAAAAAAAGTTAGGAGATAGAGATGGTGAGGTGGATGAATGTGATTGGATGATGTGAGATAGAGATGAGATAAATGATAAAATGTAATGCAAATTAAAATAGAATTAGTAGAAATAAAAATAAAAATACATATATTTTTGATATTTTTTATAATATGTGAGAATAAAATATAAAATGAAAATAAATGTAGGAAAAAGATTTTTTTTGATGATTTTGAGCTTTTACGCTAATTAAGAAATTATTTGAAATAAAATAAACTAAAAAGAGTAAAATTATTAAAAAATCAAAATTACGCGAATAAAATAAAATTAAAATAAAATGTGCGTGAAATAACAATATTTTTGTAAGGAAGAATTTAAATCTATTTTTTTTAGAGAAAAAAAAGTAATTGTGAATAAATAAAGAAAAGATATAAAAATAATAGCAAAAAATATGTATGAAAAAAGAGATAAAAAGACATGCGACATAAAACACATATATTTCTGTATATTTGATGTAAAACATTCAAATTGGATTTTGGGTACAAAATTGGGGTACAACACTATGCTGGCTTTGAGACAACTTGGTTATCCCATAAAAGAGAAACCTAGCGATGAAGTCTCGGAAGGGTTTGTCCTACATGACGTGGCTGTAAAAGATTCTAGTATGCTTAGCAGAATCATCCATGCGTGGGAAAACGTACAGGTGGATGGCAAACCGAGAAATAAGAGGAAGTTGACCGAGGAACCCTATACTCCTTGGGTCAAAGAAAAGGCCAAAGAAGCCAAACTGCCCTTCATCACCCATCCATCAGTTCGACCCAACTCTCCAAGGACGATCCCTATCTCTTTGGAAGAGGTTGATCAAATGAAGGCGACTACCAGTCTCCTTGAAGGGGAGAAGGAAGAATTCGAACGAAAGCTCCAACATCTACAATGATCGGAAAAGGTTTGAAGCCCGTAGTCTCGAACAAGAGAAATTACTAGAAGAGACTAGGGAATTATATGAGGCCGAGCAAGAAAAGAATGATCAGGTGAATGAGGTACTTAGAGGAACCACTGAGGAGGCCAAGCTCCGTAAACTAGAGTTGAGACAAACTCAGGAGCGGGCTGGTGAGTGGCATGGAGAGTGGGAAAAACTGCTTAAAGAAAGAACAAAAATGGAGGAAGAACTTGCAGACGCTAAGGACCACGCTATGCGATGGTGTGGAGATTATACTAAAATGGCCAAAGAAAAAGAAGAAAGTGAAAAGGGTTATAAAGAACAGGTGGAGTACCTTAAACGATGTCTAGAGGAGGTGCAAAATAAGCTCGCCCATGAGAGCCGCCTTCGTGAAGCCGCTAAGGGCAGACACAAGAAAACTTCTGGCCAGTGGGAGGCATTACTCGAGAAACTGAAAAGTTGCGAAGAACGCGAATGTGAATATAAACATGGCTATGAGGAGTTGTGGCTAAAATGTGAGTCCACTGAAGCAGAGATAGAACAACTACGGTGGAAGAATGAGAGCCATGGTAGAAGTTATGGAAAACTCGAGGAAGTGATAGACAAGATGAAAGAGGATATAACAGCCATGACGAGCAATCTTGATCGTCTGGAAGAAGAAAGAGAGGTCCTGATGAGCGGTCTTGATCAACTAGGAATCGAAAAGGCAACCCTAATAGACAAGGTTATTCTCTTAGAGCATGAGAAGAGGGTCCTGACAAGCATGCTGGAGGATTGGCAAGATTACGCGAAACATACCGAGAAAGAAGCCATAATGTGGAAGGAAGATTTCTCTGACTTAGCTGATTTTGCAAATCGGATGATGGAAGACTTACCAGATAGATACCAGGAAGCTAATGCGGTGATGCATGGTTTCAATACACCTCAAGCTGTCATCACCTTTGTTGAAACATTTGGAGCCACATGGGCCGCATTTAGGGCTAGTTTAAGGGCAGCCCGTCAAGCGAACCCTTGAGTCTTTATTATTGTTTAGCTTTATATTTAGTCTTTAAATATGAAATAAAAGTCATGTTGACCAAGTCCGGAGTCAGTTTAAGAGTCAGCCCTTGAGGCCAATTTTGAGATTTTGATGTCATCTGAAGTTATTATATTTATGGAATTTTATTTATGTTTGACTCGTGTTTCCAAATGCTTATAATAAACTCCAAAACTTTGAAATTCCCTCTAAATAAAAAAAAACTTTGGCATAATTCTGCATTCATACACATACATCTTCATACACATGGATACCAAAAACTCATTTTTCGTATAAATATCAGGAATCTCTAAGATAGCCCAGAAGCCAAAGAAGCAACTACCATCAGTACCTGCTCCCCCTCACTCATACGGGACGCGTACCAATTTACCAAGGATTATGGATCAAGTAGAGAAAAATCAAGTCGCCTTGAAAGAGGATGTGGATTCCCTCAAGGAAAACGTGGAGAAGCTCACTGAGATGCTCCAAACAATGGCCCTTAAGAAAACAAAAAGAGCCGAGGAGAAGAAGAAGGCCAAGGCACTTAAGGATAAGCCGAGGACCCTGTCCAAATTCCCTGGTGTAATACCCTAATTTTGAAAAATTATTTCTTTTTACAAAAAAATGCCCGAAAAGAACTACAAAATATGATTGTTTTTATTGTTCAATTTTATGCAATTTATTTACTTTACAAAAAATGGCAAAAATAAATAATATTAGCTCATTAACATTTTATTTGAGTTTTTTTTATACATTTGTCTTCACATTTTCATTTAATTGCATCTTCATCATTTTTATTTGATTTATTTGTAATTTTTCTATGGTCACATGATCTATTCCATGGACTAAATACAATGTGCCACATCATCATTTTCATCTCATAATCATTTTCATTACTATCTTACTTTTAATTTCCCTTTAACCCCAAAATTATTAATTATTACATTTTCATCACTCACCTAATCCTACCACTATATATATTATTTTACTCACAATCAATCATTAGATATCACAATTCCCAATACACATTCCAATAAAATAATAAAAATCAGAAACTCTCTCCTCCCTCAACCACCAACACTTTTCCGGCGCCACCGTCGGAATTCTAAAACCACCGCGTCGGCCACCACCAACCACCACCTCAAAAATCTTCGAAAATCAAAGATCAAAGACTCGATCTATACTAATTGGACCTCAAGGAACTCGAATCTGGTGTCCAAATCGCCAAATAATCACCGGAAGTGGGTGCTTCGAAGCTCCAAAGTTCTGGCTGAAATAAAACTCTTGATTCGTCCTTATCACGCACGAAAAAAGGTAAAAGAGGATTGATTCATGCTTCTGAGTTCGTTCTAAACCTCTTTCAATCGTTATTTTCGTTTGATTTCACCGGAAAATGCAGTTTGAGTTTTAGATCCGTTTTCTTCTTTTGTTCGTACCGCCTTTGTTACGCGTTATTTGCAAAAACTAATGCTAGATTCATAATCCTTGTTTAATTCCGATCAATTTAGTATATTCACTTGTTATTTTTGGTGACCGGAGATGAATTTAAAGGTTGGCCGGCTGTGGCACTGTTCTTCCTCCGTCCTCTGTGTTTTTTTTTTTTGCGATGTAGAAGAAGAAGGAAAGGGATGGACGCGTGGCAGCGCGCGATTGGCCAGAAAGGCTTTTCGCGCGCGCCCCCCACCTACTTAGGACACCCCCCAGCTGGGTGTTGGGTCAGTCTGGGTTAACCCGGTTTGACCTGTTTCCGACCCGGTCCGTCAGATTGAATGGACCTGGGCCTACCCCTTTTTGGGCCCAGTTTCATTCTTTTTTTCCTGTTTTTTTTTAAATGCTGCTTGCTACACCTCTTTTACTGTCTGCACCCCTTTGCTGTAATTTTAATTAATTTTGGACATTTTAAATTGAAAAAGTGCTCGTTAATGTGAAAACTTCTTTATAAAAGCGAGATAAAAAACAAACAGGTCCCTGCCCTACAACTTGCATCCGAGAGTTGTTTTTTTTATTTCAAACTTAAAAAAGTACCCATTAATTAAAATAGAAATGAGAAAGTGTCTGTCGCATGGCTTATCTCCGACTCAATTTTATTTTAATTAATAGAGTTTAGTTAAAACATTTTATCTGATGTTCAATGCACCGTTGTGGCTTATCTGCCTATGTACGCGCTATTTATTTGTACTATCATCTGTGATATGTCTCCGTGATTTGCCTGGACTTGGATATTGTAAAAAGCTTTGACTGAAATGAGCATAAACGAGTCCCTGCCGTACGGCTTGCGTCTGTAGGTTATGCTCGGACCAGTCAAAGGGAAACTTGTTAATTAAAAAGAATTAAGGAAGTGTCTGCCGCACGGCTTGTCTCCAACTTAATTCGATTTAATTAATGAAGTTCATATTTAACAGTTATTCGAACTTAATTATTATTTTGTTCATGTTTTACTGTGTGCATCTAATTGTACAACATCATCATCATTATATCATTCATGTGCATTAATATATGCATTCCTCTCCTCTTCTACCTTTCTTTTTTCTTTTCTTTTTGGTTATGATCTGGAACTGTGAAACTCTTTTGCTTACAAGTGGAATGAGAATAAACCAGTCCCTGCTGTACAACTTGCGTCTGCGGGTTATTCTTATTCTATTTAAACCGAAACTTATTAATTAAAGAAAGTGAGGAAGTGCCTGATGTACGACTTGTCTCCGACTCATTTCACTTTAATTAATGAAGTTCAATTAATTGAATTGAATGAAAAGGGGATGTATGGTGTGTGACCTGCTTCTCTGGATAGTCTAGTCCCTGCTGCACTGCTTGTGTCTAAGACTTATCCTCATTCACTAAATAATCTTATTAACCTCTAAAAAACACTCAACACACTCAATATTTTTCCTACCCTTGCGCAGTCAATTCTTTTTTCAACTTAAATCTTTTTCACTTCTTTTCTTAAAAGGACGACGTTTTATCCATTCCCCTGATACAATCAAACGCTTAAACCTCAGTTGCGTATACAAGCAAACTGTCGTATCAGTGGAATGCGACATAAGCGCTGTTCATTAAAAACAACCAACAAACAAATCGTTTTCAAGAAGAACTACGTGAGCTTTGACTTCCTCATTGTACTTGGGGGATACGTAGGAGCGAGAGCTTCTCTCGTCAAGCCAATTAATAAAAAACTCTTTTTTTTCTTTTCTTTGTTCAATATGCGGTGATGACTTCTTTTATGCGGTTAATTCTATTTATGCAAACCAAATTTCCTCAAAAGGTTCCCGTTGAGTACAACAGATATGAGGGGGTGTTAACGTCATCCCTTCATGTAACCAACTCCCGAACCCGACTCTTAAAGGTTTTATCATTGTTTTCCTTTCCCCTCACGGGATAAATAAAATATGGTGGCGGCTTCATTGCAATATTATTTTGTGCTTGCGCCGGGTGTTACACCTGAAATCCTAAAAATCCTTCTCCTTTTAGCTTCAAACCCTTGAAGAACCCAGGAACGACCTCGATTGGAGGAGGGTTTGAAGTACTAAGGCCTGAAGCTGACTTCTCTGATGAAGAACATGAGTTCATCCAATCTCAGCCTGCTAATAAAACCCAGTGCACTGTGCCAGAACAGCAAAATGTCACTAATCCACATCCAACTGCTGAATCTGCACAGATGTACCAAGCACTAGAGGAAAAGTTGAAAGCTGTAGAAGGATTCAATACTTATGGGTTCAATGCTCTGGATATGTGCTTAGTACCAGACGTGGGGATTCCACCAAAATTAAAAGTCCTTGACTTTGAAAAATATAAAGGGATCATTGCCCTAGAAATCATCTGAGGATGTTTTGCAGGAAGATGGCAGCACACGCCACCAATGAAAAGCTGATGATCCATGTGTTTCAAGACAGTCTGAGTGGGGCATCTGTAGATTGGTACATGCAGCTGGAGAAAACCCAGATCCAATCATGGAAGGATCTCACCGATGCTTTCATTAAACAATACAAGTATAATTTGGACATGGCTCCCAACTGAATGTAGTTACAAGCTACAACGTAGAAGAAAGATGAGTCATTCAAAGAGTACACCCAGAGATGGAGAGAATTAGCTGCTCGTGTGCAACCCCGCTCTTAGAAAAAGAGTTGGTGGACACTTTCATGATCACCTTGCAAGGGCCTTACTATGAGAAGCTGGTTGGAAGTATATCATATGGTTTCGCTAATGTGGTAACAATTGGTGAACGAATAGAGGAAGGACTGAAGAGCGGCAAAATTCAAAGTACCCCTAACTCTCAAATGGGAGTAAAGAAGTTCTTCGGTAGTAATCAGAGGAAGAAGCAAGGCGAAGCTAATGCTATAGGGTCATCACAAACACCCTCAGCTTCGCTTTCATACTATCCATACTCTCAGCAACCACAAGCTGCACCTCAACAGAATCAGCAACAGCAGCGGAAGGTTCATGGAATAATTATGAAAAAAGACGTGTGCAGTTCGACCCCGTTCCTATACCATATGGCCAGATCTTGCCCTACTTACTCCAGCAAGGATGGGTAGAAACAAGGTCTCTCAAGCTCGTGTTTCCACCATACCCACCGTATTATGATGTGAATGCTAAATGTGATTTCCATCAAGGAGCGCCAGGACATAGTATTGAAAATTGCAAAGCCTTTAAACATAGGGTCCAAGAACTGATTGATAGCATACAACTGCTCTTTAAGGAGGAAAAGCCAAATGTGGTGAGCAGCCCGCTTTCCAGTCACGCTGGACCTTTAGTCAATGCTGTAGAAGAATCTCAAGGGTATGACTTAATCAGGAAGGTATCCCAAATAAAGACCCCTTTGTCAGTGATAAGAGAGACTTTGATTGGATACAATGTGTTCACAGAAATGCATGCTCGTTGTGATATCTGTTCAATAAATCCATGCCATTGTCAAAAGATGAAAGAATGCCTACAGCAGATGATGGATCAGGGTTTGGTCCAAATTGGATAATCAAAAGTCGATACGGATGTTGCTGCTTTGGAATCTCAAAGCCCAGCACCTATCGAAATTTCTTACCAAAGGAAGGAGACACACATACCTATAAAAAAGGTATATCCCATAGTATTCCACGTACCTGCTCCTTTTCCTTTTGAAAGCATGAAGGCTGTACCATGGAGTTACAAGCACACTGCTTCTATGGGAGGGAAGCTATTGGCAAAGATGGAGCCTGATGTTACAAATATAACAGGTATAGGTGGCATAACAAGGAGTGGTAGGGTTTACGCTCCTGAATTGGCTAAGGGAAGTACAAGTTCCCCAAAAGGAAAAGGCACCGTACCTCGCAAAGAAGCGGAAGAATTCTTGAAGAACATTAGAAATAGTGACTACAAGATAATTGACCAGCTGGGTCAAACACCTTCCAAGATTTCTATGTTGTCTTTGCTTCTCAGTTCTGGAGCCCACCGAGAAGCGCTCTTAAAAGTGTTGAACGAGGCTCATGTGACAAAGGACATTCCTGTTGACCAATTCGACGGAGTGGTTGGTAACATCACTGCTAGCAGATATCTAGGATTCAACGAAGAAGAGTTAACCGCTGGTAAACATTATCACAACAAAGCCCTGCACATCTCAGTAAAATGGTTGGGTAATACACTGTCCAGGGTATTAATAGATACAGGTTCTTCCCTGAACGTGATGCCTAAGAGGACCTTATTTCAGTTAACAAATGAAGACGCATCAATGAGGCCAGGTACCCTAGTGGTGAAAGCCTTTGATGGATCCAAAAGGGCAATACC
The DNA here is from genome assembly GCA_951804385.1 of Trifolium dubium. Lineage (NCBI taxonomy): Eukaryota > Viridiplantae > Streptophyta > Magnoliopsida > Fabales > Fabaceae > Trifolium > Trifolium dubium. Next base: position 15,358,533 of record OX638066.1, read on the forward strand.
GGGGGAAGTTGACCTACTTGTTCTGATTGGCCCTCAACTGTTCACAATCACTTTTCAAGTCATGGACATCAACCCGACATACAGTTGTCTCCTCGGACGACATTGGATCCATGCTGCTGGGGCTGTTACCTCTACATTGCATCAGAAAATTAAATTCATGGCAGGTGATAAATTAGTCATCGTTTCTGGCGAAGAAGACCTAATGGTGAGTCATCTTTCATCCTTCTGTTACATTGACGAGGGTGAAGGGGGTGACGAAACGCATTTTCAAGCATTAGATATTGCCACCGTCATGACTATAGGTTCTAAGCGCACTCGTGGTGAGAAGACAAGTTTGCCATTGACTTCTTGGAAAGCTATGAAAGAGGCTCTAGAGGAATGTGACCCTAAGGGATGGGGCAAATTTCTAGATATCTCGGAGAAGAAGGACCGCTTTGGACTTGATTATCAGCCATCAACAATTGAGGTTCATGAGAAGTACCAAGGAAGAATCCCCACTATCAAGGAAATATTCAAAAGTGTCGGGTTCTATCATAAAGAAGAAGAGGTGGCTGCGCTTGAAGACAATGATGAAGAAGTTCCAAATCTTGTTCACCGTGAAGTAGCAAAGTTTATCACAAGAAAGGGGGGGGGGGGGGTTTGAATTGTGACCCTTTAAAATTGAACTCAATTTGTTAGTAATATAAGTTGTATGATAAATCAAACTTAAATGTAATGAATTAAGTCAAAACAGACTTAGAGAAAGATGAGAGAATGTTCTCTGGTCAGTCTATGAAAGAAAGCAGAGAACGTTCAAAGAATATTCTCATAGAATATTGTTGTGAGTTAAGTGTATTGAATCAAAACTGACTTAGAGAATGTTCTCTGATCAATCTATGAAAGATGGCAGAGTACGTTCTTTGATTATTCTCACAGAATATTCAAATGTGTGCAAGTGTGTTAGTTTTGCATAAGTATGAAGATAAAGAAAAGTATAACACAAAGAGTTTATACTGGTTCACCCTTAATTGGGCTAGTCCAGTTTCCCACACCAAGTGAGGGTTTCCACTATTCTTCTTTTGATCTTAAACCAAGATCAAAACTTTGTCAAGCTATCACAAGCTTATCTTCCACCTTATCACCAAGGTGATCTCTACCTTTCCTTCTAAGGTAGTTGCTCAACAAATAGTCACGTATTCTTGAGCAAGTTCTTTCATTTTACAAAGAGGTGTTTGGATCTAAAGCTTAACAACAAACCAAACTAGGTTTATAAAGCTTTCTAAGTAACTATAAAAATCTCTCTGAAAATCACTCAAATGAATTGCTGATCCAAGTATGCAATTGTGAAGATTGGAGTGAAAGAGATCAAAAAGAGTTTGTGAGATTCTTGTGCTTGAAAGACAAGTATTGTATGATCAGTGGTGCTTGAAAGAATGTTCTTTGACCTCAAGGCATAATAAATTAATATCTAAAGTCAATATGGAAGAGTTTGAAGCACCACTGATCATACAATACTTGTCTTTCAAGCACAAGAGTTTGAACAATGAGACCATGAGAAGGAAAGTCCCATAAGATATTAATCACTTTGACTTGCCATAATGGAATAAGTTGCTGTAGAGATCTTGTGCAATATTCTCATGAAAAGTGTTCCTTTGTCTTGTTCATTTATCACCTAAAATAATTAGGTGCTTTGGCAATGAAGAACAAAAACGCTGGAGCCAGAGAATGATGAGAGAATGATGACTGACTTTCTTGTATCATTCTCATGAGCTGATATTAAATTATTTGCTTTGCACAATGAAACCTATCTTTTTAATATCACTCAAAAGCACTTGGTAGATAACACAATGACCAAAATTATACTTAAAATATAATTAAGATGTTTGTTATCTTTAAAACATCAAATTGGGATTTTGCCTCAAGAATCTCCCCCTTTTTGATGATGACAAACTTCTTGATTATGTTTTAAATGATTAATTTTTGTTTAATCAAATCTTAAAGTAATATGAAATATTAGTGCTTTTATCTTTTCAAGCTCCCCCTCATTTCAAGCATTCATAAATCAAATAAAATTTAAAAACTTGATATGATGCAAATTGAGACATAAAATGAATCATACATATTAATTAATCCATAAACTCACAAAAGTGAGAAATAACAATCATTAGAGTACAAGGACAAATACAAAAGGATTCATGACAAGAAATATAATAATACATACTATTAGAAGTTCACAACAAGTTTTGTTCAAAAGAACTTCCTATAATATCTATTTCAAAAAGATCAATTTTCAGAGAATGATTAGGGAATGTTCTTGCAGACTTGAAAAGCTTGAAAACTTGATTATTTAAAACTTCTTCCTACTCCCCCTTGTTTACTCAAACTACTCCCCCTTGTTTACCCAAACTATTCTCCCCCTTTGTCAAAAATCAAAAAGAAGGGGCTAGGTAAAAAAGGTTAAAACTCACATGAGGAGGATGATGATGATGAATCACTAGGGGATGGGAATGGATCAAATTCAGGCATAGGGTCAGCAAAGGGTGGTGTAATGCCAAACTTTGGACACACTTCAGTCTTTGCCCGTTTCTTCATTATCATCTGCTGGTTCATCATGTGTTGCATCATGTTATTCTGAATTTCCAAAGCAACCATGATCTTGGCCTGACCTTTCCTAAGCTTAAGATTTTCCTTTTCCAACTTTTGTTGCTTAGTAGGCCTAGTATAGAATGGTCCACCAATCAGTTTAGGAGAGTATCCAGTCCTAGGAGGGTGATTGGTAAAAGGTGATCCAAAATGGAGTGAGGTGTCCCAATAGGAAGGGAGGGTGTCACTTGAGACCCCAAAGAGAGTGGAGGCAATTTCCTTAGCAGGGAGAACATTCTCTGGTTGTTCTCCTGCAGCCTCGGTCTCTAGGAGAACGTTCTCCTGACGTTCTTCAGCAACATTCTCTTCTTGAGGAATGTTCTCTGGTTGTTCTTCAACAACATTCTCTTCAGGTGTTGCTTCTCTTTTCCTCTTCAAACCAGTAATTTTCACTACTTTCTCATCTACTTCCTTCTTCATATGGCTCAAATTCTTTCCATTAAAAATTGAGCATGCATTTTCACTAGTATACCCAGACAAATCAACCTTAAATTCTTCAAAGATCTTAGTTAACAACATACCATATGGAAGGGCAACTTTCTTAGTACCAGACAGAGCAGTGTGCATCATATGTTGTAAAATGATGTGAGGAAGTGATAATCTCTTACCTTTAAACAAATGGTACATCACCAGCAAGTCATTGTCTGTGACTTTGTCCTTGCTTCCACTTTTTGAAAATGGCAAAAGTGTATCTAAAAAGGAATATAGAGGAATGATTGGATCTCTTCTATATCTAACTGCAAGCAGACCTGACATAGTATTCTCAGTGGGAATTTGTGCAAGATTTCAAAGTGCTCCCAAAGAATCACATTTAACTGCAGTCAAGAGAATTTTCAGATATTTGGTTGGAACACCAGATGTAGGCATATGGTACAAAAAGGGTACACATTTTGATCTAAAAGCCTATTGTGATGCTAATTATGCTGGTGACAAGATAGAAAGAAAAAGCACAAGTGGTGCTTGTCAACTCCTTGGTGAAGCTCTAGTCAGTTGGTCATGCAGAAAGCAAAACACCATAGCACTCTCAACAACTGAAGCGGAATATGTCTCTACAGCAAATTGTTGTTCTCAAGTGATATGGATCAAAAACCAACTTGAAGACTTCTCATTAAGGTACACATGCATTAAAATTTTATGTGATAATACTAGTGCTATTAACTTGTCAAAAAATCCCATTCAGCATTCTAGATCAAAACACATTGAAATCAAGCATCATTTTATACGTGATCATGTTAGTTAAAAGGAAGTTGAATTAGTTTTTGTGGATACTGAAAATCAACTTGCTGACATTTTTACTAAACCATTGGTTGAGGATCGTTTCAATTTTATCAAAGAAAATTTGAAAATTATCAAAAATCTTGATTCCTTGTGAAACACGTTTTTAGGAGAATGATCTGAGAACATTCTCTAAAAAATTTCATGACTTATGTGCTTGCTTGCATTTCTCGTTTAGGTCATTATTTTAAGTGTTTAGTGTTTCAAAATAGATAGTACATGTTCTTGGGGAATGTAGTGTTTTAGTCCTCTTGTTGTACTCAAGCTATCTCCCTATAAACCTTTTTTAAATGAATAAGGTACCATCATTACCCATCGTAAATAGATCCTACCATATCCCTTCCTTCTCACATCATAGGCTAGTATTTTGTCTAGAAACTACCCACTACCTTTCTCTTTCAATTCAACCGTCCCTCTCTCTCCACTAAACCAAAAATCAGTTTCTCTTCTTCTTCCCCAAACCTCCATTTTCGCAAACAAAAATGGCTAGAACTAAGGTACCGGTTATGCTAAGAAACCGAACACCATCTCCAACTCCCTCACCTTCCCGTTCTGCTTCTCCTCCGTCACCACCGTCACCACCACCCTCTGAAACTCACTCTGATTCATCTCAAAGTGAAATGGGTCACGCAGATCTCTCTAGAGCATTGATTGTTTATGTTCCTCCCCAAGAAGAAACCTTCTCTGATCATTCTTTAAACGATCTCTCAGCTGAACCCATTTCCACTAAACCACCATCTCCGCTGCCTAAACCTTAATCCCAAAATATCACTGTTGACAATAACCCACTTATTTCATCTCCACCAAAATCCCTCTCTCCTGAACCAGTTAATGAGTCTCAATCAAATGTTCATCGTTCCTCATCTCCTAAACCGTCTGTTGTACCACAAACTGATGAACCACTTTTAACTCCTAAAACCTTTTCACCTTCACCTAACTCTCCATCTCCAAAATCTTCAAATGTTGAACAAATTCCTGAACCCACATCACCTATCCATAACTCATCACCTTCCACCAAATCTTCTTCTTCTCTGAACTTCTCCAGTCCATCATCACCTAGTCCTATTGCTGCAGAAAAAGAAAAACAAACACCTCCTGCTGTTTCTAATGTCAGAAAATCTATATCTTTTGATGCATGCAATGTGAGAAGATCAGCTCGAATTCTCTCTGGTTTTGGCACTAAGAAAAATGTTGTTGACAACACTTTTATCTCCATCAGTGACTCTGATAAGGAAGAAGAAAATGTTGTAACACGTGAACCATCCCCTCCTATCATCACTCTGAAACGAACCATCTCATCTTCCAAACCTAAACCAACACCTTCCCCTGCAAAAACTGAGTCTGTCAAGGAAAACAAGAAAAAGGAGAAAATAGTTGTTGCTGAGAAGAAGCCAAGGCTGAGAAATGTTCCACTAATCCATTCTGACCAAAAAGAGAAGTTTAATGATTATTGGAAAATCAAGCCCATTAGTGCTGGCAAGTTCTTTGACTTTGATGAGTTGAAGAAAAATGGCATTGACTTAACCAAGTTCAGTGATCCAATGAATTGAACTTCATTCTTCAAGATCAAGGAATCCATTTTTCCTTTGTTGATTCAGGCCTTTTACTTCAATGCTAAAGTAAGCCCTGACAAGGATGTTTTAGTTTCAAATCTGAAAGGAGTGGAGATCAAGCTTACTCCTGAGATCATTGGGAATTTGTTGGGTATTCCCTGTGATGGAACCACTCTCTATGGGGAAGATTGGTATAATGATCTCAAGCTAAACAAGGATGAGCTCATTGTGGATATGTTCACAAGTGAAGGAGCAATGATGGCTACACCTACCTCTTCCAAGCTACAATATGATTACAAGATGTTACATAGCTTATGCCTTCACAACATCTTTCCAAAAAGTGGAAGCATGGACAAGGTTACAGACAATGACTTGCTTGTGATGTATCATCTGTACAAAGGTAAAAGATTATCACTTCCTCACATCATTTTACAACACATGATGCATACTGCCCTGTCTGGTACTAGGAAAGTAGCCTTACCTTATGGAATGCTTTTGACAAAGATCTTTGAGGAATTTAAAGTTGATCTGTCTAGTTGTACTAGTGAAAATGCATGCTCTATCTTTGGTGTTAAGAATCTTAGTCACATGAAAAAGGAATTAGAAGAAAATGTAGTGAAAATCACTGGTTTGAAAAGGAAAAGAGAAGCTACTCCTGAGGAGAATGTTGTTGGAGAACAACAAGAGAACATTCCTCAAGATGAGAATGTTGCTGGAGAACGTCAGGAGAATGTTCTCCCTGAGACTGAGGCTGCAGGAGAACAACCAGAGAACGTTCTCCCTGCTAAGGAAACTGCCTCCACTCTCTTTGGGGTCTCAAGTGACACTCTCCCTTCTTATTGGGACACCTCACTCCACTTTGGGTCACCTTTTACCAACCACCCTCCTAGGACTGGAAAACAGCTTCAAGGTTTCTTTCCCACTTCCTCAATGAATTCAACTTTGTTCTCTCCTGTAATGAACTCCTCTCAAGGAAGTTTAGAGAACATGTTTAATGCTGATTTTGTGCAAAACTTGCTTAGCCCTGATAATCATTTCCAAGGAGGAAATTCATCCCAGTCACTACCCTCCATTCCTTCATCTTTTGGAACTTTGAGTACTTTCATTTCACCTGGTAGCACTGCTTCTGCTGAAGCTTGGGATAAGTTCTTAGGATACTCTCCTAAGTTGATTGGTGGACCATCCTACACTAGGCCTACTAAGCAACAAAAGTTGGAAAAGGAAAATCTTAAGCTTAGGAAAGGTCAGGCCAAGATCATGGTTGCTTTGGAAATTCAAAATAATATGATGCAACACATGATGAACCAGCAGATGATTATGAAGAAATGGGCTGAAACTGAAGTTTGTCCAAAGTTTCGCATTGCACCACCCTTTACTGACCCCATGCCAGAATTTGATCCATTCCCTTCTCCTAGTGAATCATCATCATCATCCTCCTCATCTGAGTTTTAACCTTTTTTTTACCTAGCCCCTTCTTTTTGATTTTTGACAAATGGGGAGAATAGTTTGGGTAAACAAGGGGGAGTAGGAAGAAGTTTTAAAAAATCAAGTTTTCAAGTCTTTCAAGTCTGCAAGAACATTCCCTGATCATTCTTTGAGTTTGATCTTTTTGAAATAGATATTATAGGAAGTTCTTTTGAACAAAACTTGTTATGAACTTCTAATAGTATGTATTATTATATTTTCTTGCCATGAATCCTTTTGTATTAATCCTTGTACTCTGATGATTGTTATTTCTCACTTTTGTGAGTTTATGGATTAATTAATATGTATGATTCATTTTTATGTCTCAATTTGCATCATATCAAGTTTTTACATTTTATTTGATTTATGAATGCTTGAATTGAGGGGGAGCTTGAAAAGATAAAAGCACTAATATTTCATTTTACTTTGAGATTTGTTTAAACCAAAATTAATTATTTAAAACATAATCAAGAAGTTTGTCATCATCAAAAAGGGGGAGATTGTTGAGGCAAAATCCCAATTTGATGTTTTAAAGATAACAAACATCTTAATTATATTTTAAGTATAATTTTGGTCATTGTGTTATCTAACAAGTGCTTTTGAGTGATATTAAAAAGATAGGTTTCATTGTGCAAAGCAAATAAATTAATATCAGCTCTGGAGAATGATACAAGAAAGTTAGTCATCATTCTCTCATTATTCTCTGGCTCCAGCGTGTTTGTTCTTCAATGCCAAAGCACCTATTTATTTTAGGTGATAAATGAACAAGACAAAGGGACACTTTTCATGAGAATATTGCACAAGATCTCTACAGCAACTTATTCAATTATGGCAAGTCAAAGTGATTAATATCTTATGGGACTTTCCTTCTTAAGCCATATCACATGGAGCATGTGCAAAGAATGTTCTTTGACCTCAAGGCATGATTTAATAGTATCTGAAGTCAATATGGAAGAGAAGAACATAGACCAATGAGGAGAAGACAACAACTCTTTCACTATGAGTTGTTATGTACTTGCAAAGGATTATTTAATGATCTTTCTCCAAGAAAGTAGAAGTCCTTTCTCCAACAAAGGCTACACTCTATTTTCTATCAAGGTTGTACTTGCAAAGTACTTTTCCAACATGCCTTGATCAGATCACAGCTGGTTGCTTGCATAGAAAGTTGTCCCCACATCATTCTCCACTATTCCATGAAGCTTCTCAACACAGATCAGTGAGAATGTTCTCTCATCATTCTCCCTGAAGCATTGTTCTCATATGACAGCACATTTCAACTACAACGGTCACACTTGTTCAGCAAGCAATGAAAGTACAATGCCAGCTCATCAAGACGCTCCTCTTGGAGAACATTCTCAGAACATTCTCCAGCTTACTCCAAGTTTGTGAGTAACGGCTAGTTCATTGTTCTCTGATTTTTCTACACATTCTCCAAGACTCCAAAGGCTCTCCAAGCATCTATAAATAGCATGGAATGCAGCAGGAGCACAACAAGAGTTTGAAGCACCACTGATCATACAATACTTGTCTTTCAAGCACAAGAATCTCACAAACTCTTTTTGATCTCTTTCACTCCAATCTTCACAATTGCATACTTGGTTCAGCAATTCATTTGAGTGATTTTCAGAGAGATTTTTATAGTTACTTAGAAAGCTTTATAAGCCTGATTTGGTTTATTGTTAAGCTTCAGATCCTAACACTTCTTTGTAATAAGAAAGAACTTGCTCAAGAATACGTGACTATTTGTTGAGCAACTACCTTAGGAGAAAAGGTAGAGAACACCTTGGTGATAAGGTGGAAGATAAGCTTGTGATAGCTTGACAAAGTTTTGATCTTGGTTTAAGATCAAAAGAAGAATAGTGGAAACCCTCACTTGGTGTGGGAAACTGGACTAGCCCAATTAAGGGTGAACCAGTATAAACTCTTTGTGTTATACTTCTCCTTATCTTCATACTTATGCAAAACTGATACACTTGCACACACTTGAATATTCTGTGAGAATATTCAATGAACGTTCTCTGCCTTCTTTCATAGATTGATCAGAGAACATTCTCTCAACATTCTCTAAGTCAGTTTTGATTCAATACACTTACACATACAACAATATTCTGTGAGAATATTCTTTGAACGTTCTCTGCCTTCTTTCATAGACTGATCAGAGAACATTCTCTCACCTTTCTCTAATTCTGTTTTGGCTTAATTCTTTCCATATAAGTTTGATTTATCATACAACTTATACTACTAACAAATTGAATTCAATTTTAAAGGATCACAATTCAAACCCCCCCTTTCTTGTGATAAACTTTGCTACTTCAAGAACTACGTAGCTTTGAATTCCTCATCGCACCAGAGGATATGTAGGAGCAGGATTCTACATCTTGTCAAGCATAATAATAAAAAACTTGTTGAGGCAAAAATCCTTGTTTGATGTTTTAAAGATAACAAACATTTAAATGTATTTTAAATGTATAATTCTGATCATTTTGTGATCTAACAAGTGCTTTTGAGTGCCACCATTAAGACAGGATTAAATTGAACTTTTTATCAATTTATACTCATGAACTAAAAGCTTCAGTAGTTACTCTGAGAATGATCTCCAGTCTGCATACTTGTTTTTGTCAAGAAAGCTCATCACGTGCAAATATATTAATTGACTTTTGGCAATTGAATATGAAGAAACAAATAAGCACTTTATGAAGAATATTATTTGTTTGTGCTAAGTCATTTAAGGCAAGGAACTTTCAAGTAATAAATTTATTCCTTCCAAATTGGATATGTTTGAGGAATATATTTATATATGGTTGAAGAACAAGTAATTATGTCTCAAGGCAAATGGTCTTTTAATTCTCTACAAAGACAAATAAAAAAGAAACATGGACCAATGAGAAATCAACAACATGCCTTACATTAATAGTTGTCATGTACTTTATGGTGAATATTTAATACAACTATGACCCTTTGGCCTTATCCTCATTTTATGGACAAGTACATTTGCAAGTACATGATGAATAAGAGCCAACTATTAACAACCAACTACTGATGGGTCCCACTATGTCCATGTCCCTTTGGACAATCTTGTTGCACAAGTCAAGAACAGCAAGTGACAGCTCACTCATACGCTCCTCCTTCCAACTGTCTTCAGAGAACGATCTCATAATGTTCTGACCAGGAGCCTCATTTTTTATGAGCTGTTTTAATCCAATGGCTGAGATCTGTCCAACGTTCATACTTCTTCTACAAGCTTCATGACAGATTTATTTCCTATAAATAGGACAGCAAATGCAACATGAAGAGCAAGAGTTTCAATACACAATCAAGCACACTTGTTTTTATCATACAAGCAAATCATAAGCTCTTCTTTAAAGTTCTCCATCACTCCAAACGTTCTCAAATTAATTCTGGATCTGAATTAATCTTAGAGTGATTTTAGAGACATCTCATTCATAAGCTTTCAACTTAGTTGATTTTATAAAGCTTAGATTTACAACAAACATCTCCTTTTAAGAAAGTTGTTCTCAAGTCAAGTAGTCAATCTTGATTGAGTGTTTGCCTTTGATATAAGGTAGTTGTTAAGCGTGTAAGGCTTAAGGAAATTTGATCTTGGTTTAGATCAAAAGAAGTTGTGTAAATTAGAGATCAATAGTATCTCAAAAAGGACATAGTGAAGAAACTGGACTAGCCCAAACATTAAGGGTGAACCAAGATAAAATTGTTTGTGTGTGCTCTTCTTATCCTTCTCTTGATTTTATTAATCACTACACACACTACACAAATTATTATTTTCTTTATTAAGTTTCTATTTACTTGATAATTATACTAAAGCATTCTTTTATTTGAAAGACTAACCTTATTAATTTTTATAAGTTAATTTTTAAAGGTTCACAATTCAAACCCCCCCTTTCTTGTGAAAAACTTTGTTACTTCAATTGGTATCAGAGCTCCGGCTCTGTATTTAAGAATCTAACAAGTGCTAGAGTAAAAGATTCAGGAAGGAAGTAATGACGAAAGGATCAAAGTTTATCTCCGAAGGAGGATCCTCTCATAGACCACCTCTTTTTGAAGGAGAAGAATATTATTATTGGAAAGACAAAATGGAACTCTTTCTAAGATCACAAGACAATCACATGTGGGCAGTCATTGAAGTTGGAGAACATGTTCCAATGACCACAGATGAGGACAATGTCAAGACACCCAAAACACAAGATCAATGGACCACTCAAGAAGCTGAAAAGGTACTTTTAAATATTAAAGCTAAATTATTTCTAAAGAGTGCTTTGTGTAGGGAAGAATATGACAGAATTATGGAGTGCAAAACTGCGAAAGAAATGTGGGAAATTCTCCAAATTCATCATGAAGGAACAAGTCATGTGAAGGAAACTAGAATTGACATTGGTGTAAGAAAGTTCAAGCTATTCGAAATGAAAGAAGATGAAACCATTGATCAAATGTATGCAAGATTCACTATCATAATAAATGAACTCAACTCTCTTGGAAAGACCTATACAATACATGAGAGAGTAAGAAAGATGTTGAGATGTCTACCAAAAAGTTGGAGACACATTGTGACAGCCATCACAGAAGCCAAAGATCTCACTACAATGAAGTTGGAAAATCTCATGGGATCGTTAAGAGCACATGAATCGATCTTCTTAGAAGACAAACCCGTTAAAAAGAAAATGATTGCTCTAAAAGCTCAAGAAGAAGAATGCTCTAAGAACGATGAAATCTTTGATGATGATGACACAATACAAGAAGACAATGAAGAAGAATTTGCTCTTCTCTCAAGAAGAATTCAAAAACTGCTTATAAGGAGAAATCAACTCAAGAAAACATTTCCAACAAAAAGAGATGGACCTAAACCTGAAGTGGATCTAAGCAAAATAAAATGTTATGGATGCAATCAATTTGAGCACTACAAAAATGAATGTCCAAAATCAAAACAAAGAAAGCCTCCATTCAAAAAGAAATCAATGATGGCAACTTGGGATGAACTAGGTGAATCTGAAGAAGATGAGGATCAAGAAGCCAATATGTGTCTTATGGAAAAAATAGATTCTGAGGTAACACTTGAACCTTGCTCATCTTGTCAAAAAACTGAACATTTGTTTGACAATCTTTTATATGACGCTCAAATTATTACTCAAAAAAATGGTCAACTTAGAGACGAAGTCACTAAGATAACCAAAGAAAAAGATGAGTATAAATCTGAGAACATTCAATTAAAAGAAATGCTCAAACAATACAGAAATGATTTTTCTGAATTATCTGACCGGCTTGAAAAAATGCAAGAAAAACCTCAAGAATGTTCCAAGATTTTAGAAGAAAATGAAATCTTAAAACAAAATGTACATGAACTAGAAAATGACATAAACTGTTTTGTTAAGGCTACAAAAACTTTTGAAAATATAATGGGATCACAAGTAGGAATTTTTGACAAAGCAGGAATTGGTTTTAAAGCTTTACAAAATCAAAAATTATATGAAAACTTTTTTGTTCCTCCAAAAGAAAAGAAAATTTTTAAATATAAATGTTCATATTGTCATAAAGATGATCATGTTGAAAGATTTTGTTTTAAGAAAAATAAACAATCTTCTAAAAAGAAACTTAGAACATTCTCTAAACATTTTCAAAAAGTTGAGAAAAATGAATTACCAAAATTTCCATATAGGAACTCATCTTATCAACATAAGAAGACTCCTTATAAGGAAAAGAGTACTAACTACCAAGGACCCAAAAACTTGTGGGTACCTAAAAAATTACTAAACTTAAATGCAGAAAAGTCATCAAATAGTCAAGAGAAAGCCTTGGTACTTGGACAGTGGTTGCTCAAGACATATGATTGGAGATAGACAAAACTTCTTTGCATTTGAAGAAAAAGAAGGAGGAGAAGTTACCTTTGGAAACAATGGCAAAGGTAAAATCAAAGGTAGAGGTACAATTGGTAAGATTAATTCTGCTAAAATTGAAAATGTTCATTATGTAGAAGGACTTGGACATAACTTGATAAGCATTAGTCAACTATGTGATAATGGTTTTGAAGTTATTTTCAATCCTCATACATGTGAAATCAAAAGGACTTCATCTAGTGAAATCCTGTTTAATGGATCAAGAGAAAAGAACATCTATGTTATATACTTAGATGAACTACCTGTTGAATCATGTTTTGTCTCTGTTGAAAAAGACAAATGGATTTGGCACAAAAGGACGGGTCATGTAAGTATGAAAACTATTTCAAAACTTTTTAAACTTGATCTAGTAAGAGGATTGCCAAAAATAAATTTTGACCTAGATAAAATATGTGAATCATGCACAAGAGGAAAACAAGTTAAAAGTAGTTTTAAACCAAAAGAATATATTTCTACAAAAAGACCTCTTGAACTACTTCACATAGATTTATTTGGACCTGTCAAAACTACAAGTCTTGGTGGGAAAAATTATGGTTTTGTCATTGTAGATGACTTTTCAAGGTTCACTTGGGTACTTTTTCTAAAACAAAAAGATGAATCTTTTGATGCTTTTAAAACCTTCTGTTTAAAGGTTCAAAATGAAAAAGATACTACTATTATATCTGTAAGAAGTGATCATGGGGGAGAATTTGAAAACGCTCTCTTTGAATCATTTTTTAATGATAATGGTATCTCTCATAATTTTTCTTGTCCAAGAACTCCACAACAAAATGGAGTTGTTGAAAGGAAAAATAGAACCTTGCAAGAGATGGCAAGAACAATGATTAATGAATCATATGTTGAAAAATATTTTTGGGCTGAAGCTGTCAATACTGCTTGCTATATCTTGAACGAGGTTACCATAAGAAAAGTTTTGAATAAAACACCCTATGAACTTTGGAAAGATAGAAAACCAAATATTTCCTACTTTCATATTTGGGTTTTAATTGCTATATTTTAAACATCAAGGACAACTTGGGTAAGTTTGATTCAAAATCAGATAAAGGAATATTTTTGGGTTATTCTCTAACATCTAAAGCATATAGAGTTTATAACTTAAGAACACAAACTTTGGAAGAAAGCATGCATGTCAAGTTTGATGAATATGAAGATCAACCAAGTGTAATAATTAATGATGAAGAAGAAGAAGAAAAAGAAAAAGAGACGTAGGAAAATAATCAAAATCTTGATACTCAACAAGAACCTTCTTCAACCGTCCCTAAAGCTTGGAAAATTGTTAATCATCATCCTCAAGAACAAAAATTGGAAATGCTGAAGATGGAATAAGAACTAGGAGATCTCTTCAAAATATTGAAAATAATTTTGCAATGATCTCTCAAATTGAACCAAAAACAATAAATGAAGCTATTGTTGATGAGTCTTGGATTGATGCTATGAAAGAAGAACTCCTTCAATTTGAGAAAAATGAAGTATGGAATCTCGTTCCAAGTCCAAAATATCACTCAATCATTGGAACAAGATGGGTGTTTAGAAACAAACTTGATGAGAATGGTAAAGTGGTAAGAAATAAAGCAAGATTAGTAGCTCAAGGATATAATCAACAAGAAGGTATTGATTATGATGAAACCTTTGCTCCGGTAGCCAGGTTAGAAGCTATTAGAATTTTACTTGCATATGCATCTCATAAATGTTTCAAACTTTTTCAAATGGATGTTAAAAGTGCATTTTTAAATGGTTTTCTTAATGAGGAAGTATATGTACATCAACCTCCTGGTTTTGTTGATGAACATAAACCCAATCATGTTTACAAACTTACCAAAGCTCTATATGGACTAAAACAAGCCCCAAGAGCATGGTACGAAAGGCTAAGCAATTTTTTACTTGAAAATGGTTTTTCTAGAGGAAAAATTGATACTACCCTTTTCAGAAAAGAAAACAAAAATGATTTATTAATTGTACAAGTTTATGTTGATGATATTATTTTTTGTGCAACTAACGAGAAAATGTGTGAAGATTTTTCTAATCTTATGCAAAGTGAATTTGAGATGAGCATGATGGGAGAACTTGGTTTTTTCCTTGGCTTATAAATCAAGCAACAAGAGAATGGTATTTTTATTAGCCAAGAAAAATACGTCAAAGACCTTCTCAAAAAATATAAGATGAATGAAGCAAAAATCATGTCAACACCGATGCATCCATCAACAAACTTAGACAAAGATGAAAAAGGAAAAGATGTGTCAGAAAAAGAATACAGAGGAATGATAGGATCACTTCTCTATTTAACTGCTAGTAGACCAGACATCGTATTTTCAGTAGGTCTCTGTGCAAGGTTTCAAGCATCACCAAAGGAATCTCATCTAACCGCAGTCAAAAGAATTTTTAGATATTTGGTGGGCACACCAAATGTTGGTTTATGGTATGAAAAAGGATCACATTTTGAATTAAAAGCTTACTGTGATGCTGACTATGCCGGTGACAAACTTGAAAGAAAAAGCACAAGTGGTGCATGTCAATTTCTTGGTGAAGCTCTCGTAAGTTGGTGCTGTAGAAAACAAAACACCATTGCACTCTCAACAACGGAAGCAGAATATGTATCTGCCGCAAATTGTTGCTCTCAAGTGTTATGGATTAAAAACCAACTTGAAGATTTTTCATTAAGGTACACATGCATTAAAATTCTTTGTGATAATACTAGTGCTATTAATTTATCAAAAAACCCCATTCAACATTCAAGATCTAAGAATATTGAAATTAAGCATCATTTTATTCGCGATCATGTTAATAAAAAAGATGTTGAATTAATTTTTGTTGATACTGAAAATCAATTAGCAGATATTTTTACAAAACCTTTAGTTGAAGATCGGTTTAATTTCATCAAAGAAAATCTGAAAATTGTGAAAAATCCTTTTTTATCATGTCAAAATGGTTTCATGGGTTTTCAACTAGTTTTCTTGGGCATGGGTTAAAAGATTTGGGATAGTACAAATATATTAAAGTACTCTTTTCTACTATTCCCTCTATTCCTACTCCTACCCTATAACCTCCAAACCGCTCCACTTCTTTTCTTTATAACTTCCCTCTTCTCTTCTCTAAACTCATCATCTTCCCTTCTTCAAATCTGAAACTTTCTTTTTCCTTCTCTCAACAATGTCTCGTCTAAAAATGGCAGCTCGCAAAAATGCTTACCCACCATCACCTTCCTCCTCCGATTCTTCTGTTTCACGTTCACCTTCACCACCACCACCACCTTCTCCAATCAATCACCCAGAAACAGAATCATACGAATCTGATCCTGATTCTCTTGATGTTCTTCTAAGTCAAGACCCTTGCTTTGAAACTCAGTCTCAACCTAAAACCTCTTCTAAACCCATGCAACAACCCTCTGAGACTAATCCTTCAAAATCCAACATTTCCAAAACTGATGGATTTGTCACTCCAGTGGAAACTTTTGCCGTTCCAAGTGTCGCTGATACTCCACCCGTTTTGGTTCGAACCAAGAAGTCTCAATTAGGAGCGAAATCCATTGATTCCTCTCAACTCAGGCGTTCACAGAGAGTGCTTTATGGCGTTGGTTCAAAAAGAAAAATCATACCAGATGAAACGGTCTACACCATTTCAGATTCTGAATCCGAATCTGATTCTGAATGTTTCACCCTTCCTTCTGATAGTGATGATGATGAACCTATTTCAAACCTCATGAAAAACAAACCTCCTCCTCCCCCAAAGACTGAAACACCCAAACCTTCCACAACAACATCTGCTCCTGCAAAAAAATTTGTCAAACACTGTGCATCCAAACCAACAATGTCCAAGGGAAAAGAAAAGGTCACTGAACCTGTTTCCAAACCCAAAACCATGTTCAAACTTATTCCTCTGGTCCACCCTGATTCAAAAGAAAATTTTGAAAAATTCTGGAAGATCAAACCTGTTGCTGGCAGTAAGTACTTTGAGTTAGATGAATTGAAATAGGGAGGAATTGATCTGTTTAAGTATACTGAACCCTTTGGCTTGACTGATTTTTTCAAAATCAGAGAAACCATGTTTCCACTCCTCGTACAAGCCTTTTACTTTAATGCAACTGTGGATGGTGACAAGAGTTTGATCGTTTCAAAACTCAAAGGAATTGAGATTCAACTAACCCCTGAAGTGATTGCTAAAGTGCTGAAGCTTCCACAAGAAGGTGTAATGGTCTATGGAAGCAACTGGTACTCTGCATTGGGCATAAACAAAGATAGGCTTATCATGGAGATGTTCAATGACCAAGGAGCAATGCTGGAGAGACCTCCTTCCTCAATGCTGCAGAAAGAGTACAAAATCCTTCACAACATGTGTCAACACGCCATTTTTCCTAGAACTGGAAGCAAGGATAAGGTAACAGATGTAGATTTGCTTATGATTTATCATCTGTCTAAGGGAATTAAGATTAATCTCCCTTATGTGATCATACAACACATGATTTATGCTGCAAAATCTGGTGGCAAGAAAATCTCTCTGCCCTATGGAATGATTCTCACAAAAATCTTTATCTTGTTTGGTGTTGATTGCTCAAACCAAGTTGTTGATAACACAAGTCACCCCTTCAATTTCAAAAACATTCACCATATGAAACCTAAAGATGTCTCAAACACAAAAAACCCTGTGCCTGAAGCTGGCTCCAAAAGGAAAAGAGATGATGAAAAAACTGAAAATGTTGGTCTGGGAGATCAACCAGAGATCAATCTCCCAACTCGTCCTGCTGCAAACTCTGGAAACACTAATGTGTCTGTTCCATTTTCAACTGAAACTTCACTCCAATGGGATCAAAACATCAGAATCAACGCACCTCCTACCAATCCATTCAACACAAGGCCTGCTGGTGAAACTCACATGAATTTCCATTCATTCACATCTCCTATGAACAACTCAAGGTTCTCACCTATAATGACAACTTCCAATGTAAGTCAGAAATCCTTTTTTAGCACTGGTTTTATGAACACTATGTTTGCCTCTTCACCTAGTTTTCCTAGGATGAATGAACCCATTTTCACTCATACCACTATTCCATCTGTACCATCATCTTTTGCAACACTTGATTCTTTTTGTTCCTCTGGAAAAAATGCTTCTGCTGGTACCTCCAAAAAGAAAAATCCTTTGATTGAAGAATTTGTGAATTTTTATGCTCCCCGTCCTGCCAAAAAATCAAAACTTGAGAAGGAAATGTCAAGAACTAGAAAGGACTTGGCAAAGTTGTTTGCTGGGCAGCAGATTCAAAACAAGCTGCTCATGTACTTGGTTCTGGAATCTCAGATTATGAGAGATTGGTTTATTAATGATGTGTGTCCTCAGCTGAACCTGACTCCACCACCACCAAACCCTGTTCCTGACACTGCACCAATCCCACAACAAAGCAACTCCACCTCAAGTGATGACTCAAGCCCTGCTGTTCCTGGTTCTGCACCACCTGTTCCACCCACTGCTCCTGCACCTGGCCCTCAGTGATCTTATTGCTCCTTCCTTTTTGATGAAAACAAAGGGGGAGAATATTAGCTAAGTAAATAAGGGGGAGATGAAGTCTGTCTTTGTAGTATCTAACTTTTAACTTTTGTTATTGAACTCAAATGCTTTAACCATCTTGTTTAGGAGATAAGATATTTTGGGAAGTTCCTTTTTGCTACTATGGAACTTCTCTTAGCATATGTTTAATTTCTAAACTAGGAACTACTTATTTGAATCCTTTTGCATTAATCTGTACTATGAACTGCTTTGAACACTCTTGTATGAGTTTTATTAATTAATGAAGTATGTTTGGATTCAATTTGCATTTCTCTGTTTTGATAATTTTGTCAAACTTATATATGATCTTTGAATGCTTGAATTGAGGGGGAGTTTAAAAAATTAAACATTGAAATTCTGCACTGCATTGGTTAAATCAGAATCATAACTTAAAATAAATTTAAAGAGTTTGTTATCATCAAAAAGGGGGAGATTGTTGAGGCAAAAATCCTTATTTGATGTTTTAAAGATAACAAACATTTAAATGTATTTAAATGTATAATTCTGATCATTTTGTGATCTAACAAGTGCTTTTGAGTGCCACCATTAAGACAGGATTAAATTGAACTTTTTATCAATTTATACTCATGAACTAAAAGCTTCAGTAGTTACTCTGAGAATGATCTCCAGTCTGCATACTTGTTTTTGTCAAGAAAGCTCATCACGTGCAAATATATTAATTGACTTTTGGCAATTGAATATGAAGAAACAAATAAGCACTTTATGAAGAATATTATCTGTTTGTGCTAAGTCATTTAAGGCAAGGAACTTTCAAGTAATAAATTTATTCCTTCCAAATTGGATATGTTTGAGGAATATATTTATATATGGTTGAAAAACAAAGAATTATGTCTCAAGGCAAATGGTCATTTAATTCTCTACAAAGACAAATAAAAAAGAAACATGGACCAATGAGAAATCAACAACATGCCTTACATTAATAGTTGTCATGTACTTTATGGTGAATATTTAATACAACTATGACCCTTTGGCTGAAGTAGCAAGGTTTTCTCACAAGAAAGGGGGAGGGGGGGTTTGAATTGTGAGCCTTTTAAAAATTAACTAAAAATTCAAACGTTAGATTTATCAAGAATAAATTATAAGACTGATCTCAGATTGATCTCAACAGATATAAAGAAGGCTTTTAACAAAAATATAAAGTGTGTAGTGTGTGTTGTGATTTTGTAAAAAACTTTGAGAAGAGTAAGAAGAACACACAAAAGTTTTTATACTGGTTCACCCTTATTCTTGGGCTAGTCCAGTTTCTCCACTATGTCTTTTGAGATACTATCGATCTCTTGATACAAATTTTCTTTTGATCTCACACAAGATCAAATTTCTTAATCTACCTTATCCCTAAGGTAACACTCAAACAATATGAACAATTGACTTGAGCAAATCTTTCTTTACAAAGAGATGTGGTTTTTTGTGACTAATCTTTTGTAGTAAAATCAACTAAGTTGAAGAAAGCTTATGAAACTGTATCTCTAAAAATCACTCTAAGAGTTTATACAGATCCAGTATAGTATTTGAACGTGTTGGAGTGATTGAGATATAAAGAAGAGCTTTGAGATTGCTTGTATGATGATAAAATGATTGCTTTGATGTGTGCTAAAACTCTTGCTCTTCAATGTTGTTGTTGAGGCCTTTATATAGGAAATATTGGAGCCTTCAAGCCTTGGACAACAAGTAAAACCGTTACTCACAAGTAACTAGCCGTTGGAGCCTTGTCCAAATAAATTTAATCAATTAAATTCAAAACAGGAGCCTCTGGCAGATCGGTCTGAGACTAATCTTCAGGCAGAATAGAAATGAGGAGCGTGTGGGGCCTTTGCTTGATGATCTGGAGTGAAAGTACAAAGCTTGGGCATCAAGAATAGCCATTGGCTTAATTCAGCACATGATAAAAATGCTGTTGGTGAGTTGTCTTCAAAGTACATATGAAATCATTCTTTAATTGATCACTCTTAGACCAGTCTCAGATCTGAGCTGATGAAAGACATTAAAAAATTGTTGGACAATGATCTTTGTACTAGACATAGTGGTAATATACAGCTGGTGGTTCTGTCATGGCTGCATAATGTTTGTACTTGGCTTTGTCCTTGCATTTGTACTTCTCCATAAATAAAGGAACACTAGCATAGCCTTTAAATAAATAAATCTTCGTTAATGGTACATGACAACCATTAGATAAAACTTGTTGTTGTAATTTGATTGGTCTATGTAACCAAGTGAATCAGATCTGATAATAAATAACAAAACACTTGGAGAAACATTCTTGATCCTTTGCACATGCATTTGTTCTTCATAAGTCCAAATAAATGTAGGAATAATATTTATGATCAAATTATTCCTTCTAAAAATGAACTTTGCCATAACTGATAAGAATCTTCAATAAAAGTGTTATTTTGTCCTTGGTATGGTTGACTTATCATTAAATGCATCAAGCTTGATTAAGTGTTCTAACGAACCCAGTCAGAGACCAGTCTTGGACTGATCCTGAATCCTTCAACTTGCATAAAATTATGAACTCATAATAGCTTAAATGATCCATTTCAACCTGTCTTAATAAGTATACTCAAAAGCACTTGTTAGACAACTAAATGATCAGAATTACATTTAAAATATAATTAAATTAGTTTGTTATAATTAAAACATCAAATAAGGATTTTTCCTCAACATTGGCCTTATCCTCATTTTATGGACAAGTACATTTGCAAGTACATGATGAATAAGAGCCAACTATTAACAGCCAACTACTGATGGGTCCCACTATGTCCTTGTCCCTTTGGACAATCTTGTTGCACAAGTCAAGAACAACAAGTGACAGCTCACTCATACGCTCCTCCTTCCAACTGTCTTCAGAGAACGATCTCCGAATGTTCTGACCAGGAGCCTCATTTTTTATGAGCTGTTTTAATCCAATGGCTGAGATCTGTCCAACGTTCATACTTCTTCTACAAGCTTCATGACAGATTTATTTCCTATAAATAGGACAGCAAATGCAACATGAAGAGCAAGAGTTTCAATACACAATCAAGCACACTTGTTTTTATCATACAAGCAAATCATAAGCTCTTCTTTAAAGTTCTCCATCACTCCAAACGTTCTCAAATTAATTCTGGATCTGAATTAATCTTAGAGTGATTTTAGAGACATCTCATTCATAAGCTTTCAACTTAGTTGATTTTATAAAGCTTAGATTTACAACAAACATCTCCTTTTAAGAAAGTTGTTCTCAAGTCAAGTAGTCAATCTTGATTGAGTGTTTGCCTTTGATATAAGGTAGTTGTTAAGCGTGTAAGGCTTAAGGAAATTTGATTTTGGTTTAGATCAAAAGAAGTTGTGTAAATTAGAGATCAATAGTATCTCAAAAAGGACATAGTGAAGAAACTGGACTAGCCCAAACATTAAGGGTGAACCAGTATAAAATTGTTTGTGTGTGCTCTACTTATCCTTCTCTTGATTTTATTAATCACTACACACACTACACAAATTATTATTTTCTTTATTAAGTTTCTATTTACTTGATAATTATACTTAAGCATTCTTTTATTTGAAAGACTAACCTTATTAATTTTTATAAGTTAATTTTTAAAGGTTCACAATTCAAACCCCCCCTTTCTTGTGAAAAACTTTGTTACTTCAAAACTTACTTTTTTTTCTCTTTCTTGTAAATGTTTGTAAAGAAAATAAAACAACATAAAAGACATGTAAACAAACCCTAAAAAACCCTAGAATTAATTAGGAGGTTCCCGTTGAGTACGACGGATGTGAGGGGTGCTAATACCTTCCCCTTGCATAACCAACTTCCGAACCCAAAGATGGTTGTGATGATCGTCTTACCCTTAAGGTTTTATCAATATTTTCCTTTAAAATAAAATTTTGTGGCGACTCTGTGTCATTCCGAGTGTCCTAAACGCTCGGGCGATTTTCGCGGCGCGACAGTATCATTTTTCGATTCCCACTCATAACACCATTTTAATTATGCGACAATTTTTTTAAAGATATTTTTGAGACACATATTTTGTAAAAATATGATTAACAGTCATTTATATACAAAAACAAACAAAACTTTTGGATAAAAACAAGAAAATCAATCCAATTTCTAACAAATAAAAATAATCTTTAAAGATTAATACTTGTTAATAACTTTTCCGGCACTATTTTTTTTTAATCAGCATAACTAATGGTATATCATAAAAATTTTAATTGATTCAAATGCTGAAATACTATTACATAAGTATGAGTACCCAAACAATTATATGTATTAATTTTTTTTAAATAAAGTTGTATGAATTAATATATACTATTACATAAATATTATTATGATAAAAAAAGTCATAATTTCTCAAATAAAATTATATTTTCTTAATTTAATTTTTAACTTTTGTTTACATGCAAAATTTAACTCATTTCTATCTATTATTTTTTTTTATTACTAAGTTGTACCAAATATAAATCATTTTACTTATTCCTATTTTATTGTTATTTTATTAAGAACATATTTTTATTCCTATATTAATACAATAAACCCATTTTTTTGTAATTTTTATGATGATTTATATTTAAATTTATATTAATATCATTCCATGTATTTATAATTTACAGGGATCAATATTAATAATCATATATCAATACAAGAGCTTTCATTTTTTTATTTTAAAAATGAGACTTTATATTCACATATCAAAACAAGGCCCTTGCTTAAAAAAAATCAAAACAAGGTCCTATATTTTTTTTTAAATTGTTACGGGGATGGGAGAAAAATATATCATATCGTTGAGAACGGAAAGTAGCAGCTCATTCTCCAAAATATTAACTATGACTTATATTTACAGTCATGTTAATATGAGTGTATTTTGATTTTGTAATTTATACAAGGCAATATTTATACTTATATATTAAAAACATATCCTATTATTTTTGTAATTTCTGCGGGGACAGAAAGAAAAAAACCATACTGTTGAGAACGAGGAGTCGAATATCACTCTCCACCATGTTCTATCCCTCTAAAATCCCTTAATATATAATTATTTTTTATAATTAAATAATATAAATATTAAATCAATTTCACAATTAATTAGAAAAACATAAATTACATGTCAAAATGATTCATTAATTAAAAATAAGATACAAAATTAAAAAAAATTAAAAATATTAATATTTCAACTAATCTACTTTAACTTTAATTATATATATTAATATAATTTTGAATTCTAACCCGTACATTTGTACATTTGTACGGGTTAGTTATACTAATATAATATATTTGTGATTGGCCAAATTATGAAGGGACTAGGCGCTAGTCAATAAAAAGTCAATAAGAAGATACTTTATTGGTTTTTCTTAAGTAATGGGCTTGAAAGAAATTACTCTTTTCATTTTGTTGGCCCGAAGCAAGGAAAGGAAATAATATATAGTAGGTTTGAAACAATATAATGCGTTTGATCTGCTAAAAAATAGGGGATTGGACATAACAACTTTTTGTATCCTGTTTGATATAAAATCTGGTTATGGGACAGGACAAAATAGGTAGAAGGGACAGGATAAAATTAGGAATTTTTGTTCTTCACTAAACCACAGTACAACTGTTTATCCACAGTACAACTATAAAAAATACGAAAAATACCCTTTTTATTTTCAAATATAAAAAAATTATCTCTCTATCTCTCTTCGATACAATTTGGTCTTGTCCTGTACTATCTTATTTTGTTTAGTACCATTTTATTATGTCATGTACTGTTCTGTCCATTACTTAAATCGTTGCGAATCAAACGCACTTAAAAGGACACACATGATCAAGGAGAAGGGGGTTGTACACCGTAAAACAACAAGGCAGCGCACACCAGAGAAGAAAAAGAAAGCTACTGTGCGGAAACAAAAGAGAGGAATAAAAAGATTGCAAGCTCGCGTGACACATGCCTTTGGTCCTATATTCTTTACTCATTGTTTCATTTATTTGTCTTGAGTAGCTAGTTTTATTTTGATTATAATTATTAGATGAATTTCCTTAAATTGATTTGAACCATGTAAATTGTTGAAGATCCTTGAAGACCTTTTTAATATTATTGTTATTCAGTTATTTCTACGCATAATACTTTTTATGAATTGAAGAATTTATGAATTGAATTTAGGAATCAAATGATTACAAACCCTAACTTTTGAAACCTGAATCTAAATTAATTGTTTGGTCAATAATTGTTTTAGAGATATCAAATTGTTGAACCATGATAATTGGAATTAACGTGCATAAATCTTTCTATGAATTTGAATTTGAATTGGTCAATAATTAGTTTTGAGTTTATTTGAGTACTTGATATAAATCAAATACTCAAGAAAAATTACAACACAAACACAAGAACTAAACACTTAATTAGAATCCTAGACAAACAATAAGTGAATAAGCAAAACAATAATGTTATCAGACACTCTGTTTTCTTTCTTGTTACGAGGTCTCTATATATATGACAAGATAGAGACGTTGTAATATATGACTGTTGTCAAGTCATTAGGTTTGCTGGAGTAGTTCTTAGGTGGTCACATGTGATTAAGCTCAAAGAGGAAACCTTTGACTTCCTTTTGCAAGTTAAGAGCTTGTGAGTCCAAATGAGGTAATGGGAAAATGACTAATGCAAACATTATCTTCCCAAGATGATATGATTAACGTGCTTTGATTTTTCTTCACTCATTTGAATTTAACCGTTGTCAATCCTTAAGTTTGACAATTGATTCTTCTCAATGAAACTTCCAGCATAAAACTGATTATCAGAACTTGTACTCCCAGTACAACTTCCGTGTTGTATGATTCTGATGACTTAATGCTTCTAATGATCAGCCCTTCTGATAGATCATCAGAACTTGCGTTGATGCTTCTGATCACGTCACCAGAACCTCAAAGCTTTGGTGCATATTAATTTTAACTTATGTTTATGCACGCTTAGATCAAATATTAAAATACCATATTGTTCATTAATACTTTGTTATCATCAAAACTTAAATGAGTAGTTGTTGTTAGAACCACTTTTGTTCCAAATAAGGAAAGCAACATAAAGCAACATTGAGGAAAATAAAGAGGATGTAAGAGGTTACTTCACGTGGAATTTGGAAATGGAGCATGTTTTTGCTAAGGCACCTAGAGATCAAAGAAGTTCGAGTTGCTGGAGTGACAGAGCTTGGAAAGCAGTGGCATAAAAAGCTGCAGCTGATGTGTTGTCTTGTCTGCACATTTTAATGTTCAGCTTATCGGAGATAATGTGAAAAATCGCATCAAACTTTGGCGAGGATGGTATGGGATAATTAGTGATATTCTCATTCAAAGATGATTTGATTGAGATAGTACAAAATGCATGATTACCGTCGAAGATGAAAATGCATAAAAATGAATATGTCAATGTACATTATATCGCCTTATCTTTGAATGTGTCAATAGTTTGTGTTTATTTTCTTCTTGAAATTATATGTTAGATTTAAAATCTGTTCAATATATATTCTATGTTGTTAATATTGCCTTTGCTTTTTTTCTTGTTAATATGATGCAAACAGTAGATGTACATGTTCGTAACATTTTGGAGGTATACATATATGTGGTGTATGATGTACGAACACTTTTTAGATTAGGTGTGTCTCAGTGTCGAATATGTGTCGTGTCCGACAATGACACTTACTATTACATTGAATTATATCATTTTTTCAAAAAAATTATCCGTGGTTGCTTCATATGTTTGCATGGGTATATTCAAACTGTTTTTTTGGCATAAGCAGGCATACCTACATATACAATATTCTTCTCATGCATATAATAATAATGCAACTTTCAAGAAAAAATCATTTGAATTGTTTACCAAATAATCCAATACTATGCTCTGCTCAACGTTGATGAGGCTATCAGTCTTGGTGGTGATGATGTTATATTCTTCCCCATTTAGTGATTCCCCAAACCAAGTCTCCCTTTTTGAAGTCTGGATGTTTAGAATCCAACACTTTGCATACTGATGTGATTCATTCTAATATCCATATCCAACGATTGGCAAGAGAAATGAAACATTTTAACATCGCAAAATTAAACCTATATAAGAGACAATCACATATGTAATCATAGCTTGAGTATTATTATGAATAACATTTTTTTTATGTTACGATCTTGACCTCACTTGTTAAGATTTATGGATCAAGTGTGAAGCTATTGGGCTTGACGGATGTCATTTTTTCTCAATTCTTTTTTATTAGCTAATCCAAAATATATTAAAGGATAAAACTGAAAAAAAAGAAGAGGGGACATAAACCAAAACTTCATCAAATACAATATTTGAAATTAGTTTTTTTCATGTACAAATTTATACATGTTATTAAAAAGTTTAAAATAATAAATTTGAATTGAACTTTGTGCATTTTATATAAATATATAACTTTTTAATAAATAGTTATTATTTTTCAATAAAAATTACTACTTTTAGAAGTTTTAACTTTTGCAACCTAAATAATATTAGGTCTCGCTTATATGAAAATGAATTAGAATTATTTATATTTGAAAATACTCAAGTCTACACAAAATAAAGAAGCTTTTGCTTTTGGTACGTTGAATCCGTGTCTTGGTGAAACTCTTATTGCATTGATACCCAAAGTCGATTCTCCGCAGAGCTTTAAAGACTTTCGCCCTATTAGTCTTTGTAATACCATATACAAGTTGACCACTAAAGTATTGGTCAATTGGCTCCGACCATTTTTGGATAACATCATTGGCCCTACTCAAAGCAGTTTCCTACCTGGCAGAAGTACTTGTGATAATGCCATCTTGCTCCAAGAGGTTATTCATTCTATGCGGACGTCGAAGAAAAAGAAGGGGGATGTGGTGTACAAAATAGATTTGGAAAAGGCATATGATAATGTTAGCTGGGACTTTCTACACGGTTGTCTCACTCATTTTGGCTTCCCTTCCATGACTATAAAGCTTATTATGACTTGCGTGACTACATCTTCACTGTCACTTATTTGGAATGGCCAACAGCTGCCTTCTTTTGCTCCCACTAGGGGTCTCAGACAGGGCGACCCTCTCTCGCCATATCTCTTTGTCATGTGCATGGAAGGATTATCCCCCTCTATATTGCGAGCTATTGATAGTGGACAGTGGAAACCCATCACTATTTCTCGGAATGGGTCAGGCCTCTCTGTAATACCCTAATTTTGCACGTCATTTCTAAAATAATTTTTAATCAAAAAATATTTATTTATTTTTTTTATTGCTAATTGTGTTTTATTTTAATTGCACAATAAATAGAAAAAGAAAGCATCAAAAAATTATTTCATTTTTCTTGCAAAAATATTCAATTTTTATCATTATAAAGCATCTTTTTCCATGGACTAATCTCTTTATGCCACCTCACCTCTCATAACCATTTTTAACCATTTTTCATTATCATTTTTTACTAATATATCCTTTAATCTCAAAATTACCTATTATTACACTAATGTCATTTAACCTAATCTACTACTATATAAACCATTATTTTAATCAGAAAAAGAGAGCACAAACTCCAAAAAGATCAGAACCACCATAGATACAAAAACCACCGCGCCGGAATTCCTTTTCCGGCGGAGAACCACCACCAACCACCACCACGAAAAACTTCCGAAATCAAGAATCAAACACTCGATCTATAGTAATTAGACCCTCCTGAGTCTGAATCCACTGTTTTTTTTCTCAAAAGAGGCCTAGAACACCTCCAAATCCACGACCGAAAACGTGAAGAACTCAAAAGATCCGATCCGGACAAATCGATTCACAAAAAGAGGTGAAGGAACTTGGATTCATACAGTTGAGACCCTTCTGAAGCTTTCCATTCATGTAGATTTCGTCAAATCTCGCCGGAAAGTCGTTTTGGTTTTTTTTGGTTCGTTCACTTTTCCGTTCGATCCCGTTTATTTATGCATTGTTTGTAAAAAATAATACTAGATTCATAATCTATGCGTTTTTCCGATCAATTTGGTATATAAACTTGTTAATTTTGGTGAACAATTTCTGTTTGAACTTTCTACAAAATTTCTTTGATCAAAATTGTCATCAAGTTCAATTTTTCTAACTATGCGTGTGAATGTAGAAAATTTTCTTGCACAGAAGTAATACGAGCAATGTGATCTGAGAATCAGTTTTACTATCAACCATTTTCATCTACTTATAGATGTTTGCTTGAGGTCAAGCTAAGTAGCTAACTACTAAACTTATCTTTTATTTATTTTGGTCATCATATCTTTCATTCTAAGTAGCTAAGTAGCAGGAAGAGATAAAGATATTCAAGCTTCCTTGGATAGCCAGTTGGAGCCTTGGATTCAAGTGAGATATTTCACTTGTGATGTTACACTCTGTGCATAACACTATATCTGTCTTTAATAATGCTAAGTGCATCTTTAGAGGTGTTTGGTTAATTATTAGTTTTTTGTTTTTCTCTTGCATAATACTAGATTTAGTTATGCAGAATAATATATTTGGTTATGAATCTCTAAAGATATTTGGTTATGCCGAATACTAGATCCGTTTTGGTCAATTATTAGTTCTGTGTGATGTTCCCCTGTGTTCTATAGCTGATTGGGGTCTTGCTTTTTAGGGGTGTATGTAGGTGTGTTCTATAGCTGATTGGGGTTTTGCTTCTTTTTTTTTTCAGTTTTAGAAGAAATTAATTCTAACAATAGGACTTGTGTTTCTGATCTGGGAAAACACAATTTGCTCATACTCTGTGTTTCCACTCAGATTTATATTTATAATCTATCCTTGCTTATAACATATTAGGTGTTGGTTGATATTAATGACTATTTGATCCTATCATTTCAAGTGTTAATATAGTTCTGAAACACCGAAGTTCTTATGTGTATAGTACTAGCCTTATCTTCATGCACATTGAAATATTTGTTGTAGACTACAATTGCCAACTAATATGCGGGGAGGCAATGGAAAAGTTTCTTGCATTGACACATAAGGAACTCTGTGTGCTTTTTTACTCTTCACATTTAAATACAATAACTTATGCTTGTCTTTTCAATTTATATTCACTTACCAAATTTTGTTTTATGTTCATTCGCACTATAGTCGACCCGACCGAATTGTTCCCATAGTTGAGAGATTTGGCATGGATCCAGGGGCTGTACTGCACAATGTATGTTTCCTTTGTTTCATGTATGCATCATAGTTAGGTCCTGATAGGTGAATATTTCATGTATGCTTACCAATTTCGGTTTGTGACTACAAGATTATCTATGCTCGTGCCTACACTTATGAGCATCAATATAACCTCCTCCTTGGTTTGGCTGCTAAAATGACCGAAGAACCATTCAGACTTCTGGTGAGATGTTACCAATGGAGGTTGAATAGGGTTATCTTCCGTTGCCATATAATGTTATGTGAAGATTTGACAGAATATTGTTTTTGGCAATTGGCAGATTGTGGATTCACTACTCTGTTTCGGGTGGACTTCACCGGAAGAGGAGAGCTTGCTGAGTGCCAGGTCTGTGAGTCAGTCATTGCTGTGCTCATTTTAATATACAATACAATGTGATTGTGTTCTTTCTGGCTTTTGATTTTTAAACGATAGTGCCTGATATATTTTTCCAGGTTAGTAGGAAGAACATAGATGAATGAACAATCGTTACGAAGTCACTTTGTCTTTACTCTGCAAATAGTCGGCATAAATGAGGTACTGCTCTTTGATATATAATGGTATATTTTCTGTTATTTTATTGAAATACAAAAAATGGTATATGTACCCTGTGTACTATAGCTGATTGGGGTTTTGCTGCTTATAGCCTAGCTTTTTGTGTTGCTTAGTATAGTATTGTGGTGGAAGTAACACATTTTTGAATTAAATCTTTGGAAGTAACACTTGCATATAGTAACATTTTTTGAAGTAAAATTGCATATAGTAACATTTTGGAAGTGAAATTTGCATATATAGTAACATTTTTTGAAGTAAATTTTTTGGAAGTAACACTGTTGTAACACTTATTTGAAAGTAACATTTATCGGGTGATAGGCATATATTAACATTTTTGTAACATTTTTTGTTTTCATATTTAAATTTAGCTATAAATTAGCTAGGAAATAATTCATAGCAAATTAGCCACTCAATCTGCATGGTCGTAGCCAAACTCTTTTGATACAGATCGCCTAGGAATTAGCTACAAACAAGTAACATGTGTTACTAAAACTTTTTAGTAATATAAGCTTTACGTTACATGTGTTGAAATGTTACTAAATAATAATAATAATAACACTTTTTTTAATTTTGTAACATTTTTCTAGTGTTGTTAAATCCTAAATTTGTAGTAGTGTATGACTTATCCGACCAGCCATAATTTATATTTACGCAGAGTTATAAAAATGTGGCTTAAACATCATTTTAGTCTATGTATGTACGCAAAATTTTAGTTTTAGTCCCTGTATCAATTTTTGTTATAAATAAGTCCCTGAATCAACCAAATTTTTTTATTTTAGTCCTTAAAGCAAAAACCTGCCAGAAAATTCGTAGGAAAATCTGTAAAAAACTTGCAAATTTTCTTGCAGATTTTAGCTTTAAGGACCAAAAGCAAAAAATTTAGTTGATTCAAGGATTTATTTAGAACAAAAATCGATACAGAGACTAAAACCAAAATTCTAGGTAGATGCATGAACTAAAATGATGGTTAAGCCTAAAAATGTACTACTATAAAAGTGATAATTCTATAAATTTAAGATTGGACCCACTATTAGCCCTTTAAAGTTTAAACACTCACCGTGCCTTGCAAGGTGCGGTTCCAGCGCTATCGTCTGCCATTGACTATTCAAATTGACCCCTAAATCCCAAAGCAAAAAACATTGACTTTCCTGCATTGACCGCTTTAGCAAAATTGTTGTGATAAATAAAAAATGGCAGTTATTTTTTAGCCAAAAAAAAGAAAAGAAAGACTTCTGTTATGAGTTATTGACTGTATTGCAATGTTTTTTGGGATAGAATTAAAAAAAATTGCAATACATATTTTTTATTAAAAAATAATGTTATTCATTCATTGAAATCATAACATATTAAGTTCGCTGAAAATTAAAAAAGGATGAATCGTCGAATATGTTCACAGCATCCGAGTCAATAGCATAAATTGGCTGAATGGTGAAGCTTACAAATGATATGACAAAATATAAATATTCTGTATAATTATGCTTCCCAATATGCAATTCTAGAATAAAACAAACACCATGTAAAGACGGAAAAAAAAAACACTGTACAAAACTGGAAAATCAAACAGCTCCACACCATAATGGGAGTAAGACAACATCGGAAGAAAAAAACATGATGAAAAATTCAATTATTTATATAAAAAGAAACGAAAAAATTGATCAAGATGAGTGATTTTGGATCAAAATTTGCGCTGGACTTGATAGAGAGAACCACGGTTCGATCCCCGCAATAGTATTTGGAAGGAGACTGAAGTTACTTGATAACAGAACTCGCCCTGAACTCTGGACTACTAAGCTTCCTAAAAACGAAAAAAATTAATACCACCTCCGTTCCATTTTATAAGACTTAGTTTGACTAAATGCACTATTCATATGTTTTGTTTTGACTGTATTTTTTTAGGAGTATATAAATGTAAATATTATCATATAAGATCTTGTTTGATTTGTTTCGATACATATTTTCAAAATATCAAATTTCTATAGTTTTTACTAATAGACAATTAAAGATATTCACAATCAAAATTATTTATTAACAAACGTTCAGTAGTCAACGGGATTTTATATTTTAGGACAGAGATTGTAATACTTTTCTAATATTAGTTAGAAAACAATAAAATTCTTCTCCATATAATATAAAAACAATCATGTCAATATCATTAGTCATATTTCTATATATGTGTAGATGATCTCCTGACTCCTTCCACCACTTCCCTCTTACATTTCACCTATCTTTTCCCTCTCTTTACGTCACAACTTGATTGTGAAATTCAAACCTCTCCACCATATTCAAATAACTTAACAAAACACCAAACTCTCTCTCTCTCAAAAAAATTTTCCACTTGGAAGACCAAGACAATTACAAAGTCTTTATGCAACAAACAAGTCCTCTTTATTACTCTTCTTCCACCTTATTGCAAAACACAAACAAAAACTCAACAATGAAACCCTCCATGTTTTTTGTCTTGTTCTTTTTTCTAAGCCATGTTCAAGGTCGTTTTGTGGTTGAGAAAAACAGCATAACTGTTCTATCACCACATAAACTAAGAGGTAAAAAAGATGGTGCTATAGGAAACTTTGGTCTTCCAAATTATGGAGGGTATATTATAGGATCACTTGTTTATCCTCAAAAAGGCTTTCATGGTTGTGATGTCTTTGAAGGTGATAAGCCTTTTAAGATTCGATCTTATCGTCCAACTATTGTTCTTCTTGATCGTGGAGGTAATTGTTTTTTCTTCTTGGTTTTTAGTCAACCTTTTTCATAGTTGACTTTCTTTGTTTAATTATCATGTGCTTCATGTTTCATTCACATGCATATGTTAATTTAATGTTTTGCCTTTTAATTTTGTTTAGTTTTGTTTTTACTGTTACATAAATTAATTAATCTCTGTTATTGTATGTTCTATTCTTTTTTGTTGTTATATTATACATGTATATGGTGAAATTAGTTATAGGATTTATTCACATACCAATACCAAGTCTAAATTAAAAAAAGTTTATACTATCAGTCAATTATATTTGTCAGATGATTATAAAGGTTTGATTTTCATCATAGCTAGTTCTAAAGTTAGGCATTTGTTTGATTATGAATATGATACGTTGAGAGAGTAAATTTTATATCAACGGTGTATCAAAATTAAACTGTTTGTTGATATGTTACTTTGATGATAGTTTTGATTCATCAATTGGTTGATCTTGTTTTTAAAGTAGCTAGAAATTATCCCTTATGATGAATAATTAGGGAATCCCAGATTCAAATCCGGCCCCTGCATATATAATTAATCTGATGTCCCTACCAACTGAAGTATGTTCACATGGACTGGTTGATCCTTTTTCATTTTCAGTTATCTGTTATCTATTTTAGTACTGTTTCCTATTTTTCACTGTTTCCTCAAAGGATTTCAATGTAAACATTTTTAGTTTATACAATTCTCTGATATGATAATTGATGTTTAAGTATCTATGATGCTATGTGAATATCCAAGCTGTATCTTGAAATTCAACACATTAGAATACTATGGCATCATTTAATTCATGCAACCAATCCCAACAATGAGCAAAAGTCTACGTCTACCACGAAATATTGACACTGCATCTGCACTAAAAATCTTAAAGCATGGTATGTACCACCTAAAGACTAGGAGTCTAGAACCACAGAGACTTTTGACACCACATCCATTATTTGTTTTTTGTATTAACTCTCTGATTCTTAGGGGAGGGGTCCTTAGTAATCCAGAGTTCCGAAAAAAATTGTTCTACCCAGGAACCAAACTTAGGTTCTCCCGAAATTCATCATTTGGTGGATTTCATTAACTTGACACCATATTTCTACCAAAAACCTTAAAACATTGAATATATAAGTCACCTATCTTATATATTATTTCTAGTTCATCTATAGTCGATGTGGGATTAACCACTCACGCTTGAATTCCAACACGGTTGTGGTTGTAAATTATTGTTGTTTGATCTCTTGGAAAGCAAATATAGATCGATTACAATAAGAAATGTTTTTAGTTGTGGTTGTGGTTGTTGTCACTGTCAAGGTAGTTAGTTTCTTTTAAGCCATCACAAGGACTAGTCTTAATGTAAAAGTCACTCAAATGATAAAGTTTCTTCAAATCCAAGTTTTGTAATGCTTTTTGATAAGCTTACTTACATTTGCATGTAGATTGTTATTTTGCCTTAAAGGTATGGCATGCTCAACAAGCTGGAGCTGCAGCAGTTTTAGTAGCTGACAGCATTGATGAGACACTGATAACTATGGATTCACCCGAGGAGAGCAACGATGCGGACGGCTACATAGAAAAGATAGTAATTCCATCGGCTCTAATAGATAAATCCTTTGGTGATTCATTGAAGGAATCTCTAAATAATAAAGACGAAGTTTTGTTAAGAATAGATTGGAGGGAATCGGTACCTCACCCTGATAATCGAGTTGAGTACGAGTTCTGGACCAACAGCAACGACGAATGTGGTGCTCGTTGCGATGAACAGATGAATTTTGTAAAGAATTTCAAGGGTCATGCTCAGATTCTTGAGAGAGGTGGATATACATTGTTTACTCCACATTATATAACATGGTTTTGTCCACTGCCATTTATTGAAAGTAGCCAGTGTAAGTCTCAATGTATAAACCGCGGAAGATATTGCGCGCCGGATCCAGAAAAAGATTTTGGACAAGGATATGAAGGGAAGGATGTAGTGTATGAGAATTTGAGGCAACTTTGTGTTCATAGAGTAGCAAATGAGAGTAACCGGTCATGGGTCTGGTGGGATTATGTCACTGATTTTCATGTTAGATGTTCTATGAAGGAGAAAAAATACAGCAAAGATTGTGCTGAAGATGTCATGAAATCGTTAGGTAAATGCATACTTTTGATACTTCTGTGAATTTGATTCTTCTGATTTTGTTTATTTTTTACGAGTTTGATTTTAATAATGCAGATCTTCCTATTGAGAAAATTAAGAAATGTGTTGGTGACCCTGAAGCTGATGTGGAGAATGAAGTGCTAAAGATTGAACAAAGAGCACAGGTAAATATTTACTGATATGTCTTTCGAAAAATAATAAATTTTTGAACTGTTTTCACTTTTCAACAAATAAATTACTTCTACTTGTAATTTATATACTGTCATTGAACCATTTGTAATTTACAGATTGGGGGAGGATCTCGCGGTGACGTAACCATTTTGCCAACATTGGTTTTGAACGATGTCCAATATAGAGGTTAGTTATTTAAATGGACACATCTTCAATTCGATTTCAACTTCGATGAGCATTTGCATCATAGCAAAATCCTCAAGTTTATATTTGTTTTGTCTAAAGGAAAATTAGAGCGAACATCTGTCCTAAAGGCAATATGTGCGGGATTTAAGGAGACTACTGAACCCCAAGTTTGTTTAAGTGGAGGTTAGTGTACTTAACTTAGCTAATATGATCGATTCCTTTAGCTCATTGATATTAAATTAAATCTGGTTTGGATTTATCAGATATCGAAACCAATGAGTGTCTTGAAAGAAACGGTGGATGCTGGCAAGACAGAAGTGCTAATGTAACTGCTTGCAAGGTATATATAGATAATGAATTTCCATCACGGATTTTTCTTCCAAGATATAGTGCTGCTGTCATTGGCTGCAAGTTAATTGATCCTTTTATTGTTTGTCAGGATACTTTTAGGGGAAGAGTTTGCGAGTGTCCGGTTGTGAAGGGTGTTCAGTATCAGGGGGATGGTTATACAACATGTGAAGGTATTCCTTCTATTATAAAAAGTTTCGTGTTCCTGTTATTTTCTGAATATTAGTATATACTCTCGTCAGGGATCAAGATTCATTTTGGTTGCTGCTTGTTTACTGTACTCAAAATAATAAGCTATTTTTCATGTTGCTGAAATGTGTACTCTTTATATGACAGCTTTTGGACCTGCAAGATGTTCTTTGAACAATGGAGGTTGTTGGTCAGAAACTAGAAATAAGATTACTTACTCGGCTTGTTCAGTTCAGTACTGCTTAACCAAATCTTCAGTTTTTCTTCTTTTCTTTTGTCCCTTTTGGTTGTAAAATATTGGTTAAGTAGTGTTTTTGTTCATTGTAATACGAGCAAGCGCTTTCTGGTTCTAGTCCCTACAAAAAAAACAAACAAAAGTTTGTTTGGAGGGACTAGAATTAGAAAGCATCCATATTACACGGACTAAAAGTGCTATTTACCGTAAAATATTTATTGTGCTGCGTACATTCTTGAACATGGCTCAAGGCTAACAGATTTTTCTTTTTGAATAAAGGAATCTAAGGTAAATGGCTGCCACTGTCCTGTTGGATTTCTCGGAGACGGCAATAAATGTGAAGGTAATATTTGTTTGCGGCATGAATTAAAAACACTATATTGCCTTCTTTATATGATCGATTTTACAAAAAATATAACTCTAATGTAATATCTCTTTTGATCTGATTCAGATATTGACGAATGTAGAGAAAGAAGTGCTTGTCAGTGTGATGGTTGCAGCTGTAAGAACACATGGGGTAGTTATGATTGTAAGTGCAAAGGAGATCTTCTTTATATGAAGGAACAAGATATTTGTATTGGTAAGATATTAAAATCTTAGCATGAAGATGTTTATTTGTTTGTGTATATTGCTATGGTAAATTTTAATCTAACCACCTTAACAAGACAGTTCACATCATAATCCAAGATTATAATTTTTGTGTTTACATTTGCAGAAAGAAGTGGATCAAAATTTGGAAAGGTTATTGCCTTTGTCGTCATAGCGGTTGTCGTGGGAGCTGGTCTAGCTGGTTACGTTTTCTACAAATATAGACTCCGAGTAAGCCAATTTATTCTCAGCTATAGTCTATACTCTATATGTAATGTATACATAATGACTGAACTTACGGCCGTGGCCTGCAATTTAAAGATTCCAATTCTCCGTGCAGTCCGCTGCAAAGCCATTAAAACCAAATTTGCAGTTTATTAGTATAACGATTTAATTACCCTACATCATTTTTTTTTGTAGTCTTACATGGACTCAGAGATTATGGCTATCATGTCACAATACATGCCACTGGACCAACAAAACAATGTAGTTCATGCTGAATCGCAGCCAATACGACAACAAGGAACGGTGTAAGAAAAAAGGTATTCAGTTATTTTCATCTCTTCACCTTTTCAACTAATTTGCATCCTTTGAATTTGCTTCAATATATGATGAACAATTTCTTATTTTGCCACAGTCTGTATTCTTCCTGCAGATATATTAAGCTAATAATTGCCAAGGGATCTCGTTGAACAGTAGCATACCCGCGAGACAAGATTGGCTATATATTTGCTCGAGTCCATTTTCACTGCGAAGGACAATTCGGTATTTTTACTATAGAATACTTATGTATACAATTATACACATAGAATTTCTTCCATAGAATAATGATATCCAATTTTCACAGTTTGTAAATAGATCTATTGATATTGATGTAAATGAACACGTAGGTGAGAATTGAGATGTCGATACAAAACATGTTGCTAACACGAATCACCTCATCTTTTTTTCCAATGCTGGTCCATCCAGCTTCTGTTTGAGTATTTTAGTTTGATTTTAACATAATAGGTTAGTAATATACCAAATTACTAGCAATTAAAAAACAACACCTCGATTTCTGTTGTTAACCTTCATAATTAGCGCCAATGAGTTCCCATCCCTCACGCAGCTTCAACCGTTGTGAAACAAGGTTTTATTCATCATTCTTGCAGCCAATGATGGTGACAAATGGCCTTACTTGAAGGGGGTTCTTGAAATATCCGGATTCTGCGAGAAGTGGGTCTATTGGATGATGATATGTAACACTGTAGTTGAATACTGCATGGTCCTCAACAACGACAGAGTTGGATGTATCACTCCATAAAGAGGCCTCCGATCCGTCAGGGTTGTCCATTGTGTCCAACATTCTGAGCATAGATGCATATTAAAAAAGTGTGTTGGACTCTCATTTTGTTGGCCGCAAATGACACGATCTTGAGTGCATTGGACACCCCGCGTACTAATATTTGAACGCAGCCGGATATAGTTATTATAAAGCTGATGTCTGACGCCACGACAACAGATGCTGAACTGAAGCTTGGTGATGTGCGAATCCAAGGCGAGTTCCAAACATAAATAGTGGAACCATCGCGGCATCGCCCACCATGGCACCATCCATATCTAATAGTTCAAACAACTTGCCCAACATCTGAGTATCCTATCCTACTATTTGAAGTTCATAAAATCTAGGAAACATTATAGTTAAATAACTCTCATTTAATAGTAAAATACACTTGGTGGCAACTACATGTTTCATTCTACATTTTTAGTCAACAAGTCAGCTGTTTTGTAAGTCAAAGGTTTTCTATATATACCAGAGTAATCCAAACAGTACATGTGTTCTTCTCATCCATTTATCTTTGTTATTTATGTTTCTTTATCTTTGTTTTGTACTACTCGTCTTTGTCTTATTTCACTTAACTAACAAAGTCTAACTAAACAACTTTATTCGATATATGTTTATTGTTGAATTTATTTGATGTTCGATGAGTTTATTCCTTGTCCGGTGATTTACTTCGCGCTCATTTAATTGTTACTTGTTTATTATTTTATTATTTGTTCATATATTATTGTGTGCATCTATTTAAGTCTATCATCATCAATATCTCATACATTTGCATTTCATATATGCATCTATCTCATCTCACTGTCTTTCATTTTGTTAACTGTCTGACTTTGAATTGTTGAAAACTTTTCCAGAAAAATGGAATGAGAATAAACCGGTCCCTGATGTATGACTTGCAAGTTATTCTTTTTTTTTTTTTGACTAAAGACTTGCAAGTTATTCTTGTTAATAAAGACTTGCAAGTTTTTCACAATTGTGACCGCGAGTTATTCATGTTCCAAAATTAATAAGAAACTTGTTAATTAAAAAAAAAAAAAAAAAGGAGTCTGACATATGACTCGTCTCCGTCTTATTTAACTTAAATTAATAAGGTTTAATTATACCAATTGAATGTAAAGGAGGAGTTAGGTGTATGATCTGTTCTTCTGAATAAACCGGTCTCTGATGTACGAATCTTGACCGTGAGTTATTCTCATTCACTAAACAATTTCAAAGCTTAAAAACAATCAACTCACTCAACTCTTTTTTCTGCTCTTGCGCAGTCAAATGTTTCTCAAACTTCTTTTTCTTAAATGAATGAAGCTTTATCTATTCTTACGATACATACAAGCTTTAGCCTCTAAAGAGCGAGCAAGCAGGCAAACAACTATTGTAACAGCGGAATGCGACCTAAGCATCATTTGCTAAAATAAACCAACCAACAAAACAATTTTTACGTAGAACTACTTAAACTTTGATTTTCACATTGTAGCCGGGAATACGTAGGAGCGAGATCGAAACATCTCGTCAGGCACATTAATAAAAAAAAACCTTCTTTTTTGTGTAATAGTAGAAGTAGAAAATAAACGGTAAGGTAGTTAATCAGTTAATTTGTGAAAGCAAACTATATTCCCTCAAATGATGTGTTGGATGCTAATACCTTCTGCTCACATAACTAACTCCCCGAACCCACATATAGTTCGTTGACCATATCTCTAAAAGGTTTTATCATTATTTCCTTTTTCCTTTATTGGGATATATAAAATATAGTGGCGGCTTTGTTTCGATACATTTCATTGTTTACACCGAGTATCACAGTACTATCCCATATTCCCAATTCAAAACATCATATTAAGTAATGTGGTTTCTAGATTTTTATCATGATCACACCAACCAACCTTCTACTTTATTGAAGGTTGATGTATATATTCAATTTTCCTATTTCTTCGTTATTTTCTCCATTTCTTTTTTACTTAGTTTTATAAATTTTCATTTTCATGGAATCACACAATGTTTACCATATGTATATATCAAAGTATCAACCTTTTACATTTTTTTTTCTTCCCGTTCTTTTACATTTGCTTTATTATTATGTAAGTATAGAACTGAACATATAGATTACAAAAAGGCAGTGTCTTAAAAATTATGGAGTGAATGTTTTTTTTTTGACAAAAACAAAATATATTCATTAATTCAAATTGGTAGAGTACATCAGATTCAAGTACAAATTCAACATCGCTAAAAACGTAAAAGATGAATCTGCGAACAAACTCACAGCATCTGAGTTAATAACATACAACGGCATACTCATGCCTACAACTAATGTGATATAATCAAAGTAACCGGAATACATATGCTTCCAGATCTGCATCGTTGACGAACTTGGTCACTGGTTGAAAGAGTAGTTGATTGAAGTTGATCTGTCAATCTGAAGCAAACAAACACCGCAACAAGACGGAGACAAACAAAACACCGCACAGAGACGGGAAAGCAAATACCCCACAGAGACGGTAAAACAAACAAATGTTGCACTGAAACAAACAAATATCGACAAAAAGATTATTTTTTTTGCATGTCACGTCAATAAAAAATCAAAAGAGGGAGATAATTAAAAAAAAAACAATTTTACAAAGGAAAATTACAAAACTCGTCTACTTTGCAAAAGGTATTACCTCGTTAACCCAAAAACTTATCCTTTTAACATAAACAATATAATTTGATAATTTATTAAATTATATCCAATCAATATTTGTGTTATTTTTATTAGATATATATATAGAGTACAAAAGTAATAGATCTGA
Source organism: Trifolium dubium (assembly GCA_951804385.1). NCBI lineage: Eukaryota > Viridiplantae > Streptophyta > Magnoliopsida > Fabales > Fabaceae > Trifolium > Trifolium dubium. The sequence continues at coordinate 15,399,270 of OX638066.1, forward strand.
ATAAAGAAAAATAATAAACCTCATTCTTTTAATAAAAAAAAATAGGATGAATATTAAATTAATTTTTAATCATATAAAAAAATTATATTTCTAATCATCCGCACATTATGTGCAATGCACGGATTTATATCTAGTTTATTATTAATTAAAGGACCAAAATGAAAAATAATTTAACCAATTTTTTTCTTTTAATTGCTATTTCCACCCCCACCAACACCAACCATCTTACTATGTTCCATGTAGGAAACATAAAATGCTGCTGGATAACGTTGTCTTCCACTCTTCACTCTCTTTCTGTCCCAACAATGGCTTCTTCCTTACAACTTTACCAAACAACACCACCATCACCATGCTTCTTCTCAAAAGCTCAGATTCACTTCACTTTATTTCATTTCCTTTTCCATTTTTACATCTTTTTTATTTTTACTAATGTTTCTTTAATTCCTCAACAGTTCAAAGGTTTACGCCATGGCTATTTGTGGCGACCCACTTTCTCTTTTGACTCTTGTGGTGAAAAGAAACTACAACCTGTTCATGCTTCTGTTCAAACTGCTCCATTTCCCTTGTTTCAGCCTCTTAAGGCTGAAGAAGATTCTGAGGTGAAAACCCATTTTGCAACTTGTTTGTTTATACTATTTCTTTGCCTGTTGTTTATGGTATGATTTTAAACTATGAAGCACGGACATTCCTCGGATTAGCCGAGACACGGGACATGTCTGACACCGACACTTATAATTACATTGAGTTTTATCTTTTTTTTCAAATTTTCATGCGTTGACGTGTCGGTGTCTTGTCTGTGTCGTGCTTCTTTTTAAAACCTTTATATTGTAGCAAAATAATGGAATATGTGGTAAATGAAGTCAAAATTGTGGTTGTGATGCTGTTGCAGAGATTTCAATATCCTTTATAGTAATGTCGTCGTAGTTGCAGTTGTGTAGCACAATTTAAAACCATGGTTTATAGTTTGAAAGTAACAACTATGACTAAGGGCTTGTTTGGATTGAATTATTTGAGTTTATCTACTGACATAAGTTTTGTGAGACTGTTTGGGAATTTTCATAAGTTCTCCAATATAACTTATTAAGTAGCATATACAGATACAATTTATCTTTATTTTATCGTTTGCTACAAAAATAGCTTATGTAAACTTATACATTAGCACTTATCATGATAAATGCTTGTGCTATAAGTAGCAAATAAGTTGTTTATCAAAACAGACCCTAAAGTCTGTTAAATTAGCTTATTTATGCAAAAGATTGATTGAGTAGAGTAAGTACTCTTTCCGAGGTTTTTAATGATGATCCTTGACTGTGATTACAACTACAATGTCGTCGTTTTAGAAACCTCTGCGTCTGCAATTGCAACCCCATTAACTCTGCAACTTTCTACAATTTCATCGATTGAAGTGTAACTCTGACCACGTTGCAATTTAATTTTGTGATTCAGTATCTTTTTTACTAAATGGCCGGCCAGAGAACGAATTCTTTAAAGGGTCTTTTGTTTTGATGAGAATGAGAGATCTGCAGTTGTGATTTTCTTTTCCCCGGTTTTCTTTTTGTTCATTTGTGTTGATTCCTTTTTCCTCTAGTTGGAGCCTGTGGATCCTGATTTCTACAAGATAGGATTTGTCCGAAGCATGCGAGCTTATGGAGTTGATTTTAAACAAGGGCCAAATGGTTTTGGCGTGTATGCTTCTAAAGATGTCCAACCTCTTCGCCGACCAAGGGTGAGTAGCCTCATTTAAATTTGCTCTAAGTGATGGCACATGTGAAAATAATCAACTCCTAATCCTTCTTTTTTTGGCAAAGTTAGCTATTTGTATAATGTTCTCGGTGATTACATTCTTAGTAGTTTTCCGTGGCTGTTTTCCATAATCATGTACTTATGCAGGTTATAATGGAAATTCCTCTTGAGTTGATGTTAACCATAAGCAAGAAGCTCCCATGGATGTTTTTCCCTGATATAATTCCCATTGGTCATCCAATATTTGATATTATCAACTCGACAGATCCAGAGGTAATTGCAGTTCTCCTCTAAAGTCACTAGCTCACACTAAGATATAATTGATTTCATGATAAATATGTATATTCGACCAATTTGTCACCTTTTATTCTAACTGTTGAATATACTAAATAAAGTTCAAAAAACTTTGGTAGTTGACTTTTTTTGAGTTACCTGCTTAATGTAATTGTGTAAATCTTTGTGGCAGACAGATTGGGATTTAAGATTAGCATGTCTTCTCTTGTTTTCATTTGATTGCAAAGACAACTTTTGGCAGTACTACGGCGATTTCCTACCAAGTGCAGTAGAAAGCACTAGCTTACTTCTAGCTACCGAGGTGTGTAAAAAAAGCTGTTTTTTAATCATCAAAACAGATTTACCGCATCTTATGTTGGTTTGTATATCTAGGAGGAACTTTTGGAGCTGCAGGACCCCGATCTTGCTTCTGCGGTAAGAGTTCAGCAACAACGAGCCTTAAAATTTTGGGCGAAGAATTGGGTAAGAGCAAATTTTCCTTGTTGAAATTGTTAGTCTTCCATTTATTTTGTTCTTAACAAATTGTGTTATTCTTGTTCAGCATAGTGGTGTGCCTTTAAAAGTAAAACGTCTTGCTCGTGATTCTCAAAGGTTCATTTGGGCAGTAGGAATTGCACAGTCACGATGTATTAACATGCAAATGAGAATGTGTGCACTAACTCAAGATGCAAATATGCTGATTCCTTATGCCGGTAAGCTTTGTTCACTTCAAAGTTCAAATGGTCGAACTAACTATGCTATCATTTTTGTACTCGTGCATTTGTTGCAGTTCGTATTTTTTCCACTGTTTATGTAAAGTTTTTATTTCCTTTTTGATAAAACAACTGAGCTAACTGATTAAATTTGTCTTCTGTCTTGATTTTCAGATATGTTGAACCATTCATTTGAGCCGAATTGTTTTTTCCATTGGCGTTTTAAGGATAGGATGCTTGAGGTTCTTATAAATGCTGGACAAGAGATTAGAAAGGGAGATGAGGTAAATCTTTTTATAATTCTGTGAAATTTTCTGTTCTTGATTCCTTCCTTATATTAGACGTTATTTAATACTTAGTGCCGATTTTGTATTTATTCTTATAAGTATAACATTGATTGATTTTCCTAAACTAGATAGATTAAATTTTGTGTAGAAAGTAAGGACAAATATAGACAGATAAATAGATACATGTGTCAAATGAATGCGAAATTTTACATGTAAAGAAATGTCAAATTTTCAATGTAGGCTTAGTATATAGGAACCGCTCAAACCTTCCCTCATTTTCTAAAATTTTGAATAGCGGCTCTTCTAAATCCTTTAAATTAAATGAGGACAACAAAAAGTTGAAGTTGAGAAGGCAAATCCATGTTACCTTAGAATGCCAAGCTTCTTATTTCACAACTGTCAATAAATAGCTACTGTATGTTACCGAAATAAATAAAAATAAATAAATAGCTATCGTATTATTATGTCTTCATATTTTGTACATAAGTTCAATTTTATGGTCCAGACCTAATCAAAGTTATACAGGAGTATTATTGATCATAAGCTTGAAAAATATTAATCGGTTAATTTGTGCATCCTTTTAGAGCATAAATGCAAGTTATTAAACATATTTCCATGTATGTTTATTTTAGCGTTTGCGCTAATTCATCGCCAATGGTATCCTGATTATGTTGTCAAAAATTATAACAGATGACAGTTGATTACATGAGTGCACAGAAGAATGACATGTTGATGCAAAGATACGGATTTTCATCGCCAGTGGTAACTTTCTTTTTTTCTTAAATCTTGTTGAAAGGAAGGTTCTGTATTGCGCCGAAAAATTGTGGGCTGACAGGACATTATATCCAATTGGGGATATCAGAAATATTTAAAAGTTATAAAACACGGCTCAATTATTATACTGTCACCGTCGATAAATATATGTCGTCATTCACTAAAACACGAGAATTAAGACTTATCCGATTGGTATTTGGCATTAGTTGAAAATTTTGTTCTCAAAGTCACTTACATTTGCAGAATCCTTGGGAAATGATAAAATTCTCAGGCAATGCACGAATCCATTTAGATTCGTTCTTGTCAGTCTTCAACATATCTGGCCTTCCTGATGAGTACTATCGTAACGGTACGGTTAATATTATTTTCCATTCTGGAATCTACTTTGTTACACTTTTCTCTATTCAAATTGGAATTATTCAATACATGAATATGAAATTCTTAGCAGAAGTTCTTTCAAATGCCGGAGATACTTTTGTTGATGGTGCGGTCATAGCTGCAGCACGAACATTGCCAACATGGTCAGACAGAGACGTTCCTCCAATCCCAAGTGAAGAAAGGAAGGCTGTGAAGGCATTACAACAAGAGTGCAAACAAATGCTTGCAGAATTCGCTACCACCTCTAAGCAAGACAAGAAGTTATTAGGTAAATTCAATTTTCATATCTTGATGCTAGAAAGAAAGTAAAAACATGAAAATAAGCTTTTTTATATGATCTTTTTACGATTATAAAAAAGTTAACGCTTAGCTTATATTTAATGACCACAGATTCATCACCAGAAGCTACAAGAATTCTTGAAGCTGCAATAAAGTATGTCGAGTTTACATCAATTCTTAGTTTCATAAGCTTTATAATATTGAATTTCTCAATTTCATTAGCATCTTTAACCCTCTAGTAATAATTTTTTTCTCTATGTGAATGTGACATATATAACAGGTATAGAATGCACAGAAAAATGTTGATGGAAAAAATTATCCTTGCATTGGGAATCTATCAAGAACAAATACTGTTTTGATTTCCAATTACTAACTTTGCAATAGCAATGAAAATTTTGTAACATTGTTGTGTACTTATAATCATGTATCACTAGTTTAGCCAATGGTTTCAGATTGTTTTGTGTTATATTCATTTTGTTGTATCAGAAAAGAAGTGTAGTTGTTATTCGATAACCATAAACCGATCGTTAGATCAAAGGACATTATTACAACTCCAGAAAACAACATAAACTTATTCTCCTTCCATGAAAGCAACACTGGAATTATGGGAAATGCAAAGTCCTAAATGACCTGCTGAGATTTTGTTTCTCTGATAAATGGAAATAAAAAAAGAGTGGAATATATAACTGAGTAGAAAAAAGGTGGAAAATGTTTTTAATATAAAAAATAAGAGACAAATGTTTACTCATTAGATTGTAAACTCATGATAGAACATGAAAGAAAAAAGAATGAAAATAATTATTTCCAAAAAAAATGTATCAAAGAATGTGTTAGTAATTACTATCATTATTTTTATTTTAATTGTCATACATATATATGAAATAAATTAACAAGGGCAATGGTAACTAGTGTCATTAGAACAATGGTTAAGAAACATAAATATAGTAAAAATATATTGGAATATGTGTAATTAAAGTTATAAAAATTATAAAATATTTTCAATGTGAACTTACCACTTTTGTTATCTTAACTAGTGCTCACGAGACCCAATTAACAAAACATTTCTAATATTTAGCGTTGACTTATCACATTTATTGATTGGTTAACTTAGGCCACAAATTATAGCGCTTCAGAATATCACAGCCATTCTGTCTTTTTTTTTTTTTGAATGGCAAAATATATTTATTAAAAGACCGAGACTTCGCACAAGACGAACAAAGCCTGGCGGTAAAAAGGAACTACAAAACAAAGACGCCGTATATAAGCGGAACACCAATGAAAATACCAAAACCGACACGGTAAAGGTTACCCAGATACAAAAAACCTGCAAATCTCAACAGATTTGGAAACCATCAGAGACTCAAAAAGAGTCCTGCAAATCTCAAGAGATTTGGAAACGCGGTCAGAGAATCAAGAGACCCAAACACGTACACGGCATCAACCACGGCAACACTAGAACCAACACATCACGCCAAAACCACCACACCCTGAAAAAAAATCTTTCACTAAAGAGACCACAATTTGCGGAGACAAGATAGTCGATTCTGAAAACAATTGATAAGAGCTTTAGAATCCCATACTTCCAATGTCTTATAAATTCCAAAATGAAATCTCATACTTTCAAAGTAGAACTCAAGTCTCATACCTTGCAATTGTATCCTAAAACAACCCCTCGCACCCACAAACAAAACCAACACATCATCGGAGAGCAAAACACGAGACCAAAACCAAAAATTACAACCACAGCCTCATGAACAAAAGAGCATGTTATCTCACAAACACCCCATAATGTATGCAAAACTCCAAGCCTCGTGAACAAAAGAGCATAATATGCAAAATTTCAAGAATGATCAAGTGCCTCAAATCCACCACCACAAGACTGTCGACACCACACCAAAACCACTAACCAAGACACCAACACCAAAACCGCCACCCAATCCACCACCACCCGGAGTCGCAACCAACCCAAACCATAACCAGAGCCACCACCCATCACCAACGGAACCAAACAAAACCACCAATACCAAACGAGCAAATCGAAACACACAAAACCGGAAAATGCACAAAACCACCACCCTTAAACCTTCACATTCATGGCAGCAACAACCACAAACCACCAAAATACAACAAAACCAAAACACCAGCCCACACAAAAAACGACCCCTCCGACGAAACAACACCAAAAACGCAGCAAATCACAGATCTGAACAAAGAACCAACACACTTAACAAGCAAAACTGACCTCAGAAGCAAGAAGACTGCAGGAAGCACAACAACCGCAAAAAGACCGTCGTCCAAAGCACCGCAGCAGCCGCTGAAGGGATGTTGCAGTAAGCACATCAGAAAAATACAGATCTGGATCTAAAATCACCACAAACCGTCGGCATCAACGGTAAGGAGGTGGTGCGGATGGCCAAGCCAATCGTCAAACCACCCTCCATTAAAGCTACATTTCAACTTTAGGTGTTTTGGATTGAAGAGGAAAAAAGCTCACGGGGAAGAACTAGAGAGAAGTCAGAGAACAAAGTTTTTCACAGCCATTCTGTCTTGGAACATGTCAATATAAAGCAAAACCAATTATTCAGAATGAGACCAATCCAAAAGCAATATTGAGAGAGTTTAGTTGAGATCTGCTTCAACTACTATTTCAGCATTCAGGTTCCTGCTTTTTATTATATATTCTTCCTTTTTTTCTCTCTTTCAATTCTTTATAAGAATTATTAATAGTTGTGAATAGTTGATAAACTAGCCGATAGCGAATTTAAGCTTTCAAGCAATCTTTATAAGAATCTTTGAAGAAATTTAAGCTTTGTTTTATAAAAAGTAGCGAATAGTTAATAAACTAGCTGATAGCGAATTTATAATATTTTAGGAAATGGACGCAAAACCAAATGGTTATGTGAGTGGACTGAAGGACGAATTGATTGAAATGCTTAAAGAAGTGATTCTTCCGGAAATGTCTGGAATTCATGAGCAATTCATCTAGAAAGTACCGCAAAGAATTCGCCAAGCTAATCCACAAGCTTATACACCTCAAATTATTTCCATTGGTCCTTTTCACAATGGCTCAAGTAGTAGTGACAACATTTTTCACCAAATGGAAGAACTTAAACTTAAATATCTAAAGGGATTTCTAAATAGAACAAAGTTATGTTTGGATGATTTTGTTTTCAAACTTGAAGAGTGGGAAAGTAGAATTAGAAGTTGTTATGCAGGGCTTGTTAGCTTTAACAGCAATGATTTCTTAAAAATCATTATAATTGATGCATGTTTCATAATTGAACATTTTCTTAGGTTTTTTAGATACAAAAATTGGATGAAAAATGATCCTATATTATTAAAACCTTGGTTACTTAGTGACATTAATCGTGACTTAGTACTCCTTGAAAATCAGCTACCTTTTTTTGTTCTTGAAGATATATACAAATTAGCTAGTATACATCTTGAATTCCCCTCATTTATAATAATTACTTTATATTATTTTCAACGATTCAACCTACAGAAAATAAATTCAAATTCAGAAAGTGTTGTGTCCGAAACACTTCACAGATCTTCTAAGAACATTTTTGCTACCGTCATCATTTTATTTTGTACAAGAAGAAATGGGAGATGCAATTGAACATGTATACAGTGCGAGTCAATTATCAGAAGCAGGATTAGTATTTGAAGCAAGTGAAAGTAAATGTTTACTTGACTTGAAATATGATGATAAGGGTGTGTTGAAAATGCCGTGTTTTCATGTCCACGATACAACAGAGATATACATGAGGAATATATTAGCATTCGAAGAATGTCACATGTCAGATCAAGATTCATGTTACGTTTCTCAGTACTTAAGTATCTTAGATTTTCTTATTAATACAGAAAAAGATGTGAGCATCTTAGTTGATAAGAAAATCATTGTGAATTGGATGGGTGATGATAATGCAGTGGCTTCAATGGTTAACAATCTTTGCAAAAATGTCTCAATGCCTACACTCAATTCAAAATATTTAGCTATATGTTATAGGTTAAATGGTTTCTATGAAAACCCTAGTAATAAATATAAAGCTATCTTTGTGCATGAGTACTTCAACACTCCTTGGAAAATAGCATCTACTATTACTGCTGTATTGCTGCTTTTGTTTACTCTGATTCAACAAGCTGTATGTTCGATCTGCACATTTTTCTAATGATACAATTAATATTATGTACTGTAATATTTTGCAAATTGCAATGTCCCTTGTTCGTGCAGCGACTTTCTTTATAGTTTCTTTGTGTGCAACAGAGAATTCAAAGCTACACTTATAATCATATCTTGATACTAGAAAGAAAGTAAAAACATGGCCCTGATTGTCATAAATAATTTCTATGATTCAATTAAAGCTTTAATTTATCAATTTGTATGTTATCTTACGTATAATGACCACAGATTCATAACCAGAAGCTACGAGAAATCTTGAAGCTGCAATAAAGTATGTCGAATTCACATCATCTAGCAGTTTCATAAGCTTTGTAAATTTTATTTTCATTAGCATCTTAACTCGGTAGTAACTTTTTTTGGTGTTAATGTGACAGATTTCACAGAAAATTGTTAATCGAAAATGTTATCCTAACATTAGAGATCTATCTTGAATAAATACTGCTCTGATTCCAATCTACAAACTGTCCAATAGCCATGAAAATTTTGTAAACAATGTTGTGTACCTGTATCACTAGACTTTATCCAATGATTTCAGATTCTATTTTGTTATTTTTGTTGTATCAGAAAAGAACAGTAGAAGCGTAGTTATATGCTAATAACTATAAACATATCAAAGAACCTCATTATTTGTTCACTGGTACAAAAGTACAACTAGAGAAAACAACATAAACCCATTCTTCTTCCATGAAAGACATAATCGAATTATGGAAAGTACTAAACAACTTATGGAAGCTAATTATCTGTGTTTTTAATAGCAAAAAAGTGAGGCAAAGTTTAGAATAAGGTGAAAGTGAAAAGGTTTTATATAACAATCTTGGTTTTCTATAAAACATTTGTAAAATCACAAGACAAAATACATAGAGGCTAAGATTCTAGTAACATCAGAAAAAATGGGATGTAAGTAACATTATATAGTTTGTCTTGTGTTTTTATCTCTGTATCTTGTTTAATTGCATCCATTCAGATTCAAAACTTGGTCCTACCCATCTTCGAGCTTAGTCAATCTCAAGATTCTTCAGCATCTTTTCCTTTTAGTGCTTCTATTGAGCAGCCTCTGTCTTTAACAATGTACATCCACTATTGATGATAACTCAATCGTCTAACCTCTTTAGCAGTTCAACTACCAAAGCTTCCGGCGATACTTCTCTTCTCTACTCAGGACGACAAGAGACTGTCATATATTTGTTGATTTCTGATTCTCCATTTTATCTTCCTAATGTGTAAAGCAAAATAGCACCTACTTGCACTTAACTCACTTCATGGAGTCCCTTCCCCAGGGTCACTCTCTTAACCTTTCTTTAGTTGCATAAAACCTAACTCCAACGTTAACATCTTCGCACGTCTTATGTGCCAAGTGACAACTTTAAAATCTTGTCTGTTGATCATTCTACCTCCCTGAACTCTACAATTGTTGATGTGTAAATTAATAGTCTTCTCCTTTAGAGAAACAACTAGGTACCATGATCGTACTCCATCATATCCTTTCTCAAAAAATCATTACTCCTTTGACAATCAATAATTTCTATCTTTAAGGTCCAAAAACCAGCCTGAGATTATTATTGTTCTGAATTATAAGCCTTGTTGCCATTGGATTCGGAAACAAAGGTGTTGCAGCTTGTACCCAATGTCTGCGGTTAGAGTTTTAAAAAGTCTTATGCAAAATGGCATAGCAAAAAGAGTAAGCAAGATGGTTATTGATCATTTCAGATATAACTAGTAGTAATAATATTTGGATAATTGAGCTTTTGGCAGCAAAGAACTGAGAGAAACTATAGCTTAATAGGAATTCAATCAATGGGAGAAACTTTCCCCCGGCTCAAAAATCACTATGAGAGTGTAATTTTTAAAACAAAAAACACACAATTTAATGTGCTTTTAGCAAGTATAGCATGGAAAGTAGCACCTGTCGAAGATACAACATGAGATTCTATAGAGATTGTTAGTTATCCAAATTGTGTAACTATAAAGTTTCAATGTTACACCCCTCATATATGAAGAAGGGAAATTGGGGTAGGTGAATTATTCAGAAAGAATCAACTTTTTTTGCTATTAACATTTTACCAATAATCCCCACAAGAGCAAGTTCCATTTCTGAAATGGTGGAACCTTTTAACATCTCTAAGAATGATTTCCCTGTCTACGATCTTTGATATGAATTTAGTGGCAACATGGCAGTCATTGCAAACTCGAAGGTTTTTAGCAACTCTAATGGTAGTTCCATGAGAAGTATTTAAAAGTCCAAAAGCTATCGCCAATCTCTCACTATGACCGCAAAGCATAGTTTCTTTCTCTTCCTCGTTAACATTATGAAGTACACAAGAAGTATCAGGTACATATCCCTCCTTTTTCATTCTTTGTGACAGAGTTTCGAGATATTCACGAAGCTCTTTACTTTGTGGATGTGAAACATCCCCTGCTAAAAACTTATGAACCCCATCACCATGCTCAATCCAACTGCATCCAGGTTCTTTTCTTACTCCCATTTCTTTCATTTTCTTCCTAACATCCGTTGCTTGGTCCCAATGTCCAGCTGAAGAGTAAATGTTGGACAATAGAACATAATGGCTAGCCACGTTTGGCTCCAAAACAAACAGGTTCTCTGCTGCAATTTCACCAATTTCTATATTCTGGTGGATCTTGCAGGCACCTAGCAAGCTACTCCATGCATCTACTTTGTTCATAGAGGATGGTATTGTCTTGATCAGGTTATACGCCTCTTCGATCCGGCCTGATCGACCAAGCAAGTCCACAAGACAAGCATAATGGTCGGATGTTGGTTCAATCCCATGTTTAGCTTTCATTGTATGGAATAGATTTAGACCTTCATCCACCATCCCAGAGTGACTAAGAGAAGCAAAAATAGCAATATAGGTCACTTCATTAGGCCTTATTTCCCAATTGTTATCTCCTTCTGTCACCATTCTTCTAAAAAGCTCCAAAGCTTGTTCCCCTTTGCCATGCATCCCATAAGCCATGATAAGAACATTCCAAGTTATAACATTTCTTATAGGCATTTGCTCAAATACTATCCTAGATAAGTTCAAGCAACCACATTTTGCATACATGTCAACTAGTGCACTTCCAACAGCCACATCCGTTGCAAGCATTTGCTTAACAGCATAAGCATGAATCTCCTTCCCTTTCCCAAGTGCAGCCAAAGCAGCACAGCCAGGAAGCACAGTCATTAGAGTCACTGAATTCGGCTTAAGGGGAACGCTTTCACTATCCTCATAATCATCAAATGTGTTAATCCTGTCTTCTTCTGGACTTCTCTGCATGTCATGCAGAAGATTCAGTGCATCGTTGTGGCGCTCACAAACAACATAACCAGTAATCATTGTGTTCCAAGACACTATATCTCTCCTATTCATGCTTCCAAATATACTCCTTGAAATCTCTACCCTTCCTATTCTGGAATACATGTCCATTAGTGCATTTTGCACATACTTATCCTTCTCAAAACCCCATTTCACTACACAACCATGAATCCCTTCTTTGTCCAAGAACGCTTTGCACCGCACACAAGCAGGCAAAACACCCGATAAAGTCACGGAATTAGGACTCAAACCCAACTCAAAAACCATCTCAACGAAAAGCTCTATGGCCTCATAATCAAACTCATTGCGCGCATAACCAGCAATCATAGCGTTCCAAACTGCGACCGTCTTCCTAAACATCCCGTCAAAAACCAACCTACCCTTTTCAGGTTGCTTACAATTACAATACATGTCAACCAAAGCACTACCAACAAAAGAATTCTCAATCAAATCACTGTTCTTCAATACAAAAGAATGTATTTCTTTTCCCCAACTCAACATCTCCAAATGAGAACAAGCAGGCAAAGCACTTGCCAAGGTAACCCCATCAGGCATAACACCACTTTGAAGCATAACATGTAAATACAACAATGCTTCTTCAAATCTATCATTTTGTGAAAGTGAACTAATAATAGTGTTCCAAGATACCAAATCTTTGTCATCAAAAACATCAAACAAAGCCTTAGCTTCATAAATTCTACCTAATTTAGCATACATTGTTACCAAAGCATTGTTAGTGAAAGTTCTCCAATCACCATTCCTCAACATAAAAGCATGAACTTGCTTCCCAAGTAACAACCCATTACTTAAATTTGAACAAGCATTAGCTACACTAACTAATGTGAACGAACTAGGTCCCACATTCTCCGACAACATTGACCGGAAAAGACGAACTGAAAGCTCCCATTCCTCAAACCGACACGCGGAATTGATCATCGAGTTCCAGGAGATACCATCTCGGTTAGATATTTCATCAAACACGCGGCGTGCAGAGTCAATGTCGCCGCATTTCCCATACATATTGACAAGGGAGTTAGGGACAGCGGTAGGGAGAGTTTGCCCGAATTTGAAGACATGGGCGTGGAGCTGTTTTCCGAGGTTAAGGTCTTGGATACCGGCGGTGGCTTTTAAGACGGCGGGGAAAGCAAAATTGTCTGGAGGTATGCCGGCAGTGACCATGTTGGTGTATGTTGAGATGGCAAGGTGAAAGGAGGAGGAGGATTGGGCTTGAGAACGAAGGTGGTCGATCCATGAGGAAGGGGAACGGGGTTCTGTGGCGACGGTGGTGGTGGTGGTGGTAGCGGCGGAGGGTGGAGGAGGGTGTTTGTTGGGAATGTGGAGGGAAGAAGGATAAGGGAGGAGTAACAGTTGACTGAAAGAAGACATGTCAGCCATTATTCTTTATTTGGAAGCAAAACATATTAATTTATTTTTTGGATTACATTTATCTTCTCTACATCACATTATCACCTTATATTATAGTATTATATTATAGAATTATTGTCTCTAAAAATGTCGATTTTTAAGTTTAATTTTTATTTAATTTTTATTATATTTTAAATTCATATAAAATATTTTTATGTAGTTTTAAGATAAAACTTACATGCAACACACTAGGTATCATGTTTGTTAAGGATAGACAGACTCATGATAATATCTTAATAGCGAATGAGGTGAAAACATTGAAGAAAGAGCTACTTTTATTTAAAGTTAATTTTGAAAAAGTTTATGGCTCGGTGGACTGGGGTATTTAGACGAGGTCATGCGAAAGATATCTTTCCCGATTTTGGCGGAAATGGATTAAAGAATATGTGTGCACAGCTACACCGTCTATCTTAGTAAATTGGAGTTCAGCTAATGAGTTTCCTTTGGAAATGGGTCCAGCTGATGAGTTCAGTTTACTGATGATACTTTACTTATGGGAGGTAAAAGTTGGGCGAATGTTCAGATTTTTCGGGCTGTCTTGGTTCTCTTTGAGATGTTGTATAGATTGAAGGTAAATTTTCATAAAAGAATGTTGGTGGGGGTTAATATTGCTGAGTCTTGGTTGGCTGAGGCAACTTTTGTGTTGGGTTGTATGGTGGGTAAGGTGCCTTTTGTGTATCTAGGTCTTCCCATTGGTGAAGATCCGCAACACCTGTCATTTTGGGATCTGGTGTTGGCTCGTGTCCATAATAGATTGTCTGGTTGGAGTAGTTGCTTTCTTTTCTTCAACAGTCGTTTGATCTTGTTAAAATCTATCCTGACTTGTCTGACTGTCTGTGCCCTTTCCTTTTTCAAAGCTCTGTCAGGTATAATCTCTTCTATTGAATCTTTATTGAATAAATTTTTGTGAGGAGGAAGTGAGGACTTTAGAAAAATTACACGGGTTTGCTAGAACCATGTGTGTTTGAGGAAGGAGGATGGTGAGTTAGGGGTTAGACAAATGAGGGAGCTCAATAAAGCTTTGTTGGGTAAGTGGTGTTGGAGGTTGTTAGTTGACCGTGGTGGGTTGTGGTATAGGGCGCTAGCAGTGCGTTATGGAGAGGAGGCTGGAAGGGTGGTGGAAAGGGGCCGAAGTGGTTCTATATGGTCGAGGGAGGTTAGGAGAATTAGGGATGGTATAGGTGGTGAAGATAGTATTGAGAGGAGGGTTGGGAATGGAGATGAATTGTTTTTTTGGACTGACCATTGGGTAAGTGGTGTTTGGTATTTGCCATATGTTTGTTTGGGTTTAATTTAACTAGCAACATTAAATGAAAAAAATTCTTACGACCATGAATATTAAACCCGGAATTATAAAGTTCATGTTTTAGTTTTTTTTTTTTGGTAAACAAAAAAAAATTATAAAAGAGTACAAGGGGTACTCAACCCTTACATACAATCCATATAAAAACACCTTTAGATGCGATTAAAATAATATAAATGATTGTTACACCAATCAACAAAGGTGAGCGGTCTTGGGGTTGATTGCAATGTAAGTCCCACATTGGTAGTGAAGGAAAAAAGAGGCGAAAAAAATTATATTGGAGAAGTCCCACATTGCTTAGAATAGTAGAGAGTGGGGGAGCTCAATACTATATAAAGAGACCTCAAGTTCTTTGTTTCAACACACCAAGATGTGACACTATAGAGTAGCACTTGTAAACAATTTAAGTTTATACTTGTGTCTTTGTTTTTCTCTTATGCTCTTGCTTTAGAGTATTGTGAGATGTAGTTCAAATATTTACTTTGGAGAGTGTGGATGTACTAGGGTCATGGGTGTGGTTGAGAGTGAGTCTATGTGTTGTAACAATTGTCACATAGTGATTATTCTCTGGTTGTCGGTTTAGACAACGGCTGTGGTTTTTCCTCCGGTTTTGGAGTTTCCACGTTATATTCTTGTGTTGTTGATTGTGCTCCTATTTATTATTACTCCTTCGGCTTCCGGTTCGATGAGATATCAAGAGAGATATCCTGGTATATGCTGAAGAGGAGTAATGTTGCAGCGATTTTGTGATGGAGAAGCTGTATGGAGGAGTTGATGCAATTTGGGTTACACAAGGTGTTTTGGGCATGTAGTTGTCTAGGTGGAGCAAAAGACTCTGAGGTAAGTGCTAGCAATGTTTCTCTTGTTTTGGGAGATGGTGGTGTGTTTATGGTATTTCCACTATACCATGGAAAAACACAAGTTATTACTAGCGGATTCATAACAACACACGGGCATTAGTTGGCATTGATGCAAGGTGTGTGGTGAGATGTGTCAATGGCTGAAGAACTTCCTGAAAGCCAACATGAGAGTTGCACCATAATCTTTTAGCAGGTTTCGACATGAAATTCTTGGGATGGTTTAATTCTGAGTGAAGAAAATTATTGAGATGGTCTAGTTTCAAGTGAATAAAGTTCTTGGGACGGTTTAGTTCCAAGTGTAGTGTATTATTTATGGTGGAGTATGATAATTTGATTTGTCGGTTTTGACATTGAGAATTATGATTGTCGGTGAAGACAATGTTTGTCGGTATAGATAATGGAAGCGGAAGATGAAACTCTTACAATCAAGGTGGAGATTGATAGGGTTTATTGTCGGTGAAGACAATGATTGTCGGTGTAGACAATGAAGATTGAAGACCATTACAATCAAGGTGGAGATTGTTGGGGTTGATTGCAATGTAAGTCCCACATTGGTAGTGAAGGAAAAAAGAGGCGAAGAAAATTATATTGGAGAAGTCCCACATTGCTTATAATAGTGGAGAGTGGGGGAGCTCAAAACTATATAAAGAGACCTCAAGTTCTTTGTTTCAACACACCAAGATGTGACACTATAGAGTAGCACTTGTAAACACTTTAAGTTTATATTTGTGTCTTTGTTTTTCTCTTATGCTCTTGCTTTAGAGTATTGTGAGATGTAGTTCAAATATTTACTTTGGAGAGTGTGGATGTACTAGGATCATGGGTGTGGTTGAGTGTGGGTCTATGTGTTGTAACAATTGTCACATAGTGATTATTCTCTGGTTGTCGGTTTAGACAACGGCTGTGGTTTTTCCTCCGGTTTTGGAGTTTCCACGTTATATTCTTGTGTTGTTGATTGTGCTCCTATTTATTATTACTCCTTCGGCTTCCGGTTCGATGAGATATCAAGAGAGATATCCTGGTATATGCTGAAGAGGAGTAATGTTGCAGCGATTTTGTGATGGAGAAGCTGTATGGAGGAGTTGATGCAATTTGGGTTACACAAGGTGTTTTGGGCATGTAGTTGTCTAGGTGGAGCAAAAGACTCTGAGGTAAGTGCTAGCAATGTTTCTCTTGTTTTGGGAGATGGTGGTGTGTTTATGGTATTTCCACTATACCATGGAAAAACACAAGTTATTACTAGCGGATTCATAACAACACACGGGCATTAGTTGGCATTGATGCAAGGTGTGTGGTGAGATGTGTCAATGGCTGAAGAACTTCCTGAAAGCCAACATGAGAGTTGCACCATAATCTTTTAGCAGGTTTCGACATGAAATTCTTGGGATGGTTTAATTCTGAGTGAAGAAAATTATTGAGATGGTCTAGTTTCAAGTGAATAAAGTTCTTGGGACGGTTTAGTTCCAAGTGTAGTGTATTATTTATGGTGGAATATGATAATTTGATTTGTCGGTTTTGACATTGAGAATTATGATTGTCGGTGAAGACAATGTTTGTCGGTATAGATAATGGAAGCGGAAGATGAAACTCTTACAATCAAGGTGGAGATTGATAGGGTTGATTGTCGGTGAAGACAATGATTGTCGGTGTAGACAATGAAGATTGAAGACCATTACAATCAAGGTGGAGATTGTTGGGGTTGATTGCAATGTAAGTCCCACATTGGTAGTGAAGGAAAAAAGAGGCGAAGAAAATTATATTGGAGAAGTCCCACATTGCTTATAATAGTGGAGAGTGGAGGAGCTCAATACTATATAAAGAGACCTCAAGTTCTTTGTTTCAACACACCAAGATGTGACACTATAGAATAGCACTTGTAAACACTTTAAGTTTATATTTGTGTCTTTGTTTTTCTCTTATGCTCTTGCTTTAGAGTATTGTGAGATGTAGTTCAAATATTTACTTTGGAGAGTGTGGATGTACTAGGATCATGGGTGTGGTTGAGTGTGGGTCTATGTGTTGTAACAACTTTCACATAGTGATTATTATCTAGTTGTCGGCTTAGAGAACGGCTGTGGTTTTTCCTCTAGTTTTGGAGTTTCCACGTTATATTCTTGTGTTGTTAATTATGCTCCGTTTTATTTTTACTTCTTCGGCACTTTGTTTTACCCAACAAGCGGCACACTAGACCGCATTCTACCAAAAAACCACAACCAAACAATGTTATATATATAAAGGGAAACTCCATTGATTCTTAAGCCTTCTTTGTGATGATGTGGCACATCTAAAAAAACTCTATTCTATATTGAAATTTTGTCAACCTTTTTAAAGACAATTTATTTTGTGTCTATTCATTCTCTAAAATAATATTTCATATATATGTTACGTTAATATTTAGTGTCATATATTATATTATATCAAAGTTTATCCATTACATTTTATCAAACAATTAATATATGCATATTTTGTGTCTACCAATAGAAATTTATTTCAAAAAAACTAATTATATAGTTTAAAAACAAGAAAATTATGAATTATACATATATATATATATATATATATATATATATATATATATATATATATATAATCAGCGCTATTAAACTAAACTTAAAACAAGAATAAATAATGAGAGGACAAAAACTTAAAAAAAAAAAAAAGATTAAGTTAGGGAATAAGAATTAAACATAGAAAAAAGAAGATGAAACTATTCTGACCAATAGAATATGAGATATGATTCCACCAAGCGATTGTTCGAAAAGAAATTTTAAAAAAAATCAATAATGTATTGGTGCATATTTTCTGAGAAAAAGATGAAATCTTATATATATATAAAGGGAAACTCCATTGATTCTTAAGTCTTCTTTGTGATGATGTGGCACATCTAAAAAAACTCTATTCTATATTGAAATTTTGTCAACCTTTTTAAAGACAATTTATTTTGTGTCTATTCATTCTCTAAAATAATATTTCATATATATGTTACATTAATATTTAGTGTCATATATTATATTATATTAAAGTTTATCCATTACATTTTATCAAACAATTAATATATGCATATTTTGTGTCTACCAATAGAAATTTATTTCAAAAAAACTAATTATATAGTTTAAAAACAAGAAAATTATGAATTATACATATATATATATATATATATATATATATATATATATATATATATATATATATATATAATCAACGCTACTAAACTAAACTTAAAACAAGAATAGATAATGAGAGGACAAAAACTTTAAAAAAAGAAAGAATTAAGTTAGAGAATAAGAATTAAACATAGAAAAAAGAAGATGAAACTATTCTGACCAATAGAATATGAGATATGATTCCACAAAGTGATTGTTTGAAAAGAAATTTTAAAAAAAATCAATAATGAATTGGTGCATATTTTCTGAGAAAAGGATGAAACGATGAAAAGACAAAATCATCAATTTTATAGAATTCATTGATGCTCATACTTCAAAAATAAATTTTAGAAATTGTTAAAACTGTAGATATTAAAACATATTTATGTATATATATATATATATTTATAAAGTATAATCAAACATATATTTATATATATTTACACGCAAATAAAAACCGCTAAATTTTTTTACATTATTAATTTGATTGAAATAATGATTTAACTATTTTATTGAAATAAGTACAAATTCTAAAATGTTTATAATATAATGTTTAAGTTCGGCTTAAAATAAAATAGTGAGATGTTTGTAAAAATAAGATGTCATTTTTTGTAAGCAAATTGTAAGATAACATGTTAAATGTTAAATTCTTCTAAACTAATATACTATATATCTTTATTTGAGCCAAATAACTAAAACTAAATTCAAATATATGAAGTCATCATCAAAACTTATATATTGGCAACAAAATATATTCAAGTTTATATAATAACAAATATAAACTAAATATTTGTCAAAAAAATATGAATTAAATATTTAAGAAAATATTATTAAATAAGAGAGACAAAAACTAACAATAAATTTGTAAGAACAAACCTCACCAAAAAAAAAAAGAAAAACAAATAAAAACTAAAAGACCAAGCAAAGAAAAATGTTAACCGAACAATATAGATTAAAAAAAATCGGGACTATTGGGGGATAAATTCCACTAAATGAATATGTGAGAAAAAAAACTTCAAAAGAATGTGATGGGAGTAGGTAAATAAACATATACACTTTTTGAAATATAATTTTTTTTAAATGAGATCCCATGAAAAAAAGTCAAAAGGCGCCATATATTAATCATATTCTGTAATCAAAACTTATTTTTCATACGCAATATATATTAGCAACATGTATATCTCAAACTCTTATTGAAATAAATAAGGGATACATGTCCAATTGCAATTCATATAAAAAAATTATGATCTTGTATGATTACACAATATTAAAGTAAAATATATATGAGATATCCCTTCAAACTTAGACAATTATAAGAAATTAATCACATTAAAATATAAATAAAACCACAATATAAATCAAAAAAAAATCTCAAATTTCTAAACAACTTATTTATTTATTTTTATGCTCATACGTAAAAAATAAATTTTAAAAATTATTGAAACTGTAGATATTAAAACATATTTATATATATATATATATATATATATATATATATATATATATATATATATTTATAAAGTATAATCAAACATATATTTATACATATTTACACGCAAATAAAAATCGCTAAAATTTTTTAAATTATTAATTTGATTGAAATAATGATTTAACTATTTTATTGAAATAAGTACAAATTCTAAAATGTTTATAATATAATGTTTAAGTTCGACTTAAAATAAAATAGTGAGATGTTTGTAAAAATAAGATGTCATTTTTTGTAAGCAAATAGTAAGATAACATGTTAAATGTTAAATTCTTCTAAACTAATATACTATATATCTTTATTTGAGCCAAATAACTAAAACTAAATTCAAATATATGAAGTCATCATCAAAACTTATATATTGGTAACAAAATATATTCAAGTTTATATAATAACAAATATAAACTAAATATTTGTCAAAAAAATATGAATTAAATATTTAAGAAAATATTATTAAATAAGAGAGACAAAAACTAACAATAAATTTGTAAGAACAAACCTCACCAAAAAAAAAGAAAAACAAATAAAAACTAAAAGACCAAGCAAAGAAAAATGTTAACCGAACAATATAGATTAAAAAAAATCGGGACTATTGGGGGATAAATTCCACTAAATGAATATGTGAGAAAAATGAAGGTGTGAAAAACACAAGAAGGGGGGGTTGAATTGTGTTTTGGTAATTTTAAAAACTTCTTCTTTAAGTTTAGAAAACTTATCAGAAGCACCAGCGGATAAAGCAAACACAAGCAACGCACGTAACAGAAATAGAAACAGAAAGAGTAAGAGATAAAGAGAGAGAGACGAGACAAGCAATTTTATATTGGTTCCTCTCACAAACCGAGAGTAGTCCAGTCCCCTTGCACTTCCAAGGGATTTCACTATAATCACTTTGATTACAATTGCTCAAACACACTAGTAAGAGACTTCCTAATGCTCAAGTTCTAAACAAGAGACTTCCTAACACAAAAACAAAAGATAATTGAGTTTTGAGCAGTTGATATTAAAATCAAAAGCTCTTAAAAACAATACAACACAACTGTAAAGACTCTAACAAATGATTCCTAAGAAAACAAAAGTCAGAAGGACAGACAGAATAACTTCAGAAGCAGTGCTTGCAGTCTTGTATGAAAAACAGAGTAGGTGTTGTTGCTTTTTGAATTTGCGTCACTTGATCTTCAAAAGTTGTTCTCTATTTATATGAGGTAGAAGAAAAAGAGACGTTTGATGTTACTGACCGTTGCAGAGGTCATTTTCACACCAGCTGTGTAAGGACAAAGGTAACATGGGATATTTGCCATTTCTGGTAAAGCTTATCCATTTATTCCTTTTGTATGAGAATATTCGCCCTTATGTAGTAAAATAGTACTAACGTCACTATCCTGATGATAAGGATGTAGTACTATGATTTCACAATCAATCACAGCCTTTAAATTCAAATGATTTCCAATCATTGAATTACTATTAGTTAACACTGACATTCTCTGATAGTTTAATCAGACTTTTATGTTTCCAACATAACTTCTGATTCCTTAGCTTCTGAAATTTATGACCTTCAGACTCAACACAGCTTCGGAGTTAACCAGCTTCTGACATGGATTAACTTCTGATCAATGTTGCTTCTAATGTCGTTGCCTCTGATATCGTTGCTTCTGATATCGTTGCTTCTGATATCATTGCTTCTGATATCAATTTTTGGCGCTTGTTTCAGAGCTTCTTATATCAAGTGTGATCTTAGTATAATTTTAATCCTGCACACTTAAATAAAATATTAAAATGCCCTATTGTTCATTAATACTTTTGTTATCATCAAAACTTTAAGGACTTAGTTAGAACCACATTTGTTCCAACAATCTCCCCCTTTTTGATTGATGACAAACTTTGTATTAATTAACAATGGTTGTTATTTTAATTTTCCAAGTTTCACTTAGGTTCACAAGCTTTGCAAACTCCCCCTAAGTTTAACATTTGAATAATTAACATAGTATAAAACATATTTTTATTTTGACTCAAATTTTTCATATTTTGACTCTCAAGGAATAGTTTTGCACGCTCTCCCCCTAAGTCTGATAATAAATGAAAAAATTGCACTCTTTTCATTTTTCATCATATGAAAAATTTAGTTCAGTATAAACCTATGTTTCCTACATAATATAGGTAGAACATAAATTAAACAAAATTGTAAAGATTTTTGGTTTCATTTTTTTGGTTTCAGTTTTGTGCTTCGCATTGTTAGATTAATGACTCTTACTCCCCCTTTTGTTATCAAACAAAACACAGTTTTACAAAAAAGAAGTAAAGACATTAATAAAAAGACAGAAAACAGTCAAAGCACAACTTCCAAGTAGTCAAGTCAGTGGACAGTTACAACTGTATCATAAATGACATTCTTGAAAAATCACATGACTTAAACCAATTGAAGTCTATAAAAGCAGTACGTTACCAAGTTCAATTTACTCAACACTTCCACACATTATTTTCAGAATAATGGATAAGGATAGAAGAGGAAACAAAGGCAAGATGCCACAAGAAGTGAAGAAAGAAGAATCAGCTTCAAAATCCAAGCCAAAAGGAAGGAAGTTGAAAGAAGAAGGTTCTTCTTCAGCTCCATTAAGAAGAAGTAATAGACTTAGATCAAAAGCAGCACCAAAAGATCCAGTGTATATAACACTTTCATCAGATTCTGATGAAACTGATTCTGATTATGCAGAATTTCTCAGAACATATGATCCATCTGTTAATGAAGGTTCAGAATCCCCTTCTGATTCTGATAGGACAGATTTTGATTATATGAGTTACTTAGAGATTCTTCAATCTCCAACAGTGAACTCAAGCTCTGCTAGTTCTCAGAAGTCAGATGTAGACTCTAAATAGAATTAGGATCTTATGTACTAATTATTCTTTTATAATCAATAAAAGTCTCATGGTTTATGCTTTGAATTGTTTCTATTATTTCTCTGTGCTTTTACATTGAAAAACGTTTTCTAAAAACAGATAAGATATAAGGTATAATGCAACACAAATAAGATATAAGATATAATGCAACACAGATAAGATATAAGATAGATGTTCATGCAATTAAAGAAAATAACATGTTCAAGCAGTTACAACCAAATTGAAATGCAATAAAAAAATGTGCACAGACATAGAATCCTAGGGTTGAGATGAAGAAGATTTGGGTAGCAAATGAGCTTCAAACAGAGACAGCAGTTTCTCAAACTGTTTGTCAGTCTTCTCAGCATTCTTGTCAATAGTTTCCTTCAGATCTTTCTGATTAGACTTGACTTCATTTACCCCAGCTTCCAAAGAGATTAACTTGTTTGTATGCTCCTTCTGAATTTCTTCAAGCTTCTGGAATCTTGTCTCATGATCAATATGTGCATTTTCAATTATCATCTTTGTTGATTCTCCACTATCATATTTGTTTATATCATTCAACTTCATCAGCTTTTGTTCCATTTCCATTAAAACCATCTCTTCATGTGAGCAGTTAGTAAGAGCAAATTTCTGTTTCTGAATAGATTTTTCAAAAGCATTATCAGATTCATCACAGAACTGCAGATGTTCATAAGTAAGCTCTTCAACATACTTCTTCTTCAAGGCAGCCATAATTAACCTCTGATAACCATCAATTTCATCAATCTTCTGCACAATCTGACTAGGCATGATAGCATGAGAAGATTTCAAGGCATGTAATCTTCTAATATCATTATTAATAAGCCTGTCTAGAATCTCAATACTAGACACAGTGTTGTTTGAGTGTTGAGACACTATGTTGTCAAGTATAGATTGATAGGAAATTTCTGGCTCATAGAAGGTTTGAGAAAAGTTTTGTGGCTCAGAAGTTGTTATATTATGAATTGGAGATAATGGAGGTGAAGTAACAATGTAAGGTAATTCAGAAGTAACTTCAGTTAAAGGATTGATGATTTGAATGGTTGGTTTAGATGGAGTTGGTTGTTTGACAGGTGTTTTGACATGTTGTGGGGTTGGAGGTTGTTCATCTTCTGAAGAAGAGTCAGAACTAAAGTCAGTAACAATCTTGAAGAGTTCCTCTTCAAGTTCATCTAACTTAGTTTTCTTTTTCTCTTCAGAGATTGGTTTGGATGGTGTTTCAGGCAATTTTGTAGTTTCAGTATGAATGGTTTGAGGAGATAAATGCTCAGATAACATATCTAACACTGAGGGCTCATGCAAAGGTTCAGCAGTTGTTGTGGGTTCAGGGGATGATTTTAGTACAACAACATCAGGTTCAGAAGAAGGTTTAGGCATAGAAGACACATCATTCCTAGGCTTAACATCCCTAGATTGAGATTCAGTAGGCTCATTAACAATGTTTTTAGAAGACATACCTTGATTCTGCATTTGATTCATGGCTGCTTCTTCTTCCTTGAGCTTCTTAATCCTTCTCCTTTTTACTTCTAGAGGTTCCTCATCAGTTTCCTCATCATCAGAACATACAAGCTTCCTCTTGTTCTTCTGATTCTCGTTTGACTTCTTTGTTCTAGCCTCCTTCCCACGCTTCTCCCTTTCTTGATCACTTATGATAGAGATACCAGCATTTGGATTTTTCTTTGGTATTCTTTCCCTTCTCATAGTAGTTTTCATCACAAAGTCTTGTTTCTTGTCAAAACCAAGTTTGGTGATATCCACCTCATTACCAGTAGTCTCAAAACCATACTCCTCCCAGTGCTTGATTAAACCTTTGACAATTACCATTGCACCTTCTGTATTCACTTCAGGGAAGGTTGACAACAGTCTTTGATCCTCTTTAACCATCAGAAGTGGATTGTTTGGAAATACCACTTTTGCACTTATCAGATGCATCTTCTTGAGAGACCTTCCATCAACCACTCTCTCTTCCAAATAAGATGCCTTCACAAATCCAGGATAATCCTTCTCAAGAATTTGTGGAAAGTTGCTTAAGAAAAACATATGTGAGAGTAACCTAGCATGATGACAATTGGTGTGACCAAGTTCAATGCTACAATTGATTACTTCACAGAGATGATCAAAGATGTATTTTGGAATGTTCATCTTTACAAACTTATGTAAATAGAACATAAAGTATTTCTGTTCAGAAGAAATACAATTTGTACCACCAGCCTTAGTAGCAATAGATTCAAACATAATTTTGTAGACAACCTTAAACAGATTCTTTAAGTCTCTTTGCTCAGAGAATTTTTCTTTATCAAACAACTGAGTTTGAATAGATGAGTTGTGACCCTTGTTTTTGTATCCACCCAGATACATTCCATTGTTGGGTAGGTTGAGAACTTTGGCTATGTGATCAGCAGTAATCACAATATCCATTCCAGCAATATTGGATCTGATTTCTGTTAGAGTAAAAGTTGGAAGCCCTAATTCTTCTCTTGTTTTTCCTTTTAAGTGAGGAGCTGTCTTAGACAACTTAACCACCTCTTGGTAAGCAGCTTCTCTGTCAAAAACATATGCCTTCATCCAGAATTCTTTTACAATTTCATCATAAACTGGACCGTTTAAGATGTTAAAGTACTTTTCTAGACCTTGTTCAAAGAACATTTTCTGTACATCATAACCATTTGCCTTTAAGCTGTTGAAATCCACTCTCTTTTCAACAACGCACTTGAGATGAGAACTCTTGAACTTCATCGTATCCGTAGCGATTGAGAACTTCTGTTGTTTCTGGAGATTTACGATAGGACCAACTTCAGGTACGAGTAAGGATGTAGCAGTTTGAGAAGTAGCATTAGGTTGAGCAGAGGATGACGATGCCATTGTTGAAGGTTTAGGGTTTTGGTAAAGCTAGAGATGAGAAGAATTGAATCGTTTGGAGGTTTAGAAGAATATGAAAAGTGTTTGTAGTGAGTGCTTGTGTGTAAGTGTATAACGTGTATGACATGTATATTTTTAGAAAACAAACAAACAACAAACAGTACCACGCAAAAAGGACAAGAGAGTCATTTTCTAAATAAAGCACTTAATCATCATTAACCAACACTCAATCTAAATTCAAACAGACACGTGTATAGAGGTTTATTTAAATAACTGACAAGTTAGTGGACAGCAGTTAAAAGAATATAGGACACAAACTGTTCCACTACCATATCAGAACCATCCTTTGATTCTGATTATTATCAGAAGTAGTTGTCTATCAGAACTTCTGACCTTGAGGTTCTGAAATCCAACAGCTTCTGATTAAAATTAGATTTTAAAAGAATTTCACTCTCAAAAGCTAACAATCAGGAACAAACACCATGTTGAGATTTTTCTTTATAAATTTAAATCTTTCAACAGATAAAGGTTTAGTACAAATATCAGCCCATTGTTTTTCAGTCTCAACAAACTTCATATTTATAACCCCTTTTTCAACATAGTCTCTAATAAAATGATGTTTGATCTCTATGTGTTTAGCTCTTGAGTGTAAAATAGGATTTTTAGAAAGCTGAATGGCTGCAGTATTATCACAATATAAAGGAATATAGTGACTGCTTATATGATAATCCTCTAATTGATATTTCATCCAAAGAAGTTGTGTGCAACATTTAGCAGCTGAAATGTATTCTGCTTCTGCTGTTGACATAGCAATGGTGGTCTGTCTTTTGCTACACCAAGAGATAAGATTTTCACCCATAAATTGGCAACTACCACTTGTTGATTTTCTTTCAAGCTTATCTCCAGCATAATCAGCTTCACAGAATCCATTTAACTCATATTTATTGGATTTCTTGTAAAGTAATCTATAATTACAAGTTGCTTTCAGATATCTAAAGATTCTCTTCACAGCAGTGAGATGAGATTCTCTAGGATCTGATTGAAATTTTGCACATAAACAAACTGAGAATAAAATACCAGGTCTAGATGCAGTTAGATAGAGTAAGGAACCAATCATACCTCTATAAACTTTCTGATCAACTTTGCCTTCAGATTCATCCAGGTTCAGGCTTGTAGTTGGATGCATAGGAGTGTTCATAGGCTTGCAATCTTCCAAGTTGAATTTCTTCAGAAGCTCTTTGCTATATTTGGTTTGATGAATATAAGTTCCTTCATTTGTTTAATTAACTTGTATTCCAAGAAAGTACTTCATTTCACCCATCATACTCATTTCAAATTCTTTCTCCATAAGCTTTGAAAAATTCTTGCAAAGAGTAGCATTTGTTGACCCAAACACGATATCATCAACATATATTTGGACAATCAAAATGTCTTTCTTTAAAGTCTTTCTGAAAAGTGTACAATCAACTTGCCCTTTCTCTAGGTGCTTGTTTAAGACCATAAAGTGACTTCTTTAGTTTGAATACATGATCTGGGTTTTGAGAATTTTCAAATCCAGGGGGTTGTTTGACATAAACTTCTTCAGAGATAAAACCTTTAAGAAAAGCACTCTTCACATCCATTTGATATAAGATGATACCATGATTAACTGCATAGGATAGGAATAGTCTAATTGCATCCAATCTTGCAACTGGAGCAAAAGTTTCTTTGTAGTCAATTCCTTCTTGTTGACTATATCCTTGTGCAACTAATCTTGCTTTGTTTCTTATGACTTCTCCTTGTTCATTTAGCTTGTTTCTGAAAACCCATTTTGTTCCAATAATGTTTTTGTCTTCAGGTTTAGGAACAAGATCCCTAACATCATTTCTTTCAAACTGATATAGTTCATCTTTCATAGCTAGAATCTAGGCTTCATCCTTTAAAGCTTCATCAACATTTTTAGGTTCAGTGGTAGAGACTAAACACACCATTGAATCTTCCTTTTGAAAGCTTGATCTGGTTCTTCTAGGACTATCTTTGTTTCCCAGAATTAACTCTTGAGGATGAGATGACTTATATTTGAATAAGTTCTTCTTGATAACTTCTTCAATCTCAGCATCTGATTCACTATCTTCTTGAGATATTGGAACAGTTTCAGAAGCAGCTTTGTCTTCAGAAGGTGATTCAGGTTCTGAACTCATATGAACTTTGAACTTTCTTCTTCTGAATCATGTTTATCTGCAATAACTTCAACAGGCTCTGATTTTTCATCATCAGGCACTTTATCATCAAATTTTACATGCATAGACTCCTCAACTGTATTAGTTTCAGAGTTATACACTCTGTATGACTTTGAATGCTCAGAGTATCCAATGAAGATACCCTTAGATGCTTTAGAGTCAAATTTCTTTAAATGGATTTTTGTATTCAAGATATAACAAGTACATCCAAATTGATGAAAATAAGAAATATCAGGTTTTCTTCCTTTGAAAAATTCATATGCTGTTACTTTCATCATAGGTCTGATATAGATCCTATTTTGAATGTAGCAAGCTGTGTTTACTGCTTCTGCCCAGAAATACTTAGCCAAATTATTTTCATGCATCATGGTTCTGGCCATCTCTTGTAAAGATCTGTTCTTTCTTTCTACAACCCCATTTTGTTGTGGAGTTCTAGGAGAAGAGAACTCATGGAGAATTCCATTATTTTCACAAAAGATTTCAAAAGGTTCATTTTCAAATTCACCACCATGATCACTTCTTACTTTAACAATTTTCAAATCTTTTTCAACTTGTATTTGAGTGCAGAAGGTACTAAACACATAATATGTATCATCCTTGGATCTGAGGAATTTAACCCATGTCCATCTACTATAATCATCAACAATGACAAGTCCATACTTCTTACCACTTATTGAAGCAGTGCTAACTGGTCCAAATAAGTCAATATGAAGTAATTCCAAAGGTCTAGAGGTAGAGACAATGTTTTTATCTTTAAAGGAGCTTTTGAAAAGTTTCCCTTTTTGACAAGAACCACAAACTGAATCTGAGTGATACTTTAAATTTGGTAAGCCTCTCACAAGATTTTGTGTACTAAGCTTAGAGATTAATCTCCAGTTAGCATGACCCAATCTCTTGTGCCAGACCCATTTTTCTTCACTCAAAGTCAATAAACAAACAACATCTTGTTCTTTTAGTTCAAAAAGGTTGATTTTATAAACATTGCCTTTTCTCTTCCCTTTGAAAACAATAGACTTATTAGAGTCTTTGTTTACAGTACATGTGTTCTTATTAAATACCACTTCATATCCACTGTCACATAATTGACTTATGCTCAGAAGATTATGAAATAATCCATCAACTAACAAAACATCAGAAATAGTTGAGAAAGAGTTACCTACTGTACCAGTACCAATTATTTTTCCTTTCTGGTTCCCACCAAATCCTACATTCCCTCCCTCTTTGTGAGTTAGGGTGAGGAACAAATCCTTTTCTCCTGTCATGTGACGTGAGCAACCACTGTCCAGGTACCAAGTGTTGCGGGTTTTTTGAGACATACCCCACTACAGTTGATTTTTCATTTCCAATTGGAGGGGAAAAGATCGAAAACCTAAGAGAGATTCTAGATACGGGGGTTAATTGCGCAAAAGGAAGGTGTGTGCACCTTAAGCGCCCATGGTATCCCATGGTACCCTCTTATAAACTTATAGTGCTTATCTAAACATGCCTTAAGAATGGAGGGAGAAGTTGTATAGAAGAAAGAAAAAGAAAAGACTAATGTCATTTTAAATTTCATTCTTTAAATATTCAATATAAACAACTAAACCGTTCCCTTTTGTAAAGAGAACAATTGAATTCTTGCAATGTTTATATGAATATTTAAAAAACTTGAAATAAAGAATGATAAAAGTCTTGTGATTTTATTTAAAAGAGTAAAGATAGAGAAGATTTCAAATTTTGTTAGAAAAGAAAAGAGTAGTGTAACTGTTGTGTTTGTAAAATGTTGTTGTTGAGTAAAGAAGTTATGAAAGAACTTGTAAGAGAAAAAAGTAATTGTTGTTGTGTAAGAAAAAAAAGATTAAGCATTGTAAAATAAAATGGCGTTGCGACTAAATGGACCTACGCGCTTTTTTTTAACACCTTTTCAAATATCGCGTTTTGGGTAGGAAAGAGATTTTGTCGCGAGAGATCTCATAACCAATTGAAATATGATTACAAGTTCTCTCGCTTGGAAATGATGTTTTTATGGCTTGGTGTGTGTAGTGTAAGCTAGGAAACAATAAAAAGCAATAAATAAAGTCCTACGCTATTACAACCCAATTGAATAATTAATATTTACAACCATATCGAATTGAGCAAATAAATAAATAATGATAATAAATAAATAAATGCAATGCATAAAGCTATAAATAAAATAAAATGCAAGTGCAAAAATAAATATGATAATGAAATGCACCTAAAAGACATAGTAAAGAGAAGTAGTATTTTAAACTAAAGTGTGAGATGTGTGTGAAAATGAGACGGAGGTAGAAAAAGAGTTTTTATACTTAGTCACAATAAAGCAAATGTAGACACAAATACATAGAAGACTCATGGAACCAAACAACCAAATTATCATAGAAACAAAACAAAGAGAAAAAAAAATCATATGGCATGTAAAGAAAACATTCAAGAAGCAATTATGATTCATACTAATTATGTTATATCATGAAGCAACACAAATTTAATCAAGAAGGGACAAGCAAAAGAAAAGAAACAAAAATCAAAGTATGAATGCATGGATTTAGGCCAAAAATGGTCCTTAACTATTATTGCAAGTGTTAGAGCTCAATGATCTACAATATAAGATATTGTCTCCAACGTGCATTTTTTGAATGATGCAAGGTCCTAACCTAAGATGCATGTATGCATGTAAAAAATGTAAAGTGAAGTTGTAATGTGAAATTGTAGTGTAATGTAAAAATTAATGTCAATGTCATGTAAAATGCAAAATGTAGATTGTGATGTAGAGATGTTAAATGTAGTGCAAAGTGTAGTGTAAAAATGTAGAATGTAAAAAAATGTAATGTGAAGTGTCATGTAATGTGAAAATGTATGATGTGATTGAAAAATAGTGTAAAAATGTCATGTAGCATGTAATAATGTAGGATGTGATGTAGTGAAAAAAAAAATGTAGAGTATGAAATGTTAAGTGTAAAGAAAAAGTAGCGAAATGTAGTGTGAAATTGTAAAGTGAAATGTAAAAAATGTAGTGTAGAAAGTGTATTGTTAAGTGTCATGTAATATAAAATGTAGTGTAAATGTTAAGTGTGAAAAGAGTAGTGTGAAGTTTAATGTGATGAGAGCATATGACCAAGACATAAACATGTTCATAAAGCACATATAATCATGATAGTGAATAATAAACTAAGTTAACATATAATTCAAAAAAAAAGTACCAAATAAAAAAATCTAACATGTGAGAATGAAATGAAGTAAAAGATATCATAGTATGAAAGTCAAAAAAATGAATGTCCATGAATATGTAGGTATGCAACTATATGATAAGTTAAGAAACAAATAATAATAATAATAATAATAATAATAATAATAATAATAATAATAATAATAAAGCATATGTAAATGCAAAAGACATTTAGTATGGAAGCATAAAAATAATAAAGTGAACATGAAACATTATTATGAAAAGGCCAATCAAGTTTATTATGCAAAAAAAACATTAATAAAGCACCTAAAAATTAAAATTTAGAACTCATGAGAGATCCTTAAATATTAGTGTAAAAGTTTGAGCTCAAATAAGCTCAAAATAATCTATTATCTCAAATAAGCACTTATTGAATAATCTAATACTAACAAATAATAAAAATAAACAATTAATGATAAAGTAAAATTAAAGTTTAAATGTCAAGAGAGATTCTTAAATATTAATGTAAAAAAAAACTTGGACTCAATAGACTTAGAAAAGCTATTGTCCCAAAAATCACTTATTTAAATAAGCAATAAAAAAAAAGTAATATGACAAAGGGGTGTAAAAAAAAAAAATATATATATATATATATATATATAAACAGGCCCAAAAACTAAATTAAACCGGACCGGGTCGGTTTGACCCATGGGTCAGTCAACCCCGACCCGGTCACAAACCCACAACTAAAAAATGAAATAAATAAAATAAATATTAGGGGCCAATCGTGTGCTGACACGTGGCGGAGGAGACTTTCTTCTTCCTCATGAAACAAACAAACAACAACAGTACGTGAAACAAATTAAAGCCATGGATATGCAAGCTTCACAAAACACAAAACTCAAACAAGCACTAAATCAAGTAAATGAATACATTTTCTCATAGGATTTTTCACGTAGATCATGAATCTATCATTAGATTTTGAAATAGATGTCTATAATTTGAAAAAGGAAACCTCAAAGTTCAAACCCAAAAAATGAAAAATGAGATTCATGCAAAATTAAAAGAAAGTGATTAAAGTAAAAGATAATACACTATGTCATGAGTTCACAGCAGCAACAAGAAACAAGCAAAATGATGGTCTATGGAGCTCGAAAGGGTTACCTCAAGTTTGTACCAAAGGAGAGCTCGAGTTGGACGCTTTGTGGCTCGATTATTTCGCGATTACGTGTTGTTCCCTTCTACTGAGATGCTCTAGAAGCTACTAGAACCAACAAATTCGAGCTTTGACCCAGATTTGATGAGATTGAAATTTTAAAACCTCACTAAAAGTGATTTCGGGTTTGATATTTTGATGGTGTTTTGATAGTATTTTGTGGTGATTTGTGGTTGTTTCATGTTCCTGGAATTTGTATGAGGCTATGTGAGTGAATAGAAATTGATTTCATGAAGGTTTGAATGAATTTGGAGTAGTGAAAAATGTTGTTGTTAGAAGTTTAGATTGGAAATGGCAAAGTGTAGAATAATGAATTTTGTTTTGAATGATGGAAATGGATGAAACGTAATTGGTGATGATGGTTTGAGATCCTTGATTTTGTGTTATGTGAAGAAGAGGAATGGAAACTATGGTTCTTCCTTTCTTTCGTTATTCTTTTCTTCTGTTTTTTCTTTCTTTTTTCTTTTTTTTTTGGTTTTGAGAGAGATGATGTGAGGGTTAGTGGTGGCTAGGTCTTAGTGTGGTTCTCTGTAGGGTTAGGTGAAGGAGTGAGTGGTTAGTATTTATAGGGTAGGAATTAGAGTTAGTGGTATTTGTGTAATAATGTGAAATGATAAATAAAAAATAAATAAAAATGATTATGAGGTAGAGATGGTGAGGTGGAACGATATGATTGGTTTATGTTTATTTAAAAGGAAAAAAAAAGTGATAGAAGAAAGGGATAAAATGATATGTTTTCTATTTTTGACAAACTTTGAGATAGAAATGTAAATGCAGTAAAATGTGAATATTTTTGATATTTTGAAATATTTGTAAATAAAGTACAAAATAAAACTAAAACAATAAAAAACAATTTTTTGGACATTTTTAACATTTTACGCTAATTAAAAGAAAATTTAACCGAAATAAACTAAAAGAACAAAATGGTAAAAAAACCAAAATTACGCGTAAAATTAAAAGTATGCGTGAAATGATGTTATTTTTGTATGAAATAAATTAACACTATATTTTTTAGAAAATATAATTGTAAAAAAATAATGAAAATATGAGAATAAAAATATAGAAAAATACATGAAAAAGGAAGATCAAAACACATGTAATAAAGCACATATATTTTTGTGTAATTTTGATATGTAAGAATGCAAATTTGATTTTAGGTCCAAAATTGGGGTACAACACCAAGTACTTTCCTTTTTCTCTCTTTGAGTGCAAACCTGTCAAATAAACTATTTCAGATTTTGGTACCCACAACTTGTTGGGTCCTGATTTGTTAATGTAGGCCTTGTAGAAGTATGATTTTTGAAAAGTTGTTTGAGATGCATACTTCTTCTTGCCAAAGCTTCTAATAGGTTTCACACACTTTGTATTAGAAGTACTAGCTTCTGAAGTTATCAGAACCTGAGTTTCCTTAGGAACTGGTCTCTTTAGAATCTTAACTTCTAAATACTTCATTTTTGAATTAGAGTTTGTCTTAGTCTCTGAAGTGTTACTTTCTGAAACTTTTGACTTACCCTTATTCAAAACTGTAGTTTGTGAAACTTTCTTAGAGTTTCCAGATTCTGAAACAAAAGTTGAATAGAGAGGAGGAGGTGTTTTGCTTAAACAATCAGATTGAGTTGATTTATCTTTATCAGAAGATGCAGAATAACCAAGCCCATAACCTTTGTTTTTGCTAACACTATAGATCATGGAAGCAACCTTGCTCTTATTGACATTATGTTTCACAAATTCATGAAGAGAAACTTCATGCTTATCATGAGATTTGTTACAAGCAACACAACCTTCTTCAAGCTCTTTGATTTTCAAAATAGATTCATTGTATTGAGTTTGAAGTAGATTAGATTTCTCTATAAGCAAGTCAACTTTATTTTTTAAACTTTTGTAATCATTTGACTTGTTTATATATTGCTTCATAGTGTCTTTAAGTGCAATCAGAAGCTTATCATGAGGGAGTTTAGAGATTACCTCATCAATATCATCAGTATCAGATTCATCATCCATGTCTGATTCATTTTCAGAAGATGTTGTAGCCATTAGAGCTATGTTAGCCTCTTCATCATCATCATCTTCATCTGATAACTTTTCCAGATCTTCAAAAGTTGCCATAAGACTTTTCTTCATTCTGTTTTTGAAACTGCCCTTTTTCCCTTTATCATTTGAGCTTAACTCAGGACAATCAGCAATGAAATGACCAGTCTTTTTGCAGTTGAAACAACTATTCTTAGAGCTGTCTTTCTTGTCTTTCAAACTATAACTCTTTGAACCAGAACTTTTCCCAGAGGCTTTGTTGTTCTTGTATTTGTTCCATTTTCTGAACTTTGAAATTAAAGCAAAAAGTTCCTCATCTGATCCATCTTCCTGTTCATCTACAGAAGATTCCTCAGCATCAGATTCAATAATTTTAGCCTTTAGAGCCTTAAGAGACTTCAAAGTTGCTGGCAAAGCCAATGACTTTGATTTCTTCTTTGGCTCATCAGAAGCTAGTTCCATCTCGTGACTTATGAGAGAACTAGTTAACTCTTCTAGGCTCAAAGTATTGAGATCTCTTGCTTCTTGAATAACAGTGACTTTTGGTCTCCACTTGGGTGGTAAACACCTCAGAATCTTCTTCACATGATCAGAAGTTGTATAACTCTTCTTTAAGACTCCAAGACCTGAAACCAAGATTTTAAACCTTGCATACATTTCTTCAATGTTTTCAGTGTCTTTCATCTTAAACATTTCATACTGATGGACTAGAAGATTTGCTTTTGCTTCTTTCACTTGTTGGTTCCCTTCATATGTAGCACACAAAGAGTTATAAATACCTTTAGCACTTGATCTGTTTCCAAGTTTCAAAAATTCATCATGAGTTATGCATTCAACAAGAATAGATATAGCTCTATTATGTCTTTTCCACTCTTTCTTTTGTTCAGCTGTGAAAGTCTTCTTAACAGCAGCAGTAGTTTTTCCATCTTCATCAAGGTGTTCTTGAAAGCTAACACCTTCTTCAATGATATCGCACAACCCTTCATCTTCAGCTATAATGTGTGGATATATTTTGTATTTCCACCAACTAAAGGTTGATTGGTCACCATTGAACTTAGGTGCTTTGCTGTAAACACTTCCAGTTTTCTCTCCTTTCTCAGAGTTGTAATCATATGGAATTTCAATCTTCTTAGAACTCTCAATAGTTTCAGTCATTGTGTTTTTCAGGATCTTTTTGTTTCACTGTTAAGTGATGTGTAACAACCAGAGCTCTAGATACCAATTGAAGGTGTGAAAAACACAAGAAGGGGGGGTTGAATTGTGTTTTGGTAATTTTAAAAACTTCTTCTTTAAGTTTAGAAAACTTATCAGAAGCACCAGCGGATAAAGCAAACACAAGCAACGCACATAACAGAAATAGAAACAGAAAGAGTAAGAGATAAAGAGAGAGAGACGAGACAAGCAATTTTATATTGGTTCCTCTCACAAACCGAGAGTAGTCCAGTCCCCTTGCACTTCCAAGGGATTTCACTGTAATCACTTTGATTACAATTGCTCAAACACACTAGTAAGAGACTTCCTAATGCTCAAGTTCTAAACAAGAGACTTCCTAACACAAAAACAAAAGATAATTGAGTTTTGAGCAGTTGATATTAAAATCAAAAGCTCTTAAAAACAATACAACACAACTGTAAAGACTCTAACAAATGATTCCTAAGAAAACAAAAGTCAGAAGCACAGACAGAATAACTTCAGAAGCAGTGCTTGTAGTCTTGTATGAAAAACAGAGTAGGTGTTGTTGCTTTTTGAATTTGCGTCACTTGATCTTCAAAAGTTGTTCTCTATTTATATGAGGTAGAAGAAAAAGAGACGTTTGATGTTACTAACCGTTGCAGAGGTCATTTTCACACCAGCTGTGTAAGGACAAAGGTAACATGGGATATTTGCCATTTCTGGTAAAGCTTATCCATTTATTCCTTTTGTATGAGAATATTCGCCCTTATGTAGTAAAATAGTACTAACGTCACTATCCTGATGATAAGGATGTAGTACTATGATTTCACAATCAATCACAGCCTTTAAATTCAAATGATTTCCAATCATTGAATCACTATCAGTTAACACTGACATTCTCTGATAGTTTAATCAGACTTTTATGTTTCCAACATAACTTCTGATTCCTTAGCTTCTGAAATTTATGACCTTCAGACTCAACACAGCTTCTGAGTTAACCAGCTTCTGACATGGATTAACTTCTGATCAATGTTGCTTCTGATGTCGTTGCCTCTGATATCGTTGCTTCTGATATCGTTGCTTCTGATATCATTGCTTCTGATATCAATTTTTGGCGCTTGTTTCAGAGCTTCTTATATCAAGTGTGATCTTAGTATAATTTTAATCCTGCACACTTAAATAAAATATTAAAATGCCCTATTGTTCATTAATACTTTTGTTATCATCAAAACTTTAAGGACTTAGTTAGAACCACATTTGTTCCAACAAAAAAAACTTCAAAAGAATGTGATGGGAGTAAGTAAATAAACATATACACTTTTTGAAATATAATTTTTTTAAAATGAGATCCCATGAAAAAAAGTCAAAAGGCACCATATATTAATCATATTCTGTAATCAAAACTTATTTTTCATACGCAATATATATTAGCAACATGTATATCTTAAACTCTTATTGAAATAAATAAGGGATACATGTACAATTGCAATTCATATAAAAAAATTATGATCTTGTATGATTACACAATATTAAAGTAAAATATATATGAGATATCCCTTCAAACTTAGACAATTATAAGAAATTAATCACATTAAAATATAAATAAAACCACAATATAAATAAAAAAAAATCTCAAATTTCTAAACAACTTATTTATTTATTTTTATACATACACTAATATTAAATATAATTATGTTTTAAAATAATATTTATTTTTTAACAATGTAATTATACTTATCACAATTATTATTTTTCTTTTATAAAAATATTTTAAATGTATAATTTAATCGAATCCGTGCAACGCGCGGGTTAATCTCTAGTATAAATAACTTGTTGCACTAAGGAGGATACAACCATCTTATCGCCTTGAAAAATAATATTATTATACTTTCGCCAAATATACCATGTGGTTGCCAACCAAATAATATGTTTCTACTTCTTAGCTTTCTTCCCTGAGACAAGAGCTCCAAAAGCAAGGAAATGGTGAGAGGGAGAAGTATACACCAAAGGAATTATTCCCATCCACTTGAAAATATTAATCCAAACATTGTTTATCACACAACAATTGAATAAAACATGTTGAATATCCTCCACTTCCCAAAAACAGAACACACAACAACAACCCAAAAAATTGGTTAGAATACCTTTGTGAAACAATACCTCTCTAGTTGGTAATTTATCAAAAAGCAGCCTCCAAACAAATATACTTGCTTTCGATGGTGCATTGTTTCTCCATAATTTCGATAAGGCTTTCGTAGTTATTAATATATTTTGGCTTCTTCAAATTATTTTTTTTACATGAACAACTTTTGAATATAAAAATGAGTACAAGTATTATTTATAGAAAATTAATTAATTAATTTGGTAAAAAAAATTAATAATTAGTTTTCGTTTATACAAATTTCCTTACTAGTAGAATGAAGTATAATTGGGTATTGCTTCAAAAAAAAAAGTATAATTGGGTATATGTAAAATTTTATGAAATTAATTTATTCAATAACTAAATTTCATAAATTTCTTTTAAACGGAGATTTTTTTTTTACAAAATTTAAAATAGAGATTTTAAATAAACTTTTCTATTATATTTAAAGACTGAAGTCCAACAAAAAAATCTAAAGACTAAAGTCATATTTTCCTTTATTAAAAATTTCTAACATTTTTAACTGAAAAAAAAATTAACTTTTATAATTTTTAAGTCATATATGACACGTGCATTTTTCATTTTATAAAACAATACTACCTCCGTTCTTTTTTACTTGTCGTTTTAGAAAAAAATATTTGTTCCTTTTTACTTGTCGTTTTAGCAATTTAGGTTATATTTTATAGGGTAGAGTTGTCAAAATGGGAAGCCCCACAACTCTCCTTCATATACTACCTCCATTTCTTTTTACTTGTCGTTTTAGCAATTTAGGTTATATTTTGTCTATTATATCTTCTTTCTTATTTTATTTTATTGACTAAATTTTGTATAATTGTTTTTGTTGAAATAATAAAATCTTTTTTATTGTATACAAATTTTGTTTTTTTTTAAATAAAGTTTGTTACAAATTTTTTGAAAATAGACAATGTTTGTGAAAAAGAAAGAATTTCTTAGTGGATTAAAAATATGATATATTTAAAATAAAAAAAAAGGCATACTAGGAAAATAAGGCGCAAAAATATACCCCTTCTATTTTGGTCTTTTTTTCTAAAACGACAAGTAAAAAGGAACGGAGGTAGTACTATTTGAAGGTAAAAATAAGTAAAACAAACATTATAGTTACAAAATAAAAGTAAATTTAAATGACATAATACTAATACTTCTTCGGATCTTTAATATAAAAAATAAATTATTTTTATATTTATTAAAAAATTAATGTATTTGATCTATATTATAGACTAATATAATAATTTTTAATAAATTTGAAAAATAATTTGTTTTTTATATTGAAAACCCGGTGTTAATTTTTTTTTTGCAGGACATTAAATTCAAAGATTAGTGTTAGGACATTACTTACAGGAATTTATGTGCCAATTCAATAAAATTGTACCTTTTATATATTTCAAAATAAGTCCAACTATTAAAGAAAATAGTGATAAAAAAAGTTTAAGTAATTCAAGGTGTGAAAAGTGTATACAAAGAGAAATTGGTTTTGGTCTTTTAGATTCAATTGTGTTTTTCTTCTACAGGAGAATACCTGACAAAAAAAATATATTATATAAAATATGTAATGGTATTTTTTTGAAAGGAAAATATGTAATGGTTGATTATAACATATCCACTTATTTATTTTCAAAAAATTGAAATTTTAGTCACTTAATTATTTGGCAAAAATAAAATATGTTGTTGCAAAATATAAAGAATGATTGGAGTTTATCTCTTCTTAATTAATAATCAATGGTTCAATCTTCAATACTATTTTTTAAATTTGTGCACCAATTGACCAGTCTTTGAAGTATTTTTAATTCAACAAATGATTAATCACTCCACTCGTGATACTTCGGTCTTAGAAAAAAAAGTGACGTGTCTCCTAGTGTGAAGTTGTAAAATGACGTGGCTCCTAGTGTGAATTTCAAAGTTTCGGTTTTCTTTTGTTCTGTTCATTGAATCACCTATTTATATTTCTAATGCATTTTTTTCACCAAAACAACAAAGAAAAAACAGAGAAGAAAAAACAATGGGTGTTGCAGCTTCAACTTCAACAACAACAACAGAATCAGCAACACCTGAAGCCAAAATTTCAGGCATTTACATATACCCAATTAAATCATGTCGTGGAATTTCTCTCTCTAATGCTCCTCTCACTCCTTCTGGTACCAACCATATTTATTTTTCTTCTTATATATATATATATGCTTTTTTGTTTTAATTTTAATTGAAATATTTTGATGGAATATATATGTATTTATGTTGATGATGATAGGACTTAGATGGGATCGACAGTGGATGGTTGTGAATTCAAAAGGAAGAGCATGCACTCAAAGAGTTGAACCAAAACTTGCTTTGGTTGAGATTGAGCTTCCATCTGAGGCTTTTCTTGAACATTGGGAACCTACCTCTGATTCTTTTATGGGTATATTACATTTTTCTTAAGCATATCATTTTTATTTTTTATTTTAGATTTTAAATTTTGTAAACAAAATTTATTTTAGTTTTTGTCATGCATGTTTCTCGGATTGAATAATGCTACCAAGTAACACACTTTTTAACACTCTCTTTATAATGGTTAAGATTTATATGGGTTCTTGATTCCTAGAAAAACAATTTTTGTCTGGATTTTATTTATCTAGCGACCAAACTCTAGTCTGGAGACTGGACTATTAGTCTATTAGTGTCTCTTCCCCTGAGAACCACCCAAAATAAAAAATTGATATGGGTTCTACCAAATTTACATGGGACCTACATGTTTTTGTGGGACTAATATGAACTTTAATCAATTAGAAAATGCTTTAGAAAATGTATGATAATTAAAGAGTGCATTTCTAGTCTTCTTTGTCTCGTTTTAATTTAATAATAATGGTGTGCTTGAGTAGTAAGCAAAGAAGTTTGAGTCCCTTAAAACGTGGGCATAGATTTGACTTCTAGATCATGTATATAAAAATTCAGTTTTTTGAATAGAGTAGACCTGTACATATACTCCGGATCCTAAAAGAAACTAGTATTTGTAGTTGAGTAAGCAAATCGAGTTTTACTCACACTTGATGTGTTACCTTAGTGGTAATAGTTAAGCATTGTAACTTTAAGTTGCCAAGTTCAAATATCATCAGGGACAGTTGTATAAAATGTCCATCGGTGCCAATGAATAACAAAATTGGCCCCCTTCCCCAATTTTAAAAATTGAATTTGACTCCTTTAAATGTAATCCCGATCTTGAGAGCTCTTTGAGAAGTATTCATAATCATGAAATTAATTATGTTACACGAGCAATGCCATGAAACATGACATATATTACGAGTGTTGAAGGGGTGGGACGACAAGGGAGACAGGAGATGGAGGGATTTTTTTTAAGTATGCTATTAGTGCCAAGTAAGTATCCATCATCTTTGTCAATGACTAATGTCCATTGAAAAACCTATCTAACAACCTTTAGTAGGGTCTCTCTCATCCCAATCAAGTTTTTCAATCCACAAGGAGATAGAGGTAATTTGGAATCCCCAATCAACATCACATTGGCTGTCATTTGACACATGTTGCGTTCAAGTCTTATATCGACCATGAACGGACTAAACATTGGATACATAAGACAAGTGACATGTATACCCAATGCATGAAGGTTTTAGGTGGAGATATGGTGTCCCGACCTCTTAGTGCTCCTGAATCCTGCGGACTCCCCAAAACTATATTTACTCCTTTTTTAAAAAAATTGTAAAAAACTATATCAGTGAGAAACTATGAAGCACGGACACTCTTCGGATTAGACTTGTCCCGGTGTCGAACACGCGTCGTGTCTAACATCAACACGACACCGACACTTACAATTACAATTACTTTAAATTATTTAATTTTCTCAAATATTTATCCGTGTCTACATGTTAATGTCTGTATCGTGTCCCGGTTATGTGCTTCATAGGTGAGAAAAGACAGAAATCACAGTTGGGTAGATGATAAGGTATATCCTTTTAAGGGCAGTAGGGCTATCTGGTGTCTATGCTTATCATAAATGAAATGATAAACCCCTTTTTGAACAACATCCAAAAGAAGATATGAAAATAAGTAATTGATATCTTAGCATATTTAAGTCAGTGCCATATACATCACACATGCTTACTTAAACTGTACGGAATAAAAGAGCTTCCACATTTGTCATTATCAAAACTTTCATCAAAGAATCATCAAAACATAAAATGGTATAAAACAAAATGAGTGGCTCACCCACTTCTCATGAGAAACCCCAAAAATATTGCTTTTTCTATAAGAATGTAGAAGCCTTACAATGCACGACTGAGTGATTTATTGTTGCTGAACTATAACTACACAATACAGATAGATGGATCATATGGGATACACAATTAAGCAAGTGTTTGATTGGGTTTATGAAATAGCTTTTAACACCTTTGTGTTTATCGCTATAAGCTTAAAAGATAAAATAATGAAAACAACTTATGTTGATTAAGTATTATTATTGAGTAAATACTTAATTAAACAGTTTGCTAAACAATTAAAACAAGCTTAACCTCAAAATACCTCTCCTAACTGTTATTTAAATTAAGGCTGAAGTATCTTGTGTGTTGGAGCTCAAATGACACGGACATGTCGACACAGATAAATATTTCAGAAAATGATATAATTCAATGTAAATAGAAGTGTTAGTGTCGGACACACGACGCGTGTCCGACACCGGGACACGCCAAATCCGAGAAGTGTTTGTGCTTCATTTGGATCCTAAAGTTTGAAGTATCTGCTTAAATCTTGGTTTTGTAATGGAAAATATCAAGTGAAGAAGCTTGTGGGATTGGACATAGTTCACATTGCATAGCTAAACTAGTATATACAAGCCCTCTCCCACTTATCTTGGTGCTTTATTATTTTCATTATGCATCATGTTTAATGTATGTAAACCCTTTTATCCCGTGACTAGTAGCGCAGTGGTGTCTGCCTAACTTTTATAATTTCAATTTCTGCGTTTTGTTTCACACATTGTGTTCAAATTTCATTCTTAATTTGACAAATGCTTTGCTTTCCTTCAGTTCTTGATTTCGAGATAATTAAAAAATTGCAGAAGTTGAAACACTAACTGACATTTGATTTGCATATTCTTCATGATCATGATTTTCATCTTATTTTTATATAACTTTGCTTATTTAATGAATAGTGTCTCAGTGTCTCTTTCTTTATGTTACAGTGTTGAAAGCACCTGGAATGGAACCTCTCAAAGTTTGTTTGAACAAACAATATGAAGTGGCAGATGATATTACAGTGTGGGAATGGACTGGCTCCGCCTGGGATGAGGGAGCCGAAGCATCAAAGTGGTTCACCGATTATTTAGGAAATCCTACTAAATTGGTCCGCTTCAATACTGGTAATGTCTTTGAAACCTTACAGAATAAGAAAACGACGATAACATTGTTCAGAAGGATTTTGTACTATGATTTGTAACATATCCATGTAATATACAATGGTTCCATGAACCGCGGTCACATAGTGCATGACATAAATAGCCTCGATATATGATAACTCTCACAGTAATGTTTCCAAATGCAGCTTCCGAAGTTCGAAAAGTAGATCCTAATTATGTTGAGGGACAGCAACAGACCTTCTTCAGTGATGGTTATCCGTTCTTACTCGCATCTCAGGTCAGTAAAGTAGCAGTAGTGAAATTAAGTCTAAATTTGATTGTACAAGTCTTTACTTTTTATTCGTCATTTATTGCTTTTAGGAATCATTGGATGCACTAAACGAGCTTCTAGAGGAACCTATAGCTATGAATCGTTTCAGAGCCAAGTATTGATTTGTTCATGTCCTGTTGTGTAGACTTGTAATTCTACTATTTCATATATAGGTTATTACTAGTTTAGATTAAATCATTGAGATTTCGGTGCCATGTGCAGTATCCTTGTTAAAGGTTGTGAACCATATTCTGAAGACCTATGGAGAGATATCAAGATAAGCAGGTTTTCATTTCAGGGTGTCAAGCTGTGCGCCCGTTGTAAGGTGAAGAGTTCTACTTTAT
Source organism: Trifolium dubium (assembly GCA_951804385.1). Taxonomy (NCBI): domain Eukaryota; kingdom Viridiplantae; phylum Streptophyta; class Magnoliopsida; order Fabales; family Fabaceae; genus Trifolium; species Trifolium dubium. The sequence goes on from OX638066.1 coordinate 15,443,134, forward strand.
AACTTAAGCTATCAATCTTAGTTTCTAACATGTACCACCACAATATACATAGATTAATTATTAGTTTATGACATAGGCCGAGGTTGGATCATGTTTTTTCTAGATCTAGTTATGCATCCAATTTTCATTATTTGAGTATGGTCTATGAACCACGGATACTGACAAGACACAAATACAGACACGTCGACACAGATAAATATTTGAGAAAATAATATAATTCCATGTAATCGTAAGTGTTGGTGTCGGTGTTGGATAAGATGTGTGTCCAACACTGGGACACGCCTAATCTGAGGAGTGTCCACACTTCATAGAGTATGGTTCATACTTTCTGATAAGTAGGCATGTTGCTCGAGCAAAGCGGGTTGTACTGGGGAAAAATTAAACATTGTATTTATATACAAATTTACTGTCAACCCTAAGTTTGATAATCGAAATAAACTGCAGCTGCTCTATGGTCAGAGATATAGACACAATTGGCAGAACTTTATTACTATTGTGTTTTTAGTATCTTTATTCTTTTGAGCCGGAGTCATTGTTCTAACGTTAATGATGCTTATTACGGTCAGGTACCAACAATCAATCAAGAGACAGCAATAGGTGGATCTGAACCAACTGAAACTATGATGAAATTTAGGTCTGGCCAAGTCCTAAGACCAAATGATAAAAACAAAAACAAGGTGAGACATTATCAAACTTTCAATGAAAATGTTCCTTTTGTTCATTGATCTCAAATGACATGTGAAATGCTTGTGTTACAGGTCTATTTTGGTCAGAATATAGTTTGGAACTGGAGGGACTCTTCTGCTAAAGGAGATGGAAAAGTGCTTAAATTGGGAGATCCTGTTTATGTTATCAAAAAGTTATCTTCTCCAGCAGAAGCAGCAGCTTAGAAGGCTACATTGAACAAATTTTATCAGTTATGAGTATCAGCTGCTTAAAGAGCACTTTTATTGTGGAATAATTTTATGAATATAATTTTAGAAGTGTACTTTGTGTACAATCACTAAAATATTTAAATAAAGAGTTGATACTCCTTTTGGTCTCTACAATGAATATTAGGCGAATTCAGTTTTATGAATATAATTTTAGAAGTGTACTGTGTTCAATCATTTTGTATCAAAACATGCACTTAATTAAATCCTTCAAACTGTTGCAGGCATTCTCTCACATTATAATATAAGTAGTGGAACAAAGCTGCAATGAAAGAAATGGCTTGTTCATATGCAGTACAAAAGTTTAAGGAAAGTTATAATCTCAACAAACAAGGACAATATGAATCAAGTTAAACAAAATTTAAGCATTGAAAACAAAATATAGTTATTCTATATATATATTTAGTTTGATTATGAAATATTAAGTCTAAAACATACCTTAAGTCACAACGTATTCAATAAATTCGTCTAACCTTAGTATGTCAACGTGTGATTTTGTCATCAAAATATAGGCTGCTGCTATATATTATCGAGAAAGGAAGATTGCAACAATCAAATAGGGAGTATGAGGCGCAAACAGAATATTGTTGCAGCATAACACAGTGGATAAAGAATCAACTATGAAATGGATATTCAACACCATAAGCCATAAACTTGAAAATTTCTCTTTTGCCCCCTGACGTTTCTCTATTACCCCTTTAAAATCCCAAAATACTATTAAATTTGGGCAAAAAAATACATTTTGGGATCTATAACCCGAAATCAATTTCGGGTTATAGATCCCGAAAAGTAAGCAGTTCCCCCCCTTTATGGCGACGCCTTTACTTCGTGAGATAGATCACGAAATTCATTTTTTCGTGGTCAGCATCGATGTTAAATGATTCAGAATCGATACTGAATGCTTGTTAAAAACTAGAAGATGAGCCAAAATTGATGCTAAATGCTTCAGAATCGATTCTGAATGCTAAATGCTTTATAATCGATTCTGAATACCTCAAAATTGATGTTAAATGCTTTAGAATCAATTCAGATAGGTTTAGCATCGATGCAGATAGGTTCAGCATCGATGCTGAGATGATTTCTGGGTGAAAGTAGCTTATTTCGTGACGTGGATCCCGAAATTCAGTTCGGTTTTTGGGTCACGAAATTTCATTACAAAGGCAAAAAAGGTAGTTAGGGGGAGAAAGAATATTGAGGGGTTATTGAGAAATTTTCCACAAACATCGGGAGATAAAAGAAATCCACAAGAAACTGTGACATTACTTCATTTTTAAACAAAGTCTACACCAATTCATTGATTCTAAGCATTCATTCAAATTCACAATTAAAGCATAACAACTTCTTGATGTAGCAGCAATAACAACTAATTGAGAGGTTCTTAAAGCGTGGTAGTTAAGAGGCGGGAGCCTTTGCATTCGATAATAGTTATCGATACGAATGAAATTACACATTTTATTGAGAAACTGTCTATTAAAAGAAAATACTCATTTTAAACAAAGAAGGTGATTTGCCTATCTTCTTACTAGCTATAATGTGTGTTATCTATATAATATATATTTATGACCTTCCTCGTAAGAAAAATAGTATATGTGTACTATTTTTCATTATTAGACATTATGATTTTAATGTTATGTTTTTTAAATTAATATTTTTAACGTTTTGATTTTTTGCAGATTACGTTTCGATTTTATATTTAAGTACAAATAATTATTCTGTCAGTTACAAAAGAATAATATTAAATAAGATAAACATTACATTATTACTTTGATGTCTCATAAATATATTTTTCAGTTACGTGAAAAATCATAATTATATAAATAAAACGGACATATAAGATAAACATTATGATATCAATATTATGTGTCAATAAAGTATTTGCCCGTTACGTAAAAATCATAATTATTTAAATAAAACGTTCTTTTTTAGGTAAATTAAGAGCTTTGTAGTATCAATGTGTAAATTAACATCCCAACTAGGTTGACACATCAAGATACCCCCATCCTATACCCTTAGCTCATAATAATAATAATATATATAGAAAAAGAAAAGTGAACTATATACAAAAGTCGGGGGGGCAAAACCAAACCCCAACAAGGCTTCAAGGCCAACAAAAAACAGCTAAGAAAAGCGATACAGCGGTAATCCCATCCTGTCAAGATTAAAAGCAGCCTGTATATGAGGCGGGAGGACATCCCACCAACAATAATTACTGATGGAATGCCCATGTGCAGCTTACCTGTCCGCACACATATTACCTTCTCGGAAAATATGTGAATGTCTAATATTCAATCCAAGTGCCAAGGCGTTATGCCAACGGTTACGAAGCGGCCAAGGGACGGAATCTGGATGATAAAAGGATGCCAAAGCAACCGTGGAGTCGCTTTCAACCCAAATGTTGTGCCATCCCATGTGTGCCGCCCTCTTCAAAGCCAAACAAATCGCCATCAATTATGCAGACAAAACAGAGTCATTGCCTAAATTATGTTCGAAGGCACCCATAAAGGTGACTAAGTGATCACGGAAAATGCCGCCACAAGCAGCCCTGCCATCCACAACGGAACCATCAGTATTAACCTTCAACCAAAGTATAGGAGGGGGCTGCCAATTAACCGGAACAATAGTCGGCGCGTTGCGAAGCCGGGGATTAAGTCTAAAATTATGTAAAACCGATGCCTCAGAAGCAGCACTATAACCTTTTAACAAAGGAGCAGATAAAGCAACCGCAGAAAGAATTTAAATTTTGGCGGTATGAAGAGTAAACCCATGAGCATTAAATTTTACACCATTCCGAGCCAACCACATAGCATGGCAAGTATGAACAATAGAAGCCCGCGCAACATTGCGCACAAAATCACTCCACCAATGGGGCAAATGTTCAAACAGTGAAGCTATAGTATTCTGAACTAACACATATTGAAGAACAGTACCCAGCCAAGACCAGAGCTGTGAAGAAAAAGCAAAATGGAGAAAAAGATGAGTCGTGGATTCAAAAGCTGACCGACATAAAACACAAACAGAAACAACAATGCAGCCCCGCTTCCTAAGATTATCATCTGTGGGCATTTGATCATGTAAGCAACGCCAAACAACAAAAGAAGCCGACGGTGGAATCGTCGGAGACCATAACCATACCGCCCAAGGCAGCACCAAAGAATCAGGCAACAAAAAATCAGAGGCATTCTTAGCCGTTTGTATACCATCAGTAGAATGCAACCGACCAATCTATCTGGCAAAGGAGCCACAGGTAACACGACCTCTACTATTCGTTGAGCTACCGCTAAATTGCGTGTCGTAATGCAATGTGGAACATTCCAAGAGTTATTATGAATTAAATCACTCACCAAACCGCGCAAAGAATATTGAACCGGGGGCGGTATCTGAAGAAGATCAACTAGCCGGTCACCCAACCAATTATCGGACCAAAAATGAATAGTCTCCCCCGTGCCAACCAGCCAACGGGAATTTTGCTGCACAATGCCGAAAGAACCCCGAATGCCAGGCCAAACCGAGGAACTAACAAAAGATGTGATCGGAGAACCATGACGCAAAAACCGCCTCCTACACATGACCGCCCATTCATCTGAAGAGGACAAAAATTTCCAACAAAGTAGTAATAGTAAAGAGGAATTAATATGAGCACATGAACGAAGTCCTAGACCTCCGACTTCAAAAGGTTGACAAGTGGTATGCCAAGAAACCGTGCACACCTTGCGTGTAGAGACATCACCACTCCAAATAAAATTACGAATCCAACGATCTAATTGTTTCAACAAAGCACGCGGTCTAACATACACTTGAAAAGTGTGTATAAGCATACTATGAACAACAGACCACACCAACTGCATTCTTCCCATAATAGAAAGAAGACAACCTTTCAAAGTGGCTAACTTATTTCTAACCCGATCAGCCAGGGGACGAAGAAATATGCTCTTAGGTTTACCAACAAAAATAAGGCAGCCCAAATAAGTGAATGGAAATGCGCCAACCTGGAAGCCCAACAGATTAGCCAACCGAACACGCTGTGCATTAGAAATATTACCGTTATAGAATCTACTTTTAGCGTTGTTAACCAGCTGGCCAGAGGCCTCTCCATAAAGCTGCAAAATTAACAACAACCTGACAATATTAGCCTTGGAAGCCTTACAAAAAACCATGATATCATCCGCATATAAAACATGGGACGGGACCAACATGCCACGACAAAGACGCATAGCTTGCAACTCTCCCGCTGTCATGGCATTAGCAATGCTACGGCTAAGCACCTCTTCTGCCAAACAAAAAAGGAGAGGCGATAGCGGGTCACCTTGACGAACCCCTCTGGCACAAGGGAAAAAACCAACCGAATGACCATTAACCAGCACAGATAACCTTGTTGAATGTAGAATAGTCTAACGTTCAATATTAAATTAAATTATAGTAAATGTAATTTAATTTTGTGTTTCGAAAACTCATTATAAGATTTTCATATAAAGTTCACAATTTCATTTCATATCCAAGTATATTTTTGTCTTTTTAATTTTTGTGTTTCTTATTTGCTTTAAGTCAATACTAAATGGCTCCCAAAATCAATCAAATATCTGAAATCAATGCAAAGAGTGAGAGTTTGAATGTTTGTTGTTCATGTAATTCGATTGTGGTTTGTTCTAGATTTGGCTCGCAACAACCAAACATTTTCGTTAGACATTATTTTGATGGATTCAAAGGTAAGAATGATAATAAGTCAAATTTACATTATTCTTTTTGTTTACAATATATAATTGTATTCTTATAATCACTAATTTTATTGTTTTTATCATGTATTATGTTTAAAAAAATTATTGTATTTGACAAGGAAACAAGATTCATGGCACGGTGCGTCGCACTTTAATTTATAAGTTTGAAAAAGAACTTATAGAAGGTAATGTCTACTCAATAACTAATTTTGGAGTAGCTGATAACGGTGGTTCATATAAGACTATTAGGCATGAATATAAACTTAACTTTCAGTTCCACAATTTTTTTTTTGAAGCAGCTAAATGAATTTATTAATCACGCTAGACTAGCACAATGTGTGCTTAGTCTAGGAATAAAAGTATCACAAAGTATCACATGGAAAATTATAACAAAACCAAGGACCTACTAAGAACAATCTCCATGTCAACCTAGGCAGGCCATTGGCTTAGTGTACCACAAACTAAAATCAGTAGACAAATGATAGAATTTTTCCTTTAACCACCACCAGAGATGAAACTTGATCTGATCCAGCACAAGAGAAACAGAGAAATCTTGATTCTGAAAAAGAACTGCATTACTAGCCTGCCATATAGGGATGACAACGAGTATGGTCGGGTGCGGGTGGAAAAATAGCACCCAAACCCGTTGGGTTCAGGTTTTTCTCACCCGAACCCAAACCCGAAATTACATTAACAAAAGTAAAAAAAAATACGGAAAAATTCAACGCAATTACAGTCTACAATATGTTAACATTGTTTTGAACATTAAAATAAGGATGAAAAATTGTCTACAACGTTAAAATAGTCTATAATATGCTAAGGTAAGAGAGATAATTATATAATTTAATATACAACGGGTGTGGTTTCGAGTTTCGGGTGTGGGTTTGACACTACCCAAACCCGAACTCAAACCCAAACTCATTCAACTCGGGTTTTACCCGTTGACTCGGGTTCGGGCGGGGCCCACGGGTTTGGGTGCTTTTGCCATCCCTACCTGCCAAATACGCCAAATTGTGGCCAACCAAAAAATCTTAAAAAAAGTTCCTTCTAATATTTATAAGATTGAAAGTCCTCTTCCAGTGTTTGCTCCTGATTACGATACAAATTATCTTTATGGTAAGAAATTTATATGATCGTGCATAATTTTATATTTATAATTAAACATTGTCGTCATGTTATATTAATAAAATAAATTTTATATTTTTTATTGATGTTTTGGGAATGCTAACTGAAGTTGATTTTGAAAAAGAGTACGAGCGAAATGGTTTGAAAACTAAAATTATTGCAATTATGTTGGACTATGATGGGTTAGTACATCATGCATGAATTTTAAGGCCGTACTAAAAAATCCTAATTAAATTTAAGAAAGAATTTTAAGGCTCAAACTCTACAATTTTTGGGGCTTGGTCTTCCGTCCCTAAAGGGATAGTCCATTTTGTCATCGTTAATACTATACATATGTATCTAATCAAACTACATGATAGTTATTTTATTTGATGCATGTATTAAAAAAACTTTACATAAACAACATATACAAATGAAATATATTAAATAAATACATACAAAATTCAAATGACACTTATACCGTGCATGGCGCGGGGATCATACTAATTAGCTACAATTGTCTCTCTTTAGCTGTTTGTGTATGCATATATACTCATGTTTGAATTTTAATGCATGGTACATAAATGCACATTCAGTTTATGAAATCCCAAGAAAACTACATGGAGCACAAAGTTATAACTTATTTTGGTTGTTTTGATTTTTAAATTTTTATCTCATTTTAATTATTTGGGATCAATTATTTCATAGTAAATTAATTTTTTATTTATTTTTCTTTTCACCAAAATTCATCATTCTTTTTTTTATTTATGAATAGAGATTTTGTTCATTTGATTTTGAGACAGAAAAAAAACATACATTATTTTTCTATTTAACCTCCAATAAACTTTTTCTTTTAGCTCTAAACATCTTTTCAGTTAAATGAATCTCAACAATTACCCTTTTAACATTCAAAATTCTACTAATTACTTTTTCAACTACCCAAATCCCAACAACTATATATTTCAAAGAATATAAAATTAAAAAAATTAAATTCAAATTAACTATTCCCTCCGTTCCATATTATAAGAGAAAAAAAAAATCACACATATTAATAAAAAGTAAAATATAATGATTGGAATTATGTTATTTTGTCAAAAAGTTGCATGAAAAAAGAGTAAAAATAATTTTTATTGGTTGTTGATTATGAAAAAAATAAGAGAGAGAGAGAGTAAAGTTTTATAGAAAAAATAAATGTTTGTGTATTTTCTCTTATATTTTAGAACAAAAAAAAGACATTTTTTTCTTATATTATGAGCCAGATGGAGTATTAAATTAGGAAAAAAAATTATTTAACTCTTAGTTATTTTAATTTAATTTCAATCAATAATTGTTATTACTAATAGATAATCACAAAAAAATACTCCCTCTGGTCCTTATTATAAGAAGAAATTTATACTTTTTACATTCATGGAATGTATGATGTATCTAATTCATAATATGGTCTAGATACATAAAACATTCTATTAACTTAAAAAGCAAATTTCTTCTTATAATAAGGACTAGAGTGAGTATTAAAGAAATAAGAATATGAAATAAAAGTGGAATGGTAGGGTGTTTAATTTTATAAAACAAAACCATTCTAGTGAGTAAAAGTTAATGAATGTTGAATTATTAGATGGAAGTGAGACAAGATGATGTGGAGTTGTCGCGGCGCGAAAAATGATGAAATAGAGTCGACATCAATATTTTATTTATCCCAAAATAAAGAAAGAAAAATAGCAATAAAACTTTTAAAACATGGTCTGAAAACCCTAAAATGAGTTCGAGAGGTGGTTATACGAGAAAAAAAGTATTAACATCCTTCGCAACCATTCTAGTTAACGAGCTATTTAGAGGAAAGTTTGCTTACTTTTTCAGTTTTACCAATTAATTATTCAACCGTTTGTTTTTTACTCCATTATTATTAAAATAAAAAATAATTTTTATTTAGATACTTGATGGTTTGATCTCACTCCTACTTATTCCTAAATGCGATGGAAAATTCAAAACTAAAATACTACCTCCGTTCCTTTTTACTTGTCGTTTTAGAAAAAAATATTTATTTCTTTTTATTTGTCGTTTTAGCAATTTACTAGTATGTTAGCCCGTGCCATGCACGAGATTATTTTCTTTTTAATATTATTTATTAATTCATTTTAAATTATTATTTTAAATTTATTTTAATATTTAATAGTGAATTTGAGATATTTTTTTGGTAAACCAAAGGTATCCTTCGCACGCAAATGCAGAGATTAATCCACTCGAGATATATGCAATCCATTTAAGGGGTTGACCTCTTCTAACAAATGTTTCTCCATACGCACTGGCTAGGGATCGAATTCGGGACAAAATGGTTAAGAGACTCAAATATCTACCACTTGTACCACACTATGTTGGTGTGAATTTGAGATATTATATTTTATGGGTTGTTTAAATATATATTGTTGAAGTAAATATATTGTTTTGACAGAAATTTAGAATAAATATATTCAGAATCGTATAAATGACATTGAATAAAAATAAAAGTTATATTAAAAAAATATTATTTACAAAGTTTTTTTTTTTTGACAAAATATTATTTACGAAGTTAAAAGTAGAATGTTAATAAAACAATTTTTAATATTTAGAAAAATAGGAAGTACTAAAAACATATTTAATATATTAAAATAAAATTTTAGATTGGAAATTGACATTTTAATCTATATTAAAGAAAAATAATATAATTTAATATTTTGAAATTTCAGTAGTCTTGATTCAATATGGCATAATTCCTATATATTATACACTAAAGATGCGTTTGTTTTAGATATTTTTGGAAAATATTTTTGTAGTGTATTGTTTTTTTGTTAAAAATTTTTAGCAAACAATATTTTTTAAAAAAGTTTCAAATGAATTTTTTTTATAACAGCTTCACATATAGTGATGTTCCTATGTTTATTGTATATTTATTCATCTAAATCCCATCAAACTGCATTTTTTTAAAATACTATGTAAATTAAGATATCTTTTTCCATCGTTGTCCCACTTTGTTTGAACTTTTTGCATGGTAATCCACGTGTAAATTTTAAAAACAAAAAAAAAACAAAGAAAATAGATTTCTTAATATGACAAAACTTTCTCCCCGTAACATAACTCAGGTGGTATGAACTAAGGGACGTATGGGTTGGAGAGCTCTAGGGATCAATTTCTGGGGGAGCAATTTATCTTTTCGATCTACCAAAAAAAATATATCACAAAACTCCCACATTGTGATATATTTTTGGTCCCTATAATTATTCTCATAATTTATCTTTTTATGGTTAAATATGTTTTTGGTCCCTATAAATATACCAAATTTTGGTTTTAGTCCCTCTAAAAATTTTCTTTGACTTTTAGTCCATATAAAAATTTTCTTCTTCTCTTTTAATCCCTCATTTTAAGTAAACTCATAAGTAGAATTCATATTTTTGAATAAAAAATTTGCAGAAAAGTTTTTAAAAATTATAATGATCTCTCTAAAAAAAATTAGAATTTTTTAACAATTTAGGAATTAAATATGAATTTTTAAACTTTTTGTGGTTTAAAATTCATATTTAATTTATGTTTGGTTAAAAAATTCCAATTTATTTAGGAAGAGATTATCGTAATATTTTTCACATTTGTGCACAACTTCATTAAAAAAATAGAAAGGCTATATTTGAGTTGATTCAAAAATTGGGAATGAAAGTTAAGATGAAAAATTTTATAAAGACTAAATGTCGAAGAAAAATTTTATAAGGACTAAAACCAAAATTTGATATATTTATAGGGACCAAAAATTTATTTAACCCAAAAAAATATCTAAAAAAAAATCTTAGAGAAGCTCTAATTGAATGACACATAAGCAAATTTTCTTGAGAATGCATGAGAGAGCTCCGTGGAACTATCGCAATGTATATAATAGAGATAAGAACCACTCCCACAAAATAAGGACAAAAAATCATGATAGGAAATATTTGAGGGACCATAACCTGCTGAAAATTGTTTTAAGGACTAAAAATGAAATTTTGTATATTTATACGGACTGCAAAGGTATTTATTCCCAAAAAAAAATCTAAAAAAAAACATGCTAAGAATATAACTGAATTACGCTAAAAAAATATCTAAAAAAATATTAAAAAAAATCTTAGAGAAGCTCTAATTGAATGACACATAAGCAAATTTTCTTGAGAATGCATCAGAAAGCTCCGTGGAACTATCGTAATGTATATAAATAGAGATAGAGATATGAATCTCTCCCACAAAATAAGGAAAAAAAATCATGATAGAAAATATTTGAGGGACCATAACCTGCTGAAAATTGTTTTAAGGACTAAAAATGAAATTTTGTATATTTATAGGGACTTCAAAGGTATTTATTCCCAAAAAAAAATCTAAAGAAAAACATGCTAAGAATGCAACTGAATTACGCTAAAAAAATATCTAAAAAAATATAAAAAAAATCTTAGAGAAGCTTTAATTGAATGACACATAAGCAAATTTTCTTGAGAATGTATGAGAGAGCTCCGTGGAACTATCGCAATGTATATAATAAATAAAATAAATAAATAAATAAATAAATAATAGAGATGTTATATTTTGCCTATTATATCTTTCTTCTTATTTTATTTTATTGACTAAATTTTGTATAATTGTTTTTGTTGAAATAATAAAATCTTTTTTATTGTATACAAATTTTGTTTGTTTTTGAATAAAGTTTGTTACAATTTTTTTGAAAATAGATAATGTTTGTGAAAAAGAAGGAATTTATTGGTGGATTAAAAATATGATATATTTAAAAAAAGGACATACTAGGAAAATAAGGTGCAAAAATATATCCCGCCTATTTTGGTCTTTTTTTCTAAAACGACAAGTAAAAAGGAACGGAGGTAGTAGTTTAAATGTTTTTTACTGCTTTTCTATCAAAAAAAATTGTTTACTGGTTTACTACCTCCGTTCATTTTTACTCGTTGTTTTAGAGAAAAAGACCAAAATAAGAGGGGTATATTTTTGCACCTTATTTTTTCTAGTATGCCCTTTTTTAAAATATACTATATTTTTAATCCACGATAAATTCCCTTTCTTTTCACAAACATTATCTATTTTAAAAAAAATTGTAACAAACTTTATTTAAAAACAAACAAAATTTGTATACAATAAAAAAGATTTTATTATTTCAAATAAAACAATTATACAAAATTTAGTCAATAAAATAAAATAAAAAAAAGATATAATAAACAACATATAACTTAAATAGCTAAAACAAAAAGTAAAAAAGAACAAATATCTTTTTCCTAATTCGGTGGATACAACATTGCTTGTATGTTCGCTCTAGGAAGCATTTATATTAGAAGAATGGATAAAGCTTTATCCTAATTCTAACCAACAAAGAGAAAATAGAGAGAAGAAAGAAAAAAATAATGGGTGTAGCAGCTTCCACTTCAACCACAACAACAACATCTTCTGTAACAGAATCAGCAACACCTGAAGCTAAAGTTTCAGGCATTTTCATATACCCAATTAAGTCATGTCGTGGCATTTCTCTTTCTAATGCTCCTCTCACTCCTTCTGGTACTAACCATATTTATTTTTCTTCTTATGAATGCTTTTTTGTTTGAATTTTAATTGAAATATTTTGATTCAATTATTTCTTTTTGATGATAGGACTTAGATGGGATCGACAGTGGATGGTTGTGAATTCAAAAGGGAGAGCATGGACTCAAAGAGTTGAACCAAAATTTGCTTTGGTTGAGGTTGAACTTCCACCTCAAGCTTTTCTTGAACATTGGGAGCCTACCACTGATTCTTTTATGGGTATATTACATTTTTCTTATCCTCTCAAAATATACTACATCCGTCTCTAAATAATACTCCTTCGGTCCCATTATATTAAGCATCATTGACTAATATTACGTATATTAAGAAAAGTTGGTAATGTAATTATTGTGTATAGTTTGTGTGAAAATTTTACTAAATTGTCCTTTGTTTTTATCATTGTATGTGTAAAAATTTGACATTATATATTCCAATGCAAGTTAGTAGTAATAATTAAGGGTATCTGTAAAGAAAAATAATAATAAATGCACCTATTAATTTGGAAAGAGACTTATATTTTGGGACTAGACTTTTTTTGAAAGAGTGCTTATATAATGAGACGGAGGGAGTAATACTTCCTTCGTTTCAAAATGAGTGTCACTTTTGGTATTTTCACACGTATTAATGAATGCAATCATCATGTTAAAAGTAATACAATAGTACTTTTTCTAAATTCAGCTTACTTTTCCCTTTGTTTTCTTGGAAATAGTGTATAAAGTAGTAATTAGAAGATAGAATTGGAAAATGTTGCATTGAGAATTTAAAAGCGACACTGACTTTGAAACACATTTTTTGAGTTAAAGCGACACTCATTTTGAAACGGAGGGAGTATCCAATTTGACCAAATGATACTATTCATTTATCATATTTTGACCGTATTTTTCTAATAATCTATAGAGGTAAATATTATCTTGTTTGATTTCTTTTGGTGAGTATTTTCAAAATATCAAATTTTTATAATTTTTAATGCTAGATAATTAAAGATATTATGATCAAAATTGTGCATTGGTGTATGTGCAGTGGTCAAACATGATTTTATATTTAGGAACGGATGTAGTATCATTTATTTTTTTAATTTATTTTAAATATATTTTTTTACAAAATTTCATTCTTTTATTTTTTGACACGCAACGTTTCTTGTTTTGAATAACGTTAAGCAAGCAGTCCAAAAGCCCTAGTTTGCATTAAATGCCGAAATTTCTAGGTCAGACGTTTTTCGTAGGCCAGGAAATGCCGAAATTGTTAGGTCAGATATTTTTCATTTGTGTGAGTGAGTTTTCATTGGCTTGCCATTTTGTCTACATTCCAAAAAAATGGTAAGCAAGTAACACACTTTGTAAGATCCCTTTTCAGGGTAGTAGGGCTATCTGGTGTCTATGCTTATCATAAATGAAAATTATAAACTCTTTTTGAACCACATCCAAAAGAAGTTGTGAAAATAAGTAATTGATATCTTAGCATATTATTGAGTAAATATTTAATCAAGCAGTTTGCTAAATGTACATTTAATTCAAACAAGCTTAACCTCAAAAGTAACTCTCCTAACTGTTGTTTGAATCACAGACACAGAAAGGACACGGATGCCAGACCCGACATGGATACAAATTTGAGAAAATAATATAATTCAATGTAATCAAAAGTGTCGGTGTTGACATGTCCGACACAGGGACACTCCTAATCCTAGAAGTGTCCGTGCTTCATTTGGATGCTAAAGTTTTAAGTATCTGCTTAAATCTTGGTTGACAGATGCTTTGCTTTCCTTCTGTTCTTAATTTTGAGAGAATTACAAATTGTAGAAGTTGAAACACTGACTGACTTTTGATTTGCACATTCTTCAAGATCGTGATTTTCATCTTTTTTTCTTTCTTTCTAACTTTGCTTAGTTAATGAAATGAATAGTGTCTCTTTCTTCATGTTACAGTGTTGAAAGCACCTGGAATGGAACCTCTCAAAGTTTGTTTGAACAAACAGTATGAAGTAGCAGATGATATTTCAGTGTGGGAATGGACTGGCTCAGCCTGGGATGAAGGTGCTGAGGCATCACAGTGGTTCACCGATTATTTAGGAAGTCCTGCTAAACTGGTCCGCTTCAATACTGGTAACGTCTTTTAGACCTTAAAGAATAAGAAAACAAACGAATGATTGGTAAAGAACTATAGCAGTTTTGAGAAGACGTGAACATTACTAGGAGTGTAGTATTAACCTGTTTGCATATTGCTTTTATAGTGTGTGTGTGTGTGTGTGTGATGTACAATATAATGTGAAGAAAATTCAATGTAACTTATCCATGTAATGTACAATGGTTCCATGAGCCGTGGTCGCATTGTGCATGGCATAAATAACCCCAACAAGTGATAACTCTCCGAGTAATGTTTCCAAATGCAGCTTCCGAAGTTAGAAAAGTAGATCCTAATTATGTTGAGGGACAGCATCAGACCTTCTTCAGTGATGGTTATCCGTTCTTACTCACATCTCAGGTCAGTAAAATAGCTGTTGGGAAATCAAGTCTAAATTTAATTGTACGAGTCTTTACTTTTTATTTGTCATTTATTCTTTCAGGATTCGTTGAATGCACTCAACGAGCTTCTAGAGGAACCTATACCTATCAATCGTTTCAGACCCAAGTATCGATTTGTTCATGTCCTGTTGTCTAGTGTTCTAATTATATTATTTCATATATAGGTTACTAGTTTGGATTAAATAATCGAGATTTTGGTGCCATGATGTGCAGTATCCTTGTTGAAGGTTGTGAACCATATTCTGAAGACCTATGGAGAGATATCAAGATAAGCAGGTTTTCATTTCAGGGTGCCAAGCTGTGCGGCCGTTGTAAGGTGAAGAGTTCTACTTTATAGTTACATGTGTATTGTATAGCCAAGCCATAGGAACATGTATCATAATTCATAACTTAAGGCTATCAACTTTGGCAGAGGTTGGGTCATGTTTTTTCTAGATCTAGTTATGCATCCAATTTGCATTATTTGAGTATGGTCTATGAAGCACGGATACTGACACGGACACGTTGACACAGATATAAATTTGAGCAAATGATATAATTCAATTTGATCGTAGTGTCGGTGTCGTGTCGGTGTTGGACATGCTTAATCCGAGGGGTGTCAACGCTTCATAGATTATGGTACATTCTTGCTGATAAGTAGGCTGGTCGCTCGAGCAAAGCGGGTTGTACTGGAAAAAATAAAATGAGACGTTGTATTTATATACAGATTTACTCTGTCAACCCTAAGTTTGATTAATAGAAATAAACTGCAGTTGCTGTGTGGTCGGAGATATAGACACAATTGGCAGAACTTTGTTACCATTGTTTATGTTTTTAGTATCTTTATTCTTTTGAGACAGGGTCGTTGTTCTAATGATAATGATGCTTATTATGGTCAGGTACCAACAACCAATCAAGAGACTGCGATACGTGGATCTGAACCAACTGAAACTATGATGAAATTTAGGTCTGGCCAAGTCCTAAGACCAAATGATAAAAACAAAAGCATGGTGAGACATTATCAAACTTTCAATTAAAATGTTCCTTTTGTTCATTGATTTCAAATGACATGTGAAATGCTTGTGTTACAGGTCTATTTTGGTCAGAATGTAGTTTGGAACTGGAGGGACTCTTCTGCTCAAGGAGATGGAAAAGTGCTTAAATTGGGAGATCCTGTTTATGTTATCAAAAAGGTATCATCTCCAGCAGAAGCAGCAGCTTAGAAGAGTACAATGAACAAACTTTATCAATTATGAGTATCAGCTGCTTAATAAGACCTTTCATTGCAGAATAATTTTATTGATATTATTTTAGAAGTGTATTTTGTGTACAATCACTAAAATCTTTAAATAAAGAGTTATAACTCTTTTCCGTCGCTGCAATATTAGGCGAATTCAGTTTTAGTCCCTATAATTTTTATTTTTTTAATTGATGTTCTTAATTTGAGCAAGTTTAATACAATGCACCTCTTGAGTTGGGTGCATACTGCATACACAAAAACCACTTGAAATTTGGAGCTTAAATGGATTTCAATCAATAAAAGGTGTTGAAAAAAAAAATGTTAGGAAATGTGTTACTAATAATTTTCAATTATCCATAAAAACAAATCCTTTGTAAATTCCCACCTTCAACAAAAACCTTAGTTGACAGAACCATATAAATAAAGCAGCCATTTTAGTCTAACTCTTCAAAGATAGGTCAATTTTTGTAATTCTCCACAAATCCTTGATACTCATGGAGAAGGGATGAAAATTGGGATATATAGAATGTGCAAAGCATTACTTGGTGTGCATCAAGATGTTAACATCAATAATACTACAATCATGATCAAATCAAGACTGTGTTTTGACAGTATTCAACACACTATGCAAAAAAAAAGTTATAAGAAAATAATTTCAAGATATAAGTCATGAAACATTGACATGTAGACACCAATACAAATTTGAAAAGGTAGAAGTGATTGAATGTCTACATACATCAATGTCATGTCAAAATCGGACATTGACGTGTGTCAAACACCAAATATACCTTTAAATTGAAGTGTCGGTATTACGTAAGATATGAATGCGAAAATAAAGGTCTATTGCTAAGGGTTGAAGTCAGAGAAGTTAGGTAAAATAAGTACAAAGATACGGAGCATGGTTAGTTCACTTCATTCCAATAACCCATCTATCCAATATTTCATCCCCACACACAAGATACCAAGCAAAACATGGTTCAACACGAAAATCTTAACAGCATTAGTTGGATAAGAGAAGGATAAGAAACTAACAATAACAGATAAATAATCATATTCTTATCCCTACCATGATTTTACGGTGAGTACATTGTTATAGCATGCATTACAAACAACAAAATAATCAAGTTTTTAGAAATCAAGCATTAAATAAAGATTGTGTTTTTCACTATACCAATTGAATGGATGAAGTTTAAGAAATTTCATTTGTACATGAAATAACTGGATAAACAACAATTGCTGACACTTCCGTTATCTATTTCATCGATCAGCCCCACAATTTTCCCACTCAATCTTTATATTGAGCTGTGATAACTGATAACTAGAGTCGACTAGAGACTTTTTCGTATTTTTCTGTATCTGTTAGAGTTAGACAACTATAATCAGAAGATGACACTCATATTTTTTACCTTTGCACTTCTGTATGTTCGCACCCGGTAGCGATCCTCTACACTGGTTAATCATCATTGAATTTCATTTTCCTTGCAAAATACAATCTGCAGAATACTTGCAAATTGTATGAAATTGTTAACTGGTCGGTTACTGATAGTGTGCATATCCAACCAATTACTATGACTGAGCCCTGTTAAAATCAACTCTTATAGATCATAGTAGATTGGATAATGAACACTTAATCCTTTTAGGAGTATGAGACGCATATTATTGTATATACCCTTTGAAAGTTTGAGGTCTTACATTTGAGGATCTGATCAATAAATCCCTGTATCCGAAGTTCCTTAGCTTCAAGAAGATAACATTTTTTACAAGACATCAGCAACACAGCCTGCTCCAACATTCAGTGATGGTTTTTCGAACTTTCATAGGTTTGCAGAGTTGCTGAACAACTAAGGCCCAAGTAGAAGGTTTAGGCTGCAAAAATTTCTGAAGCATTACCTCTATAATATTGGAAGCACCAACTGTTCTCTGTCGCTTAATTAATCGGACTACAAGCTCATCTAGAAACTCCCTCCCATCTTGAGGTGGGTCCATATTGTCTCGTAAAGTTTTTAAGAAAATATCGCAAGTAATAAAATCGGGATCACAACCTTGATCTAACATAGTATTTAGAACATCAATAGCACGGGAGACACTATTGTTTGTGCAAAAAGCGTTAAGTAGTATGTTGTATGTAACCACATCAGGTTGTAACTTCGGCTCGTGACAAAGCATTTGATTGAAAAGTTTCATCCCTTGTTCTACTAATTGAGCATTACATAAGCCATGAATCATTGAACTATAAGTCACAACATCTAATTTGATTCCTCTACTCAACATTTGCTTCCAGACCATTAAAGCCTCCTTAAGCTTTCCATTCTTGCACAGTCCGTTAATAAGTATACTGTAACAAACCTCGTGATCATTACAATTATTATCTTCCATCTCTTTCCAAATAAGAATAGCTTTATGACTATCACCTGCTTCAAAATAACCCCACATCAAGGAGCAATAAGTGAAAGAATTCGGAAGGTGGCCTTTATTCTTCATCTCTAATAGATATTCCTTTGCTTCATCTGTCTTTCCTTCTCGACAAAGACCGTCGATAAGAGTGCTATACACTATAGTATTTGGTTCACATCCTTTTTCAACCATTTCCTTCCATAATTGCATCCCATGCTCGCATTTCCCCTCCTTGAACAATCCACTAATAAGAGACGAGTAAATAAACTCATTCCCGCTATGACCTTTCTCTTCCAACGAAACCAACACACGCACCCCATCCAAAGCTCTACCATGCTTAACAAACCCATCAATAAGTGTCCCAAAAGTAACACCATTAGGCACACATTTATTCGACACCATTCGATTCAATAGACTCACCGCCTTATCCAACTTACCCTTAAGACACAAACCATGAACAAGCGAATTATACGTTACTTCATTCGGAACACAACCCTTGAGAAACATATTATCGACTAGCTTAGATGCACGCACTAAATCACCTTTCTTACACAACGCACTTATCAAAACATTAAACGCAACAGGATTCGGGAATATACCCTCAACCTGCATCTCATCCAACAACGAAACCGCCTCATCAATCCTACCCACATAACACAAACCATGCATCAACGTCGAATACGTATAATTATCCGGAACACAATTCCTTAAACTAATCCCTCTAAAAACCTCAACAGCTTGATCAATTAAACCAAGTCTACACAAAGCCTTAATCAACAAATTAAAAGTAAGTCCATTAGGATGAACATGATTAAAATTCTTGGAATCAACAACATTAGAATAAAACTCCAAAGCAAGATTAAAATGACCCTCTTGAATAACAACATTGAAAACACAATTGAAAGATTTAACAGTTTGCTTACAATGAAACTCAACCTCCATTCTATGAAACAAGTCCAAAGCTTTTTCAACTAAATGTGCTTTCCCATAAGCCTTGAACATAACAATGAAGTTTTTCTCAATAAAGACACGATTTTCGCGCTTCATTCGATGAATAAGGTGTTCTAATGAATCAAAATCGAAGGATGAAGCGAAATTATCGATGAGGGAATAGAAAGATAAATCACCCAATTTGTAAGAACCCCATTTGTGGGAAGATGTTTTGGTAGTTGATTTGAAGATTTGAGGTGAAAATGGAGGGATATGGGGAAGATTGTTGGAGGAAGAGGAAGAGAAAGAGAGAAGGGTTTGGGTTTGAGAGAGAGATTTGAGATGAAGAAGAGAGTGTTTGAGAATGTTTGAGGGAAATTTTGAACATTTTGGCATGGCATGAATCAAACAAAGATTAGGTTTGGTTTGTTTGAGGAAATGGTTTGTGTTTGAACTTTACTTTCGTTGTTGCTTCGCGGTCGTTGAACCGCAAATCAGTGTTAGATGGTGAACTGAAGGAAAGTGAGGCAACTCTTATTTTTTACTCCCTCTATCTCAAAATAAATGTTCTACCAAAATTATTTATCTTAAAATAAAGAGTCTTATTAATGTGTGTCATAAGGGCACATGTTAAGAAACCTCAAAATAGAATTATTGCATTGACACTGGATTACCGCGATAAATTGACACTATTTACATTGGTTAGAAACGACCGTTAGAGGGTTGGATTAAGTTGAACTGTGATGGAGCTTCCAAAAAGTCTATTGATCTTTCGGGATGTGGAGGTCTATTTCGTGATTCTGACAGACGTTGGTTGAAGGGCTACATTAAAAAAATTGGAACGTGTAACGCTCTCCACGCCGAGATGTGGGGCATGTATGTGAGAATGGATATGGCTTGGAGGCAGGGTTTTTCGCAGCTTATAGTGGAAAGTGATTCCAAAATACTCGTTGACATAGTTTTAGGAAGATGTATCATTAACGGATCAACCTCTATTTTGATTCAGCGGATTAGCGGTCTTATGAATTTGCATTGGCAGATGCAAATAATACACACTAGGCGCGAAGGCAACAGAAGCGCAGATATCCTAGCTAATCTCAGTCTTACGCTGAGTTCCAATGACACTCGTGTTTTAGAGACTCCTCTTAGTGAGATTCACAGTCTCCTTTTTTATGATATATCCGGGGCTTGCATGCCTAGGAGTGTTCGTTTAGAATTATAGTTTAGTTTTCTTTTTCTTGGGCTTTGCCCTCTTTTGTTACCAAAAAAAAAAAGAATTATTGCATTGAAAATACAACATTTTGACTATTAAAAAGTTGAATGCACAACTTTTAAGAAGAATATTTCTATCTTAAGTTACTTATCATGTGCCTTAAGGGCACATTTTAACATTTGCCTAAAATAAATGTCATATATTATTTATAACATTGATTTTTATTATTTTATCTTTTAAAGTCATCATTAAGTGAGAGAAAAAATACATTCAAAAATCTACTTTTTAGTATTCTTATGTCTATTACCAATAAAAAGAGAGTATTTTAGTAAAAGTCATCTTATCTCTCTTTCATTTACACATTTTTCTTAAAATGTGTGAAATAGTCAACTTACACTTAAACTTGAACGGATGGAGTACTATATATAAACCATTCAATTATTTTGATGGCCGAATACATTGAGAGTCCTTTAAGTTTTTGATTTTTACCACAAAATCTTTTACATTTTTATAACGTAGGTTATTTAAATATTTAAAGTGTTACACCGTTGCCTTTCAAATTAATCTTCACTACAAGAATGTTGATGTGTTCGTTAAAATGCTGATTAGATATGAAACATTGTGTATCCATATGATAGATGCGTATAATAACTTTACTATAAAGTATGAAATAACAATAAAATGACAACAAATAGATATAAATGTTACTACAAACACATTTTATCATTAATTGTTTGTAATGTGAAAATGTAATGTTTTGTGTCAAATCAACATTATAACAGACATATAAGTGTTTTTGTAACAAAGTTAATCGGTAGGGTAATAGTGCGACACTGTAAACACTTCGAAGTACTTATATATTATAAAAAGAACATATGTATTACTCTTATTTTATAATCTAAACTAAAATTTTGGTCTTTTAACTTAATACATCCATATTAAAATATAACTATATAAGTTGTTTTGATTATATCACATAAATTAAAAAATGTAGTTATTGTGTTATGGAAAAAAAATTATGAATTAGTTTACTAAAATTTTCTTTAATTAATGGTGTGAAAAAGATAAATTATAAGTAAAAAAAAAGAATAATAAATAGTTAAAGATATAGTGTCTGTTTGTTGTAGTTTTTTTATAACAAAATCACTTATTTTTAAAAAATAACCACTTTTAAGAAAATAATATCTGTTTGTTTTTGAAAATAATTAAAATCTAAAAATAATCTAAAAACTGCTAAAATTCTGAAGCTGATATTAGTAGTTTTTTTTATAGATTTTTTTTAGAGAAAAGAGAAAACAAGTGTTAAAAATTTTCAGACAAAAATATCATTAATATTATTCTATATTCCAATAATATCATGTTTAGAATTTATAGGATTAATTTTTTATTTTTAGAAGATAAAATTTAGAAATTTGTTTTATTCGTAGCTATATATATATTATAAAGTCATAAGACCATAATGAAAAAAAAGGACTTGAGTATTTTTCATATATTTATTTTATATGATATATTATATTTGTATAATTGTACACTATGGTAATTTTATGATGCAAAATTACTTTTATACGGTTCCATCCAAACACGTTAAAAATTAATTTTTTTATAAAAAGTAATTTTTTAATGGAAACAAACACAAAATAAGTTCTGATTTTTTGTAAAATATCTAAAAAATAATCTGTAAATTATTTAATGTCAAAATCACTTATTTTTTAATCTGTAACAAACGAGCCCATAATAAGAAAAAAATAAAAGAAAATGATAACTGATGCCCTTGGGGCAATGGTTAAGATATACAAATAAAGTAAAAATATATTGAAATTTGTGTATCCAAAAACATAAAAATATATAAAATGTTATTTTCAATGTGAACTTACCACTTTTGTTAACTTAAACAAGACCCTTTTGGTATGGAGAGAGTATTTATTAATTTCATTTGGGTCTCTTAATTAATTATTTTTATATTTTGATTCTTTAATTATGTTTCGTTTGTCAAATAGTTTTTATTTTGTGAAAATTTTATCAAAAATCTGTTAATATTCATCATTCTTCGTCATCAACCCAAAAACCCAACATTTCTTTCATCACTAAACCAAGAAAAATTCATCTTCTTCAACATCAAACTCAAGAAAATCCATCTTCTTCGTGATGAAGAATTTAAGTTTGGTGATGGGCTTTTTTGAGTTTGATGATGAAGGTGATGAAGAATGATGAATGTTAACAATTTTTTGACAAATTTCAATAGAAAATGATTTATTTAGCAGACAGAACATAGTTAAGCGACCAAAATTAAATCAATAAATAAATTAAAAGACCAAACGTCCAATATAGCCATTATTTGAATAGATTCTATGGTGTATGTTTAGTGGTAAATCAATGAGGGACTTTATGGCTCTCTCACCCTAGAAGCTGTGGATACATATTTGTTGCAATGCATAAATCCACAGTTTAAAATCTCGCCAATTGATTTTAAAACCAGATGGTTATAATCATTAAAATGTTGTGGCAAGTGTGAGTAAGTCTCACATTGCTTAAAAAAGTGGAGGTTGAACACTTTATAAGTAGAAAGACCCATAAACCTATTGCCTTAAGGTTTTGGGTAAGAGTGTGGTGTCCGACGCTTATATTGTTGTTCTTAGACCCAATCTGGATGATCCCCGGGCTGCCCCCTCGATGTCCCAACAGTGGTATCAGAGCCGATGGTTATAGATCGGGCTCCTTGTATCGAAAGTCCTCCTGACAAAGGTGTGGTCAGGCGGTGGGTCCCGTTGTGCAAGTGGCAAACGGCGGTGCAAGTGTTTATGGTTGGAGAAGCTTCCGCTTAAGGGGGAGCATAGTGAATGAAGACTCACACTTGAGGGGGAGATTGTTGTGGCAAGTGTGAGTAAGTCCCACATTGCTTAAAAAAGTGGAGGTTGAAGACTTTATAAGTAGAAAGACCCATAAACCTATTGCCTTAAGGTTTTGGGTAAGAGTGTGGTGTCCGACGCTTATATTGTTGTTCTTGGACCCAATGTGGATGATCTCCGGGCTGCCCCCTCGATGTCCCAACATAAAAAACAAATCAATTCCAGATCAAACGGTCAAGAAGGGTAACTGCGTGATGCAGCTAATGCATCAAACTGATAATTAATCCAACTATTCATACTCAATTTTGGGGATGCAGATCCCTTTGGGTGGATAAATAATGCAGCTACACATTGTTTTATATCTCGGCTATTGATTTTAAAAGAAGACGGTTTAGTTTATTTACATAAAAAAATTCAATAAACTATAAATAATTTCATAGGTCAATTTTTTGAAATTTTCATCATCAGTATCTGACCTACTGGATTAACTAATCCAGTTCAAAACGAGTTCCAACATCAAACTTTTTCAAATGTTGATTTTAAATCTAACTTCTATTTGATATCTCCCATTTGAAATCACCTATTTATCCTCTTGAAATTGTAGGGTTGAACATATGTCATGTAACATGACGATTATGCTAACTTTGTATCTAATTTACTTCTCAAAATTACCAAATTAGTTATTGTCATTAAACTAGTCCTTACAAGTTAATAGAAGGACTAAATTGGGTCTCTTTGAAATAACTCAGTTGATAATAATGCATCTAATCCATTCATTAGTATAATATATATCCAATCTATCCATTAATTTATTCATTCAATTCATCTATCAGAACAAAAAATTGTAATTGAAATGAATTAGATCCATCCACTGATTGATTGGATGCATTTAATCCATCCACCTTAACTTTAAAGTCTATTGACTTTTTGATTATTATTTAATTTAAGATTTAAATGATCTTTTTCGTGTGTTTTTTATTTAAGTCCCTATATGTTATTTTTTATTTGAATTAATCTATGAGGCTTTGTTTGGATGGATAAAGAAAGTAAGAGGTAAGAAAGTGAAAGGAAATAATGTTAAAAAAAAGAAAGGAAGAGGAAAGTGAGTGGAAAGTGAAATGAATTTTTAGTTGTTTGGTATGAGTGAAACTGAATGGAAAATAAGAGGAAAAAATGATATATATTTAATAATGACTAAAATACCCACATGTTTAATATATGTGTAATTAATTATAAGAAATATTTTTTTAATAATAAAAGGTATATAAATATCTTGGTGCATTTGTCAAAGTGACGTCAATGCTCCATTTAATATTGGAGGTTTTATTTATGTTCCATATTTATTTATAATTAAATGTAATTATAAAGAAAATTAATAATTGAAAAGAAAAAAATTGAAGCAGGTCATGTAATATAATAATAAAGAAGGATTATTTTGTCTTTTATTCACCTTGCCAACTTTCTTCTCAATTGTGGGGGAAAGTTTTTGGACATGAGACCCACTAAAAATAAACTTTCTTTCCATCGTGATGCTGCAACCAAACGGTGGAAACACGCTTTCTAATAAACTTTTCATTCTCAATACTTCCCATCCACTCCGTGATCCTGAATGTTATTAACTTATTATTTGTTTTTTGAAAATTTCTACCCACACCCCAACAAAATCTAGTTACATTCAAATTTTTCCAAAAATTTATAAATAATACCAAAATTATCCTCCGTTTGTGTAACACATGTAAACTGAGTTTACATGACCTAAGCAAACTAAGATTACATGACTTACGCAAATTAAGTTTATATGACCTGCGTAACTGAATTTTTTTTATTGTGTTACGCAAACTTAGTTTCCATACATGACCTACGCAAACTCAGTTTACATGAGCTGCTCAAACTCAGTTTACATGACCTACGCAAATTCAATTTACATAATTTACGCAAACTCAGTTTACATGACTTACGTAACTGATTTTTTTAATTTTAAGAGTAGTTTAGTCATTTCGGGGTGTAACTTAGATTAATTGGGGTGTGGGAAGAAATTTTTTTTTTTTTGTTTTAGTCCCTAAAACTTCAATCAGCAAAAAAAATTTAAATTTTCTGCGGATTTCTCCTCTATTATGTTTCTTTAGGGTGTCTTATTTTTCTTTTCTGGGACGAATTCTAACATCAAATAATTTTAATTCTCTCTTAATAACAGCTGGAGCTTGCAGCGATCGAATCATAATCTTCCTTATAATGTCTACCATCAATTATTAATGAACCAATTACATTTTAGTTGGTTATACACCTTCTATAAAATAAGTGAAGGTAAGTCAGCAGCTTCTATACATTTGGTAAAACATACTTATTTATATTTTCAGTCATGTTGCACGTTTAAAAAAGTTACCATCTGGGTGTGCATCCAGACTGCATAAGATCACTAACAGAATGAACACTTCACCACAGTTGAGCAGGTTTGCATATAAATATAGAACTTATGTTTATATACTTTAATGCAAGAACATTACCATAATTAGTTGAATGGTTATTTCAAATATTCTGTACTCAAGAAAACCTCTTGAAATAGGTTCAAGATCATGTGACCAAGTAAGAATTAATTATTGTTATTTTGATATGTGATCATGGTACTCACATACAGGAAATTACAATCGATCATCGATGGTCGATTTTAAAATGTGAATGTCCTTCTAAATTGCAATGTAGGTTTTGAGTGTAAAAATCAAGGCTTAAACGTCATTTTAGTCCTTGTATGTACGTGAAATTTTGGTTTTAGTTGTATGTGATTTTATTCCAAAATAGTTTTCGTATCGACCAAATTTTTTGCTCCTGGTCCCTAAAGTAAAAATCTGCAGGAAAATTCGTAGAAAAATCTGCAGGAAACTTGAGAATTTTCCTGCTTTTTCCTGCAGATTTTAACTTTAGGGACCAAAAACAAACAGTTTGGTCGATACGGGGATTATTTTGGAATAAAATCACATATAGAGACTAAAAGCAAAATTTGATGTACATATAGGGACAAAAATGATGTTTAAGCATTCTAGAATTAGAGGATACAATTTTTAATTTCAAGTGGAATCAATTCTAGAAGCAGAATCAATACTCTAATTGAGAAAGCAAACAAGTCAGATTCAATTCTAATTGATCTTTTAATTTATTTATACAAGTAGTCAAGGACTAATAACCTATAGAACTTTATTTAACATATGAAACTGAGTTGTGGAAGATGAAAATCACAATTATCTTAAGGCCCTTCAATCTTAGAAGTCTCATCTTTGATAGTTTGCAACTTCTATTTTTGATGAGCCATATCATAAGTTGAATGAAGACCAAAGAAAACATAGTAAACCAACATTACCAAAGTGCATATTCCAAATCTTAAAAAAGTTTCAGATTCCAATGATCCCATAAGAAAAACATTTGTTGCAATTGACAAAGATGGTAACCATGGAACAAGTGGAACTCCCCAAAATCTTGGTTTCCTTTGTTGAGTTAAAAAAAGCGACATACCAAAATTTGCGAAAAACCAAATAGGAATAATGATAGTATATCCAAACCAACCATTAGGCCTTAATCCCCAATAAGCTGAAATTCCCATCGAAGATGCAACGATGAGAATCAAAAACATAACTAACTTTAACTGATTGTCTCTTGTTGTAACTCCTCTAACATAGTACCTTCTTACCAAAAGCGCAATCGGCATCATCACAAAAACGAAAAGCGTGCTTACTGATATTAAGCTTGATAACACATCCAAGCCAGTGAAAAAGGCTATGCAAGCACTTGAAATTGTAACCATGAGTGTAGCGTTGATCGGTGTTCCTATTTTCGGATGGACAAGTGCAAACCAAGGAGGAATCATGTGTGTACGTGCGATGTGAGCTATATAGCGTGCCTGTCCTAATCCACCTACTAAAAGCACTGTTGTCATACCTTTCAATGCGCCGAAAGCTACGACATATTTCACCCAATTCATTCCAACTTTCTGAAATGCAACTGAAAAAGGCGCGCCTGTATCAATATCAGTGTATTTCTGCATCATGCTTAGTGAAAGTGCCATCAAACAATAAATCACTGTGATTGCGGACATTGAACCAATCAAGGCTATTGGTATGTCTTTTGGTGGGTTTTTAGTTTCTTCAGCCATTGTTGCAATATTGTCGAAACCTCCATATGCAAAATAAAGAATTGCAGATGCTTGAAATACACCTTTAGCTCCATAAGGTAAAAAGGGTGTCAAGTTGGATGTATTTGCATGAGCAAACCCTGCAATGATTACGGATATGATAACAGCTGTGTTGATTGCTGATGCTATCCAATTGAGAAGCGATGTTTTTCTTGTGCTGATCATTACAATCGTTCCAGAGATTACCAAAACGCCGACTGCTATAGGGTCTAGCAAATTGTATCCATCTTTGAGATGATGTGCTTTGATTCGAAGTGAATCTTTTGGACGATTCAAAAGGCTAGTAAAATAAGAAGTCCATGCTCTTGATACTGCTGCACTACCAAGTATGCATTCGAGAAGTATGTTAGCTGCTACTATGAAAGCAACAAAGTCGCCTAATTCAATTCTTAGGTAAGCAAATGAAACCACCTGCAGCCGGAATTTCAACAGAGAATTCTGTGTAGCAGAAAACAGAAAGCATTGCCGAAATTCCTGATGCTACATAGGATAAGACTATTGCGGCTCCTGCGTGGTTATGAGCTTCCTGTCCAGTAAGGACAAAGATTCCAGCACCAATCACTGAACCAAAGCCAAACCACATTAGGTCCCACCAGTTGAGACATTTTTTCATTTCATGCTCACTTTTTTTCTTGAGCTCTAATGTCTCAGTTGCATCATCTGATCTCGTCTGAACACGATCCTTGAATCTTAACCATGTTTGTGAAAGAGCAGAAACATAGTTGTTCCAGCTTTGAAAAGATTCCTCTGGCAAGAAATCTTGTTTGCTACATCTCCAATAGCTTTTCGGTTGTTCTTGCTCATCCATGCTTTTTATTGTTTCTTCATTGAAGAAAACCAGAAGATTGCTTTGAAATAAATAAAGATCTCAAATAAGTGCCATAAATTATTTTGTCAGTTAGTGTGGAATTTAACACTGCAGTTAGTGTGGAATTTGGTTCGGGGTGAGTTCTGACATCAAGTGGTTCCAGTCCTCTCCCAAACGCACTTGCGGATGATCAAACCGTGGTCCTCTCTACCAAGTCCAGCGCCAATCACCACTGGACCAACTAACGTTTGGTAGAAGTCACACTCTTAGTATCTGGCATAGGAATGTGAAGTATTAAATGTGAAGGTCCTTGCATGCTAAAGATAAGATGGATAAAAATGATGAGTAGTGGAGGCACACACGTTTCTCTTTGGAAAATAATTGAAGTTGTTACAATATTCAAACTAATTTAGTGTTTGAATACAAACTAAAGGCAATGCATTCATATTAACAGTGAGTTGCTCCTAGTGTACACATCACTGTAGACCAATCAGTGTACTAGAATGGATCTTATTGGTGATTGCTAGAATGCCGAAATGTCTCGTATGGTCTAAGGATTGACTGATATTTAAAAATCACTCAAAACTTTGACAATGACCGATATCGCCATCTTTATATGGAAGTTTAGGGTCCCTGAGAGAGTTCCCCGATTAACGTTGATTCAACAAAAACAAGAAAAAACAAATGTAAGTTGATTTTAGAGAGAATAATATTACTTTACTTATTTTTTATTGAACCGGCACCAATTGGGTCATCGTTTTAGTCCGGGACAAGTAATACAATAAACTTCTACTTACAAAGAGTACACAATCATTGTTAGAGTTTTGAGCGATTGTCAAACATCAGTCCACCGTAAACCATATGAGACACTTCTTCACCCTAAGTCGCCGCCGATCTTATTTATCATTCAGTATTAAGTCCCTTTCTTTGCAGCTTGCAATTTTCTTGTAGACTTACTCAAGTCAACACCACTATAGATCATGAATCCTTGTCTATTGTGTCTTTGTATTACATATAGATAGATAGGGAAGAAAATCAGCATTTGTATTTGTGTGGTTGGAATCAATATTTTCCATACTGTGGTCCACACCAAATCATTTTCAAAATTATTGTCCATAGCTATGTTTACATACATCAAGCTGGAATATGACAAGATTGTATTTAGCTAAAGATTTTAATTATGTTTATCATGCAAAAACTCAAGTCATAAAAACTTAAATTTAACAGACTATAAGAATTGAATTTAGATACTAGGTATGTGGATGTTCTCTTTCAATTTCAATCAACTCTAAATACAAATATCCTCAAGCATAACTCTGCAGATCAATATTCAGACACATGCAGTTATGATACTCACCGGAATGTTACAGAACATAGAACACAGTATGTAATCAGAAAAGGAAAATGATGCATCAGTATAGTAATTCAGCAAAGTTATAAAACCTCTAGCAAGTTTCCTTCTTTGAAATATGTACAGATGAACAAAGACGCTTGAATTGTTAAGAAAATTTGAAGACAAATGGATAGTAGCTTTCAGTTGGTAGTTGAAATTATCACATACTACTAATAGAACCTTTCAAATAATAAATACTTAGATTTTTATATTACGCCTAACTCATCCTCACAAAACCGGCTTGTAAGATGAGGATTGCCCTCACTTATAAACACATATTCATACCATAGCAAACAAAGAGCAACAACAAAAGAAGTAGTAGAGCAGCAGCCAAAACGACGAAACCGTATCAAATTATGCAAAAATACCCACGGATAAAAGTATCTCAAACAGGAACCGCTGATTAAAGTTCAACACAATTTCTAACAAATACTAAAACATGTGATCTACTAGATAAAACCAGTTTGACATTAAATGAGAGAAACACACTTTCTAACACAGTTTTTCCATCGTGACACTATTATTGGATGAAATTCATGTGAATCATACCACTCTGAGAATGGATTCCACTAAATATGGAAATCCACACGATTTAGTGGGACTCACTCACTCACATGAGTTTCACCCAAAAATAAAATGTCCTGCTATCACAACTCTAAATACGATATGCTATGGGTAGATATAACCATAAAAAAAAAGGATACTATAAGCTAAGTGATTATAAAATGCACATGTTGGCACACACATGCACTTGCTGTGAGAGGAAAAAGCAATTTCAGTTGCAAAGATATGAACAAGATTATGTTGAGTATCAACATAGACGTGACACCTTAGGATTAGACATATTCTTCGAGTCCAAAAAGCAAGATAATGTTGTTTAGGACTTACAAATGTGTCAGGATTATTAAACTATGTGGATAATTTGTCCAAGGCAACTGTGACCAGGGGCGGACACACGTTGTGCCCAGGGAGTGCAGCTGCCTAGGGACGAACACCAATCTCACTGTCTACTAGTAGGAGGGGGAATTTGAAGTCAAAATTTTACTCTGTATGGACTGACCCAATACAAGAAGTAGTATCATGACGGGAGGATTCAAATCTGAGACCTTGAGAGAAGCACACTCTAAGGTCCCAAATCTTGCCAACCCATGTTGGTTGAAGGAGACACAATATTATTAAGCAACTTCAAAGTGAGCAATAGCACAACTTCCTAAGATATGTTGAACTTGTTCTACATGCTATGCAATGAATCTAAACTCCTTGGGAGGTGAAACATTAAAGAGGTCTAGGAAAGTAAAACATTAATGAGATTTTTGTTTCCAACATGTCATAAGACCATTATTTATTGAATATAGATACAAGGACTAATAATAACATCTTTATGTTCTTAATGACAGGACTAACAGAGTCTAGAATATTAATATGATACTAAGCATACTTAGTTATTGAAGATAAACATTACAATCATCTTAAGGCCCTTCAATCTTAGTAGTATCTGCATGATTCACTTTGACAGTATCCACCTTCTCTTTCTGACGAGCCATATCATAAGTTGAATGGAGACCGAAGAAAACATAGTAAACCAACATTACTGATGTGCATATACCGAATCTGGCAAAAGCTTCAGATTCCAAAGATCCCATCAGAAAAACAGTTGTTGCAATTGACATAGATGGCAACCATGGAAAGAGTGGAACTCCCCAAAATTTTGGTTTCCTTTGTTGAGTCAGAATAATTGACATCCCAAGAGTTGCAACAAACCAAACAGGAACAGCAACAGTATATCCAATCCAACCATTAGGCTTCAATTTCCAATAAGCTGCGACTCCGATTGAAGAACCAACAATGAGAATCAAAAACATAACAAGCTTTAACTGATTCTCTTTTGTTGTAACTCCTCTAACATAGTACCTTCTCACCAAAAGTGCAATCGATATCATCACGAAAATGAAAAGTGTGCTTACTGATATCAAACTTGATAACACATCCAAGCTAGTGAAAAATGCTATGGAAGCACTTGAAATTGTAATCAGTAGTGTAGCATTTATTGGCGTTCCTGTTTTGGGATGCACAAGAGCAAACCAAGGAGGGATCATGTGCGAACGCGCAATGTGAACAACATAACGCGCCATTCCTAATCTTCCTACTAAAAGAACTGTTGTCATACCTGTCAATGCACCGAAAGCTACGACATATTTTGCCCAATTCATTCCCACTTTCTGAAATGCAATTGAAAAGGCTGCACCTGTGTCTATATCGGTGTATTTCTGCATCATGCTTAATGAAAGTGCCATCAAACTATAAATCACTATGACCATTGACATTGAACCAACCAAACCAATTGGTATATCCCTTGATGGATTTTTAGTTTCTTCAGCCATTGTTCCAAGACATTCAAAACCTCCATATGCAAAATAGAGAATTGCAGATGCTTGAAATACACCTCTAGCTCCATATGGTAAAAAAGGCGTCAAGTTCGATTTATCTGCATGAACAAACCCTGCAATCATTACAAATATGATAACGATTACGTTGATTGCAGATGCTATCCAATTGAGATATGAAGTTTTTTTGGTGCTGGTCATTGCTATCGTTGCAGCGATTACCAGAACACCAACTGCTATAGGGTCTAGTAAATTGTATCCATCCATGAGATGATGTGCTTTGATTCGAAGTGAATCTTTGGGAAGATTCAAAAGGCTTGTGAAGTAAGAAGTCCATGATCTTGATACTGCGGCACTTCCAAGTACACATTCGAGAATTATATTACCTGCTGCTATGAAAGCAACAAAGTCACCTAATTCAATTCTCAGGTAAGCAAATGAACCACCTGCAGCTGGAACTTCAACGGCGAATTCTGTGTAACATAAAGCCGCAAGCATTGCTGAAAACCCGGATGCTGCATAGGATAAGACTATTGCTGGTCCTGCATGGTTATGAGCTTCTTGACCAGTTAGCACATAGATTCCTGCACCAATCAGTACACCAAAGCCAAACCAGATCAAGTCCCACCAGCTGAGACATTTTTTCATTTCATTAACACTTTGTTTCTGAAGCTCTATTGTCTCAGTTGCATCATCTGATCTGGACAGAACACGATCTTTCAACCTTAACCATGTTTGTGAAAGAGCAGAAACATAGTTGTTCCAGCTTTCAAAGGATTCCTCAGGCAAGAAATCTTGTTTGCTCCATTTCCAATAGCTTCTTTGTGGTTCAAGGTCTTGCATGGCTTCTGTGGATGCCATTGAAAAAATAATGCTTCTTTAGTGAATGGATTGAAATGTGTCACTGACGAAAAATGAATAGATACTAGGTAGTTTTGAAATAAATAAGATCACAAACAAGTGTCAAATTATGTTGTCAGTTAGTGTGCAATTCAACATTTATGTGCATTAAGTAGTCAAAGATTTTGTCAAAAAAAAAAAACAGAATAAGTAGTCAAAATGTACTCCCTCGTCACATTATAAAAAAATTTGACTTTTTTGATAACTCCTCTGCTCCAAAATATAAATAAAAATGGGTCAACAATAGTTGATGTACCTAGTCTAAGTTTTTCTCTAGATACATTAGTTTTTGTTAACCAAATTTTTCTAATATTTTGGAATGATGAAAGTATGTCTTATTCATATTATAGATTAAATACATTAGTTTTCAATATACACAAAGTCAAATTTACCTATAATAATGATCAGAGAGAGTACATATTTATATGATATAGTTTGAAATATATTTTTTATATCAATTTTTGCTTTTATTTGTATAAAAAAAATTCATTTTTCAAGTCATTGCAAATATATCACTTATTTCTTTTCTTATTTTTGTTTTAGTCTCATATATTTGTTTATGTTGGAATTGATATCGGAAATATGTACAATATTTGATTTTAGTCTCTCAAATATGAATTTCATGAGAACGAAAAATGAATATAATAGTTATATCACTAACTTTCAATCTTTGGATACTAAATAGAAGCCTTAATTCTATCTTAATCTTATTCAAACTCAAGTGTCTACGTTTAAGCTTATAAAAAACAAGTGTCTATGTTCAAAATTGACTTTTAGCTAGTCAAACTTCAACCTTATTTGTGTATCCTTTTTAAGACGGCCTTTTGTCTTCTTCTCACTAGCATTGGAAATTGGTAATAGCATTAATGACATAGGTCTTTTATCTTTTATCACTAACATTGAGAATTGATAACCATTAAAAACAGTGGTCTTTGGTCTTCTTCCCGCAATTATTAAAAATTAAAAAATGATGATAACATTAAAGAGAGTGGTCTTTTGTCTTCCCTCTTTGAAGCTACGTCATCTCTTGGACTTCCGCAGTTCCGCATTCCTACCATCAGGAATTGGTAACATTAATTACAAACATATACCGTTCATACTACAAGAAAACTGACAATTAGCGGCAGTTTTTTTAAGGGTTATCGGCGGTTTTGAACTGCAGCTAGACACTGTTACGGTGGATTTTATAGTGCTTCTATATTGTCTGGCGAAATTACATATAGCGGCGGTTTTTACAACCCCAAACAAACTCCTTTTTTTAGCGGCAATTAAAAAAAACAAAAAACAAATATTTTTAAAAATATTCTGGGGGTTCAAAACCGCTGCAAACTACAAATTTCTTTCAAAAATTATTTAGATTACGGCAGTTTGGAACCGCCGCTATACTTATAATTTATTAAAAAAAATTCTACCAAAATTATTATTATTAATAAATACATTTTTAAAACTACTTATCTATATTATTATTAATTGGCACCGATTTTATAAAAGAAAAAACTTTGCATGACAATTGTACAAGTGGCATTTTAAAATGGTTTCTTACATTCATATTTAGAGGACATGTGGTATCCTCACAATAGTCTTATTCTCACAATGATTTCATATTTATTACCGTTACATTATATATTAGTATAAGTTACTCGTGCAAGCACAGGTTAATTTTTACTTATAAAAATGTAAATTGTTTTTGATTATGATATAAGTTTTTTTTAAAATTATTTTAATAATAAGTAAATTTTAATTTACATGTTTTTATAATAAATCTGAAGGTACATTTGTTAACTTATTTTGAAGAAAAAAAATTGGTGTGCTCAACTTACAATGTTGAATATTACCCAGTGGAAAAAATTAAAGAGCTTGCACCACTTATTTCACATAAAATTGACGTTTCAAAAACAAATTATTGATGTGATATTTTAAATAAAATATGATTTTAAATGCGTTTGTACTCCGTGTATTTGCTTATAATATTTGGAATGTGTGTGTACCCCGTGTATTTTTAAATGATATCTTGAATATGTGTCTATCCCATATGTTTTCTTATAAATCTATTAAGAAAATATAATTATATTAAATGACATCTTGAATGTGTTTGTATCCCGTGTGAATTTTCACAGAGATTTTGCATCGATAATTCAATTACTTGATTTTAACTCTCTAAGTTTTACAATTGCTTGATTTTAGTCATCTAAATTTCAATTGTTTGATTTTGGCCCTCTAGTTTACTCCGTTTTGCATTTCCTAGCCTCGTTGAATTTTTTTAAAATAAAAAGTATTGATGTAGTATTTTAAATAAAATATGCTTTTAAATATGTTTGTACCCTGTGTATTTTGTTATAATTCTTTGAATGTCTGTGTATCATGTGTGTTTCTAAATGGTATCTAGAATGTGTATCCTGTGTGTGTTCTTATAAATTTTTTAAGAAAAAAATAATGATATCGAATGATATCTTGAATGTATGTGTATCCCGTATGATTTTCCACATATATTTTGCATCGATAATTCAATTACTTGGTTTTAACTCACTAAGTTTCACAATTGTTTGATTTTAATCATCTAAATTTCAATTGTTAGATTTTGTCCCTCAACTTTACCCTTTTTTGCATTTCTTAATCCCGTTGTCTTTTTTTAAATAAAAATTGCTTATGTTGTATTTTAAACAAAATATGTTTTTAAATGTGTTTGTACCCCGTGTGTTTTCTTATAATTTTTGAATGTGCATGTACCCCATGTGTTTCTAAATGGTATCTTGAATGTGGGTGTATCCCATAAATTATTTATTTTTATAGATTTTACTGATGTGGTATTTTTAATAAAATATGCTTTTAAATGTGTTTGTACCTCATGTATTTTCTTAAGTTTTTTGAATGTGTGTGTATCCCATATGTTTTCTTATAAATATTTTAAGAAAAATATAATGATATTGAATGACATCTTGAATGTGTTTGTATCCCATAAATTATTTATTTTTATAGATTTTACTGATGTGGTATTTTTAATAAAATATGCTTTTAAATGTGTTTGTACCTCATGTATTTTCTTAAGTTTTTTGAATGTGTGTGTATCCCATATGTTTTCTTATAAATATTTTAAGAAAAATATAATGATATTGAATGACATCTTGAATGTGTTTGTATCCCATGTGTTTTTTCACAGAGATTTAACATCGATAATTCAATTACTTGATTTTAACTCTCTAAGTTTTACAATTGCTCGATTTTAGTCACCAAATTTCAATTGTTCTATTTTGACCCTCAAGTTTACCACATTTTGCATTTCCTAGTCTCGTTGTCTTTTTTTAAATAAAAATTATTTATGTGGTATTTTAAACAAAATATACTTTTAAATGTGTTTGTGCCCCGTGTGTTTTCTTATAAATCTTTAAACAAAATATACTTTTAATGTGACTTGAGACCTTAGTGATTGCTTCTTTTCGAGGTCTCAGGTTCAATTCTCTCTAGTGACAATTTAGGTGTGTTAGTTTATCTTCTTCTTCTTAAAAAAAAATCTTTTAATGTGTGTGTACCCCATGTGTTTCTAAATGGTATTTTGATGAATGCGTGTGTATCTTGTGTATTTTCTTTAATAAAAATTTCAAATAAAATAATTATATTTTGTTGCAATAACATAATGTAGATTAATGGCTATTATTCTATCTTTTAAAGATGAATAAGTGGATTATCAGAATTCAAACTTTGATCTCTACATATTTCATACAATGTTCCTACCAATTGCAAATGAAATTGCCTTAATTTGAGACCAAACAAAATATATATTTTTTTAATGGCAGACCAAACAAAATATTAAACTGCCTTTTTTTATATTAGAGTTCATAATCAAGAGTAGAACATATGTGGATGCGTAAAAAATATATTTAATAATTTTAATTTATACTAAAAATATTTTTTATTATTTTAGAATTTTTTTTGAAGTTGTTAATATATATTTCAAATTCAAAAGATTGAAATTTGTATATTAAAAATGTTTTTTTTGAACATGGTATATTAAAAATGTTGTTTAGTTTTTACAAAATTGATAATGTATTACAAAATTATGCATGTATGTAGTTTTATTTTATTATTTCAAAATTATGTTTTTTATATAGTAAATCTAAAAGATTCAATTTTTTTTAATGATATTATATTAAATTGATATATATTTTTAATAGTAATAATAGTAACAAATATATGATTAAATTAATATAAACCAATTCATTAATTTTTTAAATTGATCATTAATAAATAGATCATATATTTATTAGATCCTTTTTAAGTAATTATATACATTTAAAATACAAATACATTCAATTTTTAAATTCATTTAGAAAATATTTTTTTTTTATTCTAGGCACCAAAATAATTTTTTTCATAATTTTTTATTATATTTTATTCAATACTCCCTCCGGTCTCAAATATAAGAAACAAAAAAAAACCACACATATTAAGGAAATTATTGTATTTCCAAATTTACCCTTAACTTTTTTGAGGAAGATATTAGATTTAGTTACTAGTTTTTAGGATTATTGTTAATTGGAAAAGTTAGATAAGTTTAATAAAGGGCAAAACTGGAATAATGATAAAAAAAGTAATCATTGTAGTAACTTTTTCTTATATTTGAGACCAACAATTTTTTTTTGTTTATTATATTTGAGACCGAAGGGAGTATAGTAGTATATTGAATATCGTGAACCAAGAAAAGTGTAGAGCTTTGAATGGAATAATAGATGATCACAAACAATTGCAGTCATTGGTCTTATTAAGTTATTAACTTATTAAGGAAGTTGTTTAAAAATATTAAGATGTATACATATTCATTAAAAAAAAGTATACATAAAAAATTTAAATTAGATCTACAAATATCGTCTAATTTGCAGTGCACTAAACAAAATAGAAAATAGAAAAACTTGCTATTAAATAAATAGAAAATTAGATCTACAAATATCGGTTAATTTTCTCTTAAACAACATTCCATCTTACATCTACCTAAAAAATATTTCTCTAAACACTACATAAATAGTATACATGCAGTTAAATAAAATTAATTGATAATTATTATTTTCAAGTTTGTGACATCTTTGAATGTGTTCTAGAGATTGAAAATACACTTGTAAATATTGTGTCTTTGGCTTTCTTTACGATTCCTGAAAACAAAGTAGAAGAGAGAATCATCAAAAGATTAAAAAAAGAATAAAGTTGAAAGAAAATTAATTTTGAAGAGAATAAGATAACAAATATATGAGTTAAGAAGCTAAGAACGAATGAATTAAAATAGAAAAAAAAATTGATTGCACATGTAATATGTTAATCAACTAATTAACATGAGTCACTTTGCTCTAGATTGATAGACACAAAAGTGTTTTGATAGAATTTCAAAATTTGTGAATGAATTATGAATGTTGAATGTCAAAACAATATTTATAGCAAAAAGTATAAAATAAATTCACAATAAAAAATATATTTTCAATAAATACATTCATTTTTTTTTTGGTTAGGAATAAATATCATTCATATGAATATATTTTATTGGCATTTATATTCACGTAATATTTTGTTGTGATTAGAGACTTGAAGAATATCTTTACCAAAAAAATTAAGGGAGATGTAAATATTTGTTCATAAGTGCTCCAAAAAGGAATAATTTATTTCGAAATCGAGTCTATTGATGCATATATTAATTTTTTAATTAAATTATATTTTAATTTATTATTATTTAAAAAATTTAACTTTTCTTTATATTTTAATTTTTATGGAAACAGTATCAATCACGTAATAATTTTGTTCTATCCGGTCCAAAGTCTTAACTCCAAGAGTTGAAGCTACGGTGGTGAATGGTGGTTGCTACGGTGGTTCAGCTCCTTGACAAAGGGGGGGGGGGGGGGGGTTCCTGCACAAAAAGGAACTCCGACGCTCAAGTCAGTAAGTGTGCAAGAAGAGAGAATTAGGGTTCAGAATCATACCATGAGGTGGTGTGAAAACACCTATTTATAGGCGTTTTGCCTTGTTGGATAAGAATGATTCCGTGTAGGAATCCTGACCCTTGGAAGTTGTGCCGGTTTATCC
Organism: Trifolium dubium; assembly: GCA_951804385.1. NCBI lineage: Eukaryota > Viridiplantae > Streptophyta > Magnoliopsida > Fabales > Fabaceae > Trifolium > Trifolium dubium. The sequence continues at coordinate 15,482,298 of OX638066.1, forward strand.
AACGGTGGAATGCCCTTGGGAAGCGTGACGGGTCTCCCACATTTTAGTGGGCTTGGGTGTACGTTGGTATTTGGGCCTTTGGCTAGCCCAGAACAGTTGCCCCCGAAGTCAATTGCTGCAGATGAAATCTAAGCGTTGACTTGATAATGTATGTTTCCATGAAAGGACTCCTGCAAGGGTTAGTCCAATAATGGTAATAAAGTAAAGAAGAAAAAAAAAATTTGGGAAAGAAAGCTAAGTATACCGTTTTGGATTCCCGTACCCTATTTATATGCCCCCGGGTACGGTATCCGTCTAGGCATGGTGATGACGTGTCATTCCGTCTTCGGTGAAGAAATTTTTTGCCGGATTTTATCCTTGCCATTTTAGACGGAATTATATCCGTTGGGGTGTTGAATCGTTTTGTCTTCTTGGGAATGTGGGACAGCTGTGCGTTATTGAAACTTCGTGGTAGCATTAAAAACGCACGCGTGTCTCTCTTTACTGCGCATTTACTGTGCACACATCACTAGCTGTCATAGGGTACTCAAGTATCCGTTATTTCGAGGTTCCATCTGGACCGTTGATTTAAATTTTTCGCATTCCCTCCATCTAGGCCGTTTAAACGTGCCTTCCTATGGTTTATAAATACTTGAAGGTTAATTCATTATTCCTTTTCGCATCTTAGCTTCTTGAATCCTTATTTCTCTTTTTCGGCGATTTCTTCTTCTTCTTCTGTGAGTTTTTCGTTGATTCCGATTCCGTACCAGTAATCACTACTTCCCCAGAAGATCTTCTTGATTTGTGAGGTACTTTCGCTGACCTTTCATCTTATCAATTTATTTTCTTTTTCTGTTTGTATCATTATGGCCAATACAGGAAAATTGATAATTTTAAGTGATAGTGATGAGAGCACTATGAGTGATAGTGAGCTAATGGTTTTGAGTGACGATGAGATACTCTCTGATCAAGAGTTTTTTGAGGGACCAATTTATAGGAGAAGGTCTGAAACGTTAGTCATTCCAGGGGATGGTGAAGGAATGACTTATGAGCAAGCTCGTTATAATGATCTTGATACTTTCACTGTGAGTGTTGATTGCTTGAAAAAGTTTTATCCCCAGGATGCTGAGTATATCTTGACTGACGGTTTAACCCGCACTTATTATAACCATGACCGTGAGATGGCTGTTGTCAAGTTTAGTAATGACCGGATCCAAGAATATAAACGTTATTTTGAGGAGGGATTGTGCATCGAGTTGTCAAACATATATTTGCAGAAACTTCTTTTTAAAGGAAATGAAATCATGGTTGACGCTAGTATTGAACTTGCCAGGCTTGCAGCGAAGGAAACAAAAGATATTGAAGAGATGGTGAAGGTATTCAAAGCTGCTCCCGTGTTGCCTGCTGACGCATGCAAATACCAATGGGTGGTGCCAGAGGTTCTTGGTGTACCTTGTGATTATGCACAGAAAAAGTCTCTTGACGGAGCATACAAGAATGTGGGTCCTTCCCAAGATTGGAAAGTTACTATCCCTCCTATAGAGAAAAGACTCTGTTCAAGTTATGTTGATTGTGGGATTTCTTTACCGGAGACGCTGGTAAGCACCTTTCAGGTCCGCCTTCCGTTTACGGAGTTTGAAGCCGGGTTGATGGCTCATCTCCGTCTAGCTCCCTCACAAATCCATCCCTCATCGTGGGGGTTTATAAAGGCTTTCCAATTTTTCTACACGTACGCTGGTGGTAACGCTAGTGTCCCCCTCTTCATGAACCTATTTTCTTTGAACAGGACTAGTAAAAATACTTCTGATAAACAAGGTTTTGTTTCCTTCCGTCAACAGACAAAATACTTCGAAGTATATCAGGATTCTTTTAAGTGGCCACGGGGAGAATATTATTTTGTGGTTCCGGCTTCAGAAAATGCTCACCGGAGTCTTTGCCACTTACCTGTAAATGGTCAAGCCCCTGCAGGTGGGCCAATAAATTTTGATGATTATACCGTCATCACGAAATTATCTGATGACGAGGAAGTTGTTGGTACCAGTGGACGCGGGGAGATCCCTCTTCAACCACTTGTTGAAGGGGCAGCCCCCATTGTTGTAGATAATGAAATAACCGCCCCTTGTAAATCCAAATTCCCCAAGCACTGGTACCAGAGGCATTTGTCACTTGCATCTGGTGACTATCTGTTTAAAGATGGGGAGCTATGCGAGGCTGATTGTCAAATGAAGGTGAAGCTCCAGGAGTTTTGTGACGAGATTTATAATGAAGGAGGGCTTGGTTTTATTAACACGAGAAGATTAATGGGTTGCAAGTCTCTTGAAACCCGAAAAACTGCTTTTGGTGAGGTTTCTGAAAACACTTTCTTGACGGGTTTGCGTTACGGCATGATATTTACCTTGTTCTTTTTCTTTGTTTTGCAGACGAGATGAAGGTTGATCTTGCCTTTATGAAGAGCATGAGGCTGGCCACCAAAGATCAAGGCCAAAGCTCCCGCCAAAACAACCTCAACAAGAAAAACCTCAACAAAACAAGCCAAAATAAGACATCCCTCAGCAAGGTGAACCTAAACAAGATTTACCTCCCCAAGGTGATCCTCCAAGAAATGATCCTATTGAGGTTCAAACCCCTGCTCCTGTTGGTGAACCTGGTTCTGATCCTGTTCCGCAAATCCTTAGCGGAAACGATAAAGGAAAGGCGGCGATGGTTGAAACCGTCATTCAACCAAATGCCCAACCTGACAAGGACAAACCAGTAGGTCCCACAAAACCTACAAAACCTGCCACTCAGCCTCCTCCGCCGACAGTCAAAACCAATAAACCTCCACCTGCTACTGGGAACAACAACAAAAATAAGAACAAAAGGGGTGGAGGTCCCCCAGCTGCTAAAAAATCTCCTAAACGGAGCAGAGTGACCAGGGAAAGCAGCAGCAGCCGTGATTCTGAACGGACTCCTCCTGTTCATGACGAGGTGTCAAACGTTCCCCGTGTCCTCCTCCTCCTTTCAAGCTTCCTCCAGTTCTTCGCGGTTCCCCAATCCTTCACCCCAAGACTATCCGGAGTATGGTCTCTGCTGATGATTTTCAGTACATATATAGGATGACTGCTGGTAATCGTCAAGATGAATTGGCACGTATGGCCTTTGACCTCCAACGTGCAAGTACTTATGCTTATATGATGGCCAGTGAAGAGTATGACATTTTCTCCGGGAACCAGGCTGTGAAGGAGTACCAAAATCAACAAAAATTGGTTGAGGAGCTTCGGAATGAATTGCAAAAATCTCTTGATAAGATGATTCTCCTGGAAAGCCAGCTGAAGACGGCTAAGATTGAGCTAGAAACTGCTCAGGAGGACATTACTTAAAAGGATGCTCTTGTGAAGAAGCTGAGGGGTGAGTTGGCTGATGAAAAGAAGAAATTTGATACGGCCAAAACGAAGCATCAGGAGGAGCTAGGTGGGGTGAGGAAGAGGCGTGAGGAGTTGCTTGCTGAAGAGCGTGAAAAGGCAGCCAAAAACAAAGCTGCTTATGACGATTTGATGGGTTCCTTAACCAAACATTTAAGAGACATTGAAATGTATGGGGAACCCTCCGTTCTGTCTAAGCGGGTCATCTCTCAAGATGAACAATTGGCTGCCAAAAATGCTGAAGTGGAAAAGCTCAAGGCGGAGGTTGAGAAGCTGAAGGCGGAGAAGGATGAGGAATTGGGGAACCTCAAGGCGGAGAAGGACGCTGAGATGAAACAGCAAGTTGTGGAAACCAATGAACTTGTCTTCTCCACAATTATTCCTAACATTCTGGACCAGGTGGCTTTGCTTCTTCCCGGGACTACTATTGACTTGGATTCAATTGACCCGTTCAGCAAAGTTGTTGACGGTAAGATTGTTTCCGCCGTGGATGAAAATGGTGATGAGCAAGCTCCGCCCGCTGAAGGTGGACCCGTCAAGGCTGACGAGATAAAGGATACCCCTGAGGAGAATGCTTATAAGAAAGATTAATTCATGTTGTACTTTATATGTATTTTCTTTTTATCCTCCCGGTGAGCATGTTCCCGGTTAGGAATTTATGTTTGTAACTTAAGTACAATATTCCCTTTAATCCAAAATGCAATTATATGCATCTTTATGTATTCAATGTGTCGTATTCGATTTCATTTTAGAATTCATTTAACAAGTACTCTTATTTATCTTGACGGATTCAAGTTTGGTTTGGATGTACAGGTGCCTTTCTTAAAGGGCTTTATTTCCCGTTTTTGGGATTTAAATTTCGACATTTTTATGATTCCATCTTAGGAATTCATAACGTGAATGTATTTACCGTCTCTGTTAGTGTCTTTAAATGACATTCTACTTCTGAAACGACTTGACGTTTGTGTTATGAAGGAGAAAATTCCGTTATGGGAATATTTTTGTAACACGTGTTGTATGTTTAAGAAATATTCTATCTTAGGAATATTTATCTGTTAAACAAATTCGTTTAGAAGGGATTCCGTCGTAGGAATATTAAATTTGTTAAGAATCTCTTCATTCAGAAATGATTCCATCACAGGAATATTTATTTGCTAAGTGTAAAATCCGTTTAGAAAAGATTCTGTCAAGGAGAATTGTTTCGTCTATAAACGATTCCATCATAGGAACACTTATTTGTATAACGTCGCTCCGTCTAGGAATTTTATCCGTTATGAATTAATTTGTTCCATCTTTTTAGGAGGACTTTATAAATATTCCGTCTAGAATTGTATTCTTTTTGCGGTAATAATTGTGTGGGTGCCTAAGTTTCATAGGGCTTGACTTTTGGCCTTATGGTTAAGGTCTTACTGGAGTTATGGGATAATCTAGCCAAGACTTCCCTTCTTCCCCTGTGAACGTGCCCTACTTTCAGGTGGCTAGCCGGAAAAGCCATTCACTAAGTTGCCCCCGTTGAGAGAAGGTCTTTTGCCTTTCTAGAAGGGCTTTTACGTTTTCTTAACGTGTATTTATTTAAGTGTTTTGCACCTTGGATTTTGAATTCCGTCAAAACGTTAACTCTAACATCTATTTTAAGACATTTTCCAATTTGCTGAAACATAAAAGAGAAATAAATTTCTGAATATTCATCACTTCATTGAATCTTTTCAAGTTGTTACATAATAGCTTCCGTTCCATGACGGGTACAAAGGCTTCCGTTATAACGGTAAGCAGAAAATAGATAAGTCAATATCAACTAAAATATTTCTTCAACTTGGCGGCATTCCAAGTCCTTGGGATGGCTTCTCCTTTAAGGGTTTCAAGCTTGTAGGCTCCTTGGCCTGTAGATGCTGTGACCTTGTAAGGTCCCTCCCAATTTGCTGCTAGCTTTCCGTCAGAAGCATTCTTTCCGCCAACATCAGCTCGGCGGAGAACCAGGTCTCCGGGATGGAAATCCCGTGAACGAACTTTCTTGTTATACTTTGAAGCCGTTATTTTCTTAACGGCAGCTTCCGTGAGTGCAGCGTAAGACCTTTTTTCGTCAAGAAAATCCAACTATTGTTGGATAGCTGTGGAATTGTCCTCCTCATTTAGAGGGTAAGCCGTTCTCCAACTTAACTCGCCAATTTCCATCGGTATGACTACTTCAGTGCCATAGGTAAGCCTGAATGGTGTTTCTCCCGTTGTGGAATGGGGTGTGGTTCTGTAAGCCCACAAGACATGGCATAACTCTTCAGCCCAACTTCCCTTCGCATCGTCAAGTCTTCTCTTCAATCCCCTCAATACTACGCGGTTAGCTGCTTCAGCCTGGCCGTTAGTTTGGGGGTGTTCAACAGATGAAAAATGTTGAGTAATTTTGAAGTCCTCCATAAGCTTTTTCATTTTCTTATCGGTGAACTGCGTTCCGTTATCGGTAACAACAGAACGTGGGACTCCAAATTTGGCTAAGATGTTTCTTTTGAAGAACTTGATGACGTTTGCAGCGGTGATCTTTGCCAATGCCTCAGCTTCAATCCATTTGGTGAAATAATCAATAGCAACAATCAAATATTTCAACTGCCCCGCTGCCATTGGAAAGGGTCCCAATATATCCATTCCCCATTGATAAAACGGCCACAGGATGGTGAGACTGTGGAGTTCTGAAGGCGGGGAATTGTACACGTCTCCGTGTTTTTGGCATTTCTCGCAGGTCTTTACAAATTCTTTGGCATCTACGACCATTGTAGGCCAATAGTACCCTGCATGGAGTATCTTCCTTGCCAATGCTCTCCCGCCAAGATGTTGGCTCGCAATTCCTTCATGCACTTCTTCCAAGGCGTAGATGGCTTCTTCTCCTTCTAGGCATTTAAGTAGGGGTGTGGAAAACCCTCTCTTGTACAACTGTCCAGACACAATCGTATGTGATGGAGCCCTTCTCTTGACCAGCGCTGCTTCCTCCTTGTTTTTTGGGAGCTCCCCGGTCTGAATGAATCTCATCACGGGCAAGATCCAGGAAGTCTCGCCGCCATCTCCGCCAAGGACCATAACCATTATTTTCTCCGCGATGCTGGGCGCTTCTAATGTTTCCTGAATAAAAGAATGGTTCACGCCGCTTCTTCGTGTGCTTGCTAGTTTGGATAGGACGTCAGCCCTTGTGTTTTGCTCCCTTGGAACATGCATAATCTCAAAATCTTCAAACGTTATGATGGTTTTCCTTATCACCAACAAGTATTTCTGCAACAAAGGTTCTTTTGCCTGTGCCTCACCTTTCACTTGCGTCACCACTAACTGAGAGTCAGTCCTTAGTTTTACTTCCCTTGCTCCTAGTTCTTGCGCTAGTTTCAGGCCGACAATGCAAGCTTCGTACTCGGCTTGGTTGTTCGTGGTGGTGAATGAGAATCTCAAGGATACTTCTATCACTAACCCTTCATTGCTTTCCAGAATAAGTCCTGCTCCGCTTCCTTTGCTATTTGAAGAACCGTCTGTAAAGATGGTCCACTTCGTGCACGGTTCACTGGTGGCAAGAGTCATCTCCGCCAAGAAATCAGCAAAGGTCTGGGCTTTCAAAGCCTTTCTACTCTCAAAGGTGATATCAAATTCTGAAAGCTCCACGGACCACTTTGTCATACGTCCTGCCAGATCAGGTATGAACAACACCTGCTTGATTGGTTGGTCTGTCCTCACCACTATTGAGTGTGCCAAGAAATATCTTCTTAGTTTCCTCGTAGCTGCTACTAACGCCAATGCCACATTCTCAATCTTCTGGTATCTTACCTCAGCTCCGGCTAGAGCCTTGGAAATGAAGTATACCGGATTCTGGTTGGCTCCAGTTTCTCTTACCAACACGGCATTGACGGCTTCACTCGATATTTCCAGATACAAAAACAGCGTCTCGTCTTTCATAGGTCTAGACAATACCGATGGTTGGGAGAGTCTTGTTTTCATCTGAGTGAAAGCCTTTCCACACTCCTCCGTCCAAACGAAATCTGTTTCTTTCCTCAGCAACTTGAAGAACGGTAACGCATGTTGTGCAGATCTAGAGATGAATCTGTTTAACGCAATAAGCATCCCGTTTAGCTTCATAATCCCCTGCTTTGTAGACGGGGCCTCCATTCTGATGACGGCGTCACATTTATCTGGGTTCGCCTCAATCCCTCTTTCAGTAAAAAAAAAACCAAGAATTTGCCCGCCTTCACTGCAAATGTGCATTTCTCCGGATTCAACCTCATGTTGAACTCTCTAACTTTGTGAAAAATTGCCTCTAGATGGGCACTGTGTAGACTCTCTTCTGCTGATTTGACGATCATATCGTCCATGTATACTTCAAGCATCTTGCCAATCTCACCTTCAAATACTCTGTTCATCATTCTTTGATAGGTGGCTCCCGCATTCTTCAATCCAAACGGCATCACGTTATACCGGTAATTTGTCCCTTCAGTCATAAAAGCTGTTTTGTCACGATATTTAATGGACATGGGAATCTGATTGTAGCCAGAATAAGCGTCAAGAAAACTCAGCAGTTTGTAACCTGCTGAATCATCGACCAATTTGTCAATATTTGGGAGTGGATATGAATCCTTTGGGCAAGCTTTGTTGAGATCCGTGTAATCCACACACATTCTCCACTTCCCGGAAGATTTTTTCACCAAAACGACGTTAGACAACCATTCCGTGTAGTGAAGTTCAGAAATAAAATTCGCCTTCAGTAATCCGTCAACGATCTCCTGTGCAGCCTTTGCCTTCTTCGGGGATTGCCTTCTCCTTCTTTGGGCCACATATGGGTATCTTTCGCTAACATTCAAATTGTGGCATGCTACTTTAGCGTCTATCCCCGGCATTTCACTAGGTGAAATTGCAAATAAATCAGCGTTCTTTTTCAAACACTGGATGAGGTATTTCCGGACATTTGTTGGCAAGTTTGTCCCAATCTTAACCTTTCTATCCGGATGTTCATTCAGCTGCACTTCTTCAAACTCTCCATCTGGTATAGGCCTACTAGATTCTTCTAGGAGCAGTTTCCGTTGGTAACTCTCATCACCAGATGCGCGGTCATTAGGATGTATATCGATCTTTGCGACATTGACATCTAATAGTTCGGATCGTGGTGGTGTTACCTGCTCTGGCACATCTACCCGAAGAATCTCTTCAGCTTCTACCATTTCCACCGCATCCAATTCTTTCTGCAACTCCTTATAGCACTTCTTCGTTCCTACCAAATCTGCCATAATGGTGACCACTTGGTTTTTCTTGCCGTGATATTTCATCTTCAAATGAACAGTTGAAGGTACGGCTCAAAGAGCAGCCAAAGTAGTCCTTCCAAGTATACAATTGTACACGACTTTGCATGGTACTACCAACAACTGAACCGGGATGGTTATCTCAGATTCTGCATTCTTTCCGTCTCCAAAGGTTACTTTCAACGTCAATAATCCCAATGGCCTTGTCAAAGAGCCATTGAATCCTTTCAAATCCGACCCTTCATAAGGAGACAAGTCTTCCTTCTTCAGTCCCATCTTATCAAACAAATCTTCATACATGATATCGCATGAACTCCCTTCATCAACCAAAATTCGGGACACATCAAAGCCAGCAATGGTTGCCATGATTATCAGGGGAAGTAGTTTGTTTGGTTTGTTGCCAATCCTTTCTTCATCAGAAAATCCAAGAATGGGCCTTCTAGGCGCTGTGCTTGTTGACAGAGTATCCTCTACCTTTGATACGGAAAAAATTTCCGCTACTGTTCTCTTGATGGTTCCTCTTGACGGCCTACCGGTAGTTAGGAGTCCTCCCGTAATGGAGCCAATGAAAGGGCGCTTGCCTTTGCTCCTGAATGTTTCTTCATCGCTGGAACTGGAATCCTCCTTCTCTTTACTTTTCTTTTTCGAAACCGAATCTATGGCCTTCCGGCTAGGTTCTTCCCTTCTTGGTGATCGTTTTTGCTTTGGGGATTCACTTCTTTTTCGGCTTCTGTTGTTGTTTTCGTGGTAGCGCCTCACATCTTTCCTGTCTTTTTGTCCGTCTTTGGTATAACGGTTCAATTTCCCCTTTCTTATCAAATCTTCAATGGCATCCTTCAGATGTATGCAATCGTCCGTATCATGGCCATAACACCTATGAAAACGGCAGTATTTGGATTTATCCGCCTTGGGGGATTCTTTGACCGTTTGAGGGAACTTCACCCCTTCATCCCGGAACTCCGTGTTTATACACTCTCCTAGAATCTTATCTATGGAGGTGTTAAGAGGAGTGTATTCCGAGAATCTGGGCCTGGGCATCCTCATCTTCCCTTTGCTATATCTTTCGTGTTCTTTCCTTCCGTCGTGGTGTTTGTCTAAGGATTTTGCTTTCTCTGCTCCTTCAGAGATAAGTTTCTCCTCGTAGTTGATGTATGGTTGAGCGCGTCTCAGCAGTTCGCTCATATTTTGTGGTTCTTCCAACCCCAGTTTCTCCTTGAACATGGAATCCGGCTTCAATCCTTTTTCAAAAATGAAGCACTTGAGTTTGTCATCGGCTCCTTTCACATCAACTGCTGCACAAGTAAACCTCTCAATATACTCCCTGAGAGTTTCCTTCTTCGCTTGGACGATGGCACTTAAGGTGGCAACAAATTTGGGCTGTTTCCGCCTAGAAGTGAAGTGGGAGGTGAACTCTTTGCAGAGTGTTCTCCAAGAATCTATAGATCCCTCCAGTAATGCTTTGAACCAAGTCACAGCAGCAGCCTTAAGCATTAAGACGAACAGCTTGCATTTAAAAGAACCACGTGCGTCATAATAGTCCAAGACGGTGTCCGTGTGTTCAATGTGTTCGTCTGGGTCACCGGTTCCATCGTAGCTTTCCAGCTTTGGGGACTTCTCAAGAACTTTCGGTATCTTACAGCTAGAAATCCTGGTGGCAAAAGGACCACGGGTACGGGGAGGACGCGATGGGTTAGGACGATCTTCTCCGCGTCCAGGTATATGGGAAGGCGAACCTTCACCATTTCCCCCATTTTGGCCTCCCCTGCCGTTGCCTTCGCCATTCCCGCCGGCATATCCGCCACCGCTACGGTGCTTGGATAGAGGCATACCATCGTTCCTGGTTCTTTGCGTCTTCCTCGATTCGGCTTCATCATCCGGCTTGGATCTTACCTTGCCGAATTTGCTCCTTGCTGATTCTGGTATAGCAGCTTCACTTTGAGCTTGAACTTGTAGTTGTTCAACTCTCACTAGCCTTTCCTTCTGCTCCTGTAACAGAGCTAGAATCGCCGTCAAAGTGTTGTTATCAGTTGTAGCAGCGGCTACCGCCACGTCATTGGCTGGTGGTGGTGGAAGAAATTGTTCCTGGGTGCGTTCGTTGTCTTCTACGATTCTGACTTCATTCCTAACTCTGTTACGAGTACTCACAGAGGGAGTGAAATGTGTTTCTTCCTGAACCGGCGACAAAGCATGAGGAATCTGCTCAGAGGTATTCCGTAAGCTGACGGAAGATGATGCTCTGGTTGGTTTCGTTCCTTTCGTAGCAACCATGGTTTAGAAATTTGGAAATGGTAACTAGAACAGATTTATCAGATTTGATACTGATAAATGAAAGAATGAGTTTGAGAAAATCAATAAATGATTCCCACAGACGGCGCCACTATTCTATCCGGTCCAAAGTCTTAACTCCAAGAGTTGAAGCTACGGTGGTGAATGGTGGTTGCTACGGTGGTTCAGCTCCTTGACAAAAGGGGGGGGGGGGGGTTCCTGCACAAAAAGGGACTCCGAGAATTAGGGTTCAGAATCATACCATGAGGTGGTGTGAAAACACCTATTTATAGGCGTTTTGCCTTGTTGGATAAGAAGGATTCCGTGTAGGAATCCTGACCCTTGGAAGTTGTGCCGTTTTATCCAACGGTGGAGATCCCAAGGCGTTGTTGTGTCCGTCTACAGCGTGTGTATTGTAGCTTTAAGGTGGAATGTCCTTGGGAAGCGTGACGGGTCTCCCACATGTTAGTGGCCTTGGGTGTACGTTGGTATTTGGGGCTTTGGCCAGCCCAGAACAAATTTATTTAATACATTAAAGGTATTTTATTGAGTAATTTCTATTTCCATATTTGAGACAATAAACATTTTCTATATGTATGCCTCCTATTCATGTAAGAATTTATTGTTTGTTATTTCTGCCACATGATTTCTGCCGTACCAATAATTTAAATTGTGATGCCAATTCATGTAATAAATTATTTAGTACATTAAAGGTATTCAATTGAATTATTTCTATTTCTACATTCTACATTTGAATAATTGAATTCTTTCTATATATTTAAATTAATTAAATTGGAACAAAAAATATATATTTAAACTAATGCAATATATATTTAAATTAATTAATTATGTAAATTCGAAATTATAATTTTTTTGGAATAATTATGTAAATTTATTGAATTATTTCTATTTATACATTTGAATAATTGAATTCTTTCTATATATTTAAATTAATTAAATTGGAATAAAAAAAATATATTTAAACTAATACAATATATATATTTAAATTAATTAATTATGTAAATTCGAAATTATAATTTTTTTGGAATAATTATGTAAATATCTTTTTCGAAATTATAATTATATTTAAATTTTTTTATTAAAATGTATAATATTAAGTAATATTTAATTATACAATAGATTATTTAATAAAATCGTAATTTCTTTATTAAACGTATATTTTTTACACGTAAAAATTCATATATTGTTGTGCACAGAAAAATTATTATAAGTATTATATATTTTAGAAATAATGGTACTATATAATTTAGAAATAAATTAATATATAGCTTTTTAGCATAAAAAGTTTTAATGTATAAATCACATGTGGCAACAATTAATGTGTGCCTCAAAATAAAAAACAATTAATGTGAAATGGCTGAGAGAAGAGTATTTATTGCTTGATGGCTAGGAGAAGAACATCTAAATATTTCCTAAAGTAGTCTTCTTATAATGGATTCGTAAATAGTATATTACTAGTATAAATTACCCGTGCAAATTAATTTTTACTTGTAAAAATATAAATTACTTTTTATTATGATATAAATTGTTTTAACAGTAATTAAATTTAAATTTACATATTTTTTATAATAAATTTGAAGGTATACTTATTATTATTTTATTTTTAAAGTTGTATATAATATTATGAAAAATAATTTGGTGTCCAACTTACATTGTTAGATACCGTACCCCATAGGAAATTTTTTGGAGTCTGAGTATCTAACACTTGTTTCACATATAATTGACATTTTATTTCATTTTATGGATTTTAATAATAATATAAAATCATAATATTTTGACCCTCAAATTTATCTCGTTTTGTATTTTCTAGCTCCATTGACTTTTTAAAAATAAAAATTACTTATGTCGTATTTTAAATAAAATACACTTTTAAATGAGTTTGTACCTCGTGTATTATTATCTTATAATTTTTTGAATGTATGTGTACCGTGTGTATTTCTAAATGGTATCTCGAATGTGTGTGTTTCACCTTTGTTTTTCTATAAATGTTTTAAGAAAAAAAATATTATATTGAATGATATACTGAATGTGTTTGTATTCCGTGTGATTTTTCATAGAGATTTTGCATCATTAATTCAATTACTTGATTTGAACTCCATAAGTTTCACAATTTCTCGATTTTAGTTACCTAATTTCAATTGTTTGATTTTTTCCCTCAAGTTTATCCCGTTTTGCATTTTCTAATCCCGTTGACTTTTTTAAAATAAAATTATTTATGCGGTATTTTAAATAAAATATATTTTTAAATGTGTTTGTACCCCGTGTATTTTATTATAAATTTTTGAATTGGTGTGTACCCCGTGTATTTCTAAATGGTAACTTGAATGTGTGTGTATCCCCCTTGTTTTTTTTTTATAAATTATGTATCTTGAATGTGTTTGTATCTCTTGTAATTTTCCACAAAAATTTTGTATCGCTAATTCAATTATTTGATTTAAACTCCCTAAGTTTCACAATTGTTCGCTTTTAGTCAGCTAAATTTCAATTGTTTGACATTAGCACTCAAGTTTACCTTGTTTTGCATTTCCTAGCCATGTTGACTTTGTTTAAATAAACATTACTTATGTGGTATTTTAAGCAAAATATGCTTTATATGTTTGTGCCACATGTGTTTTCTTATAACTTTTTGAAAGTGCGTGTACCCCGTGTATTTTTAAATGTATCTTGAATGTGTGTATCCCGTGTGTTTTTTTATAAAATTTTTAAGAAAAAAATAAATATATTGAATGATATCTTGAATGTGTGTGTATCTCGCGTGATTTTTCACAGAGATTTTGCATTGATAATTCAATTACTTGATTTTAACTTCCCAAGTTTCACAATTGTTCGATTTTAGTCATCTAAATTTCAATTTGTTTTTGGTCCTCAGATTTTCCCCGTTTTGTATTTTCTAGCCTCATTGACTTTTTTTAAATGAAAATTATTTATGTGGTATTTTAAATAAAATATATTTTTAAATGTGTTTGCACCTTGTGTATTTTCTTATAATTTTCTGAATGTGTGTGTACCCCGTGTGTTTATAAATGGTATCTTGACTGTGTGTATCCTGTGTGTTTCCTTATAAATTTTTTAAGAAAAATATAATTATATTGAATGATATCTTGAATGTTTGTGTGTATCCCGTGTTATTTTCCATAAAGATTTTGCACTGATAATTATATTATTTAATTTTAACTCCCTAAATCTCACAATTGCTCGATTTTAGTCTCTTAAATTTCAATTGTTCGATATTGGCTATCAAATTTACCCCGTTTTGCATTTCCTAACTCCATTATCTTTTTTAAAATAAAATTTACTTATGTGGTATTTTAAATAAAATATACCTTTAAATGTGTTTGTATGCCCTGTGTGTTTTTTTATAATTTTTTGAATATGTGTATACTCCGTATATTTTTAAATGGTATATTTAATATGTGTATCCTATATATTTTCTTTTAATTCTTTTTCAAATAAAATAATTATATTTTATTGCAATAAAATGTAGTCGATGCAATATCCTTGTTATCTTGTATTGAAAAAACAAAAAGAAGAACTTGACATTGAAGTTGGCAAAGATAGGTGCGTAGAAGCGTCTGATATAGATAAGTTGGTGTATCTTCGAGCTATAGTTAAATACTCTTTGTGTTCTATTTTAAGTATCACAGTTGACCAAATCATACACTTTAAGAAAAATAGGTAAATGAAAGAGAGAGAATGTTACTTTTCTAAGAATACCCTTTCTTTTTTATTGGTAGTAGCTATAAAAATATTAAAAAGTAGATTTTTGAGTGTATTTTTTCTCTCAATGCTTTAAGAATAAAATTGGTTTGCAGATGGTGTGGAGCGCCGGGTTGGGAATGGGAGGGACACTTCTTTCTGGTTGGATCCTTGGTTAGGGGGAGTGCCTTTGAGAGTGCGGTTTGGTCGTCTGTTTGATTTGGCAGAGACCAAGCAGCATACGGTGGCTGAGATGTTTGCGTTAGGGTGGGAGTCATGAGGGAGGGCGTGGGTGTGGCAGAGACAGTTATGGGCGTGGGAGGAGGAGATGTTGGGGGAGCGTCAGATCTTACTTTCTGGTTGTCAGATACAGGAGCACATGGCAGATATCTGGCGGTGGCGATTTGATCTGGAGGGTGAGTACACTGTTCGCGGTGTGTACCAATTGTTGACTACACAAGATGATGTCCCTTCAGCTGAGGCAGCAGATCTTATTTGGCACCGACAGGTTCCTCTGAAGGTGTCTATTTTAGCTTGGAGACTTCTGCGGGACAAGTTGCCAACGAAGACTAATCTGGGTCGACGAGGCATTCTAGCTCAGGAGGATCAGTATTGCGTTTCTGGATGTGGAGGCATTGAGACAGTTCATCATCTCTTCTTTACTTGCGGAGTCTTTGGCGCCTTATGGTCTCTGGTCAGGGCTTGGATCGGTTTCGACATGGTGGATCCTGTGACTCCTTCTGCTCACTTCACTCAGTTTACTAGAGCAGTAGGTGGTCGTCGGGATCGGAGATCTTTCATGCAGCTTATCTGGCTTGTTTGTGTTTGGATCATTTGGAAGGAGCGCAATCAGCGCCTTTTCAAGAATTCGATGCAATCGGCCCCTCTTTTGTTGGAACTGATCAAGCGACACTCTTTATGGTGGTTGAGGACTCAGTATCTTGGGTTGGGGGTTAACCTACACAGCTGGTGGGTGAACCCGTTGTTATGCTTGGGTATTTGACTTGTATTGATTGGTTGGTTTTACTTTGGTATTGTAACTCTTGATGTACATATGGGGACCTGTTTCTAGCACATCTTGTGCTGGGGGTTCACCTACTTTTTTGGTATATATATATAATCTCATTTTGGCTTGTTCAAAAAAAAAAAAAAACCAATGTTATAAATAAAATATTTATTTTGGGTTGGTGGGAATAATCATTAAGAATGTATTTGCCTCTCCCTATTTCAATATCACGTGAATTTTATAAGAGGATTGTAATTTAGCTGATCATGAAACGAAAAAACGAACTCAGTTGTTCTTTAATCTTTGGAAAATGCACATCAATGTTAAGGGTCATCTATCATCATTTTGAATTATTACCATTTGAACGTGGTAGAAGAATTTGTCTGGAAATATCTTTTAGCCATTGTTCTATTCGGTTCAAGGTCTTAACTCCATGAAGTAAAGCTATGGTGGTGATTGATAATTATTATGGTAGTTCAGCTCCTTGACAAAGGGCGGGGGGGGTTCCTGCACAAAAAGGGACTCCGACGCTCAAGTCAGTAAGTATGCAAGAAGGGAGAAATAGGGTTTCAAAATCATACCATGAGGTGGTGTCAAACCACCTATTTATAGGAGTTCTGCCTTGATGGATAAGAAGGATTCCGTGTAGGAATCCTGGCCGTTGGAATTTGTGACGGTTTATCCAACGGTGGAAATCCCAAGACATAGCCCTGTCCGCCTACAGCGTGTCTACTGTAGCTCCAGGGTGGAAAGCCCTTGGGAGACGAAACGGGTTGCTCATATATTAATGGGCCTGGACCTAAGTGTGTATTGGGCTTTGGCCAGTCCAGAACAGTTGCCCCTGAAGTCAATAACTGCAGATGAAGTCTAAGTATTGACTTGATTTTGCGTATTCCCGTCAAGGGATTCCTACAAGAGTTAGTTCCATAATAATGGTGAAGTAAAGAAAAAGTTTTGAGGAAAAAGGTTAATCATACCGTTTTGGATTCCCGTACCCTATTTATATGCCCACGGGTACGGTATCCGTCTAGGTGTGGTGAAGACGCGTTATCCCGTCTTCGGTGGAGAAGCTTGTTGCCGGATTTCTTTCTTTGTTATTTTAGACGGAACTATGTTCGTTGGAGTGTTGAATCGTTTTGCCTTCTTGGGAACGTGGGACAGCTATGCGTAATTGAAACGTCGTGGTAGCATTAAAAGTGTACGCGTGTCCCTCTTTACTGCGCATTTACTGCGCATACATCACTAGCTGTCATAGGGTACTTAAGTATCCGTTACTTCGAGGTTTCTCCTGGACCGTTGATTTGAATTTTTCAGCTTCCTTGAATCCGAGCCGTTTAACGTGCTTTTTCGCGGTTTATAAATATTTCAAGGGTTGCCTCACTATTCTTTTTCGCATCTTAGCTTCTTGAATCCTTATTCTCTTTTTTCGGCGATTTTGCTCCCATATCTACGAGATTTTCATTGATTCCGATTCTCAAATCAGTAATCACTACTCATCCAGCAGATTTTTTTTTTATTGAGGTACTTTCGTTAACTCTTCCTCTTATCAATTTATTTTCCTGTTCGTATCATTATGGCCAATATAGGGGTTTTGATAAATTTGAGTGATAGCGATGAGATGATTGAAAGTGAGTGTTCATCGCTGTTTTTGAGGGAAGATGAAATGTCCTCTGAGCAAGAGTATTACGAGGGACCAACTTATAAGGGAAAACCTGAACCTGTAGTCATGCCAAAGGATGGTGAGGGAATGACTTATGAACAGGCTCGTTATCATGACCTTGACACCTTCATTGTGAGTGTTGAATGTTTGAAAAAGTTCTACCTCAAGGACGCTGAGTACATTTTGACTGATGGTTTGACCCGTACTTATTATAATCATGATTGTGAGATGGCTATTGTCAAGTTTAGTAACGACAGGATTCAGGAATATAAACGCTATTTTGAGGAGGGATTATGTATCGAGTTATCAAATATAAACTTGCAAAAACTTCTTTTTAAGGGGAACGAAATCATGGCTGACGCTAGTATTGAACTTGCCAGGCTTGCAGCGAAAGAAGCAGAAGACGTAGAAGCAATGGTAAAAGCATTAAAAGAGGTTGAACTTCCCGTCGACGCCTGCAAATATGATTGGGTCATCCCGGAGATCCTTGGGGTTCCCTGTGATTACGCCAAGAGTCAATCTCTTGACGGAGCTTATACGGATGTAGGGCCACAAGAAGATTGGAAAGTTGTGGTTCCTCCAGTGAATAAAAGGCTTTGTTCCAATTATGTGGAATGTGGGCTTTCCTTCCCGGAGGTGCTAGCAAAAACGTTTCAAGTGCGCCTTCCCTTCACGGAATTTGAATCCGGGTTGCTGGCACATCTCCGTTTGGCTCCTTCTCAGATCCATCCCCTCTCGTGGAGTTTCATCAAGGCTTTTCAATTCTTCTGTACGTATAAAGGTGGAAGGGCCAGCGTACCTTTGTTTATGAATTTGTTTACCTTATCCCAGACCAACCACAATACTGCAATGAAGCAGGGTTTTGTATCTTTCCGCCAAAGAACAAAATACTTTGAGGTGTACCAAGATTCCTTTAAGTGGCCACGGGGGGAATATTATTTTGTTGCCCCCGTTACGGAATCAGCCCACCGGGCCCTGTGTTATGCTTCTGTGGATGAGCGGAAAGACGATTCCGGGGTGGATTTTGATGATTATACCGTCTTCACGGAACTATCTGATAGTGAGGATGGAGAAGATAAGGACACCAACGCGGAAAAGGGGTCTGTTCAACCACCAGTTGAACAAACCCATCCGCTAGTTGTAGATAATGAAGAAGTCATTCCATGTAGGTCTAGATTTCCAAAATTTTGGTATCGGAGGCATTTTTTACTCGCTTCCGGCGATTATTTAATAAAAGATGATCAACTCAGTGAGGTTGATCAGCAAATGAAGGCATGGCTAAAAGAATTCTGTGATGAAATTCCTGCTTTCATTAATACCAAACGGTTGATGGGTTGCAAGTCCCCTGAAGCCCGGAATAATGCTTTTGGTGAGGTTTCTGAAAACGTTTCTTGACGGGTTTGGCTTGTAATTTGGTACTTATTTTGTCCTTTTCTTTTGTTTTGCAGAGGAGATGAAGATTGACCTTGCTGCGCTGAGGAGGAGGAAGTCAGAGGCGGATAACAAGAAAAAACAGGATAATGCTGGTGGTCAATCCTCCACGGTAAACCCTGAAGCTATCGCGGATCCCACTCCTGTCGCCGTTGTTGACGTAGGTGACAGGCAAGTTGTTGAGGCTCATCAACAAGTGGATGCTCCTACCCGGGTGGTTAGGCAAGATCCTCCTGTCCTGCCGGTGCAACCTCCTCCAGCTCCAAAAGTGAAGATTCTTTCCAAACCACAAGTCCAGGGTCCCTCTTCCTCTCAGGGACAAAATCAAGGCCCTCCTCAGGTCCAAAAACTTGACAAACCCCCTCCAGCTGCTGGCAAGAAGAAGAACAAGAGAGGTGTCGACTCCGCTGTCGAGAAATCTCCTAAGCGGAGTAGACGGAGTCACGACAGCGGAAGCAGCAGGACCTCTGATCAAAGTCTTTGTCCTCCTGATCGTGAGGAAGGCAATGTGACTCGTGGTCCCCCTCCTGCCTACCAACTCGCAGCCTGCTTAGACGGTGCTGCTTTTCTTGACAAGAGGGTCCTCCGGAACACCGCTTCCCGTGCTGACTTTGACTACATTTCCGCTTTGAGTCCCCAGGCCCGTCAAGAAGAACTTGCCCGTATGGCTTTCGAGGGTCAGCGGCTGGTCACTTACTCCTTCATGATGGCCAGTGAAAAATGGGATGTCTTCTCTGGTAATGTGGCCATCACGGAGGTCCAAAAGAGGGACCAAACGATCATAGAGCTCCGTGACGGTCTGAAACAATCCAAAGACAAGCTAATTTTGACCGAGAGCCAGTTGAAAATGGCTAATATTGTGGTTGAATCTGCCAAGGATGACGTCAAAGCTAAGGATGCTCTGTTGGAGAAGAAGAAAACGGAGTTGGTCGAAGCGCGGGCGAAACTTGAGTCCCTTAAGAGGCAACATGAGGTGGAGCTGGCTGGTGCTCGAAAAAGGCATGATGAGGCGATTGCTGCTGCCAATGAGAATGCCGCCAAGGAGAAGGATGCTTGCAATGCACTAATAGCTTCCTTGGCGCGTCATGTTAGGGATATTGACCTATACGGTGAACCTCCCGTCTTGGCTAGGCAACTTGCCCTCAAGGATCAGCGTCTTCTCGAATATCAGGAGGGTTTTGAGAAGTTCAAAGCGGAGAAGCAAGCTGAGCTGGAGAAGCAGATGGATGATACCAATGCTCTCATCTTTTCTAAGATCTGCCCGAACATTTATGACCAGGTGGAGCTGCTCAATCCGGGAGTCAAGATTGACCGGGAAACTATCGATCCGTTTAGCAAGGTTGTTGACGGAAAGATCGTTCCTAACGAAGATGAAGACGAGCAAACTCCACCCGCTGAAGGTAGATCCGCGAAGGATGGTGAAGCAACGGATGTCCCTGAGGAGGAGATTGAGAAAAAAGATTGATCCGTGCTGCTGTTGTTTTTTTTTTTTATGTACTTTCTTTTTCTCTTCCCGGTGAGGATGTTCCCGGTTGAAGTTTATGTTTGTAATATAAGTACAATATTCCTTTTAATCCAAAGTGCAATTATATGCACCTTTAAGTATTTGATGTGTTACATTTGATTTCATTTTAGAATTCATAGCGATAATGTTTTCACCATCCCTATCCGTGTTTTTGTCTGATTTTTTACTTCTGAAACGGTTTAACGTTTATGTCATGAAGGAGGAAATTCCGCTATGGGAATATTTTTGTAACATGCGTTGTATGTTTAAGAGTTATTCCATCTTAGAAATATTTACTCGTTAAAACAAACTTGTTTAGAAGTGATCCCGTCGTAGGAATATTAAATTCGTTAAGAATAGCTCTATTCAGAAATGGTCCCATCATAGGAATGCTTTTTTGCTAAGTGCAAAATCCGTTTAGAAGAGATTTCGTTATGGGAGTGTTTTGTCGTTAAGAATTGCTTCGTTTATAAACGATTCCATCATAGGAACATTTATTTGTATAACGTTGCTCCGTCTAGGAATTCTGTCCGTTGTGAATTAATCTGTTTCATCTTTTTGGGAGCTTATAAATATTCCGTCTAGAATTGTATTCTTTTTGCGGTAATGATCGTGTGGGGGTGCCTAAATTTTATAGGGCTTTGTTTTTGGCCTTATGGTTAAGGTCTTACTGGAGTTAGGGGATAATCTCGCCAAGACTTCCCTTCTTCCCCTGTGAACGTGCGCTACTTTCAGGTGGCTAGCCGGAAAAGCCATTCACTAGGTTGCCCCCATTGAGAGAAGGTCTTTTGCCTTTCTGGAAGGGCTTTTACGTTTTCTTAACGTATATTTATTCAAGTATTTGCGCTTTGGATTTCGGATTCCGTCAAAATGCTAACGCTAACATCTATCTGAAAACGTTTTTAAATTTGCTGAAACATAAAAGAAAACAAATTTTTGAATGTTCATCACTTCATTGAATCTTTCAGGTTGCTACATAATAGCTTCCGTTCCATGACGGATACAAAGGCTTCCGTTATAACGGTAAGCATAAACAGATAATTTGATATCAACTAAAATACTTCTTCAACTTGGTGGCATTCCAAGTCCTTGGGATGACTTCCCCTTTCAAAGTTTCCAGTTTGTAGGCTCCTTGGCCTGTAGATGCTGTGACCTTGTAAGGGCCTTCCCAATTTTCTGCCAGCTTTCCTTCAGGAGCATTCTTTCCGCCAACATCGGCGCGACGGAGAACCAAATCACCGGGATGAAAATCCCGTGAACGAACTCTCTTGTTGTATCTTGAAGCCGTGACTCTCTTGACGGCAGCTTCAGTGAGTGCCGTGTAGGACCTTTTTTCGTCCAGCAAATCCAACTCTTGTTGGATAGCTGTGGAATTGTCTTCCTCATTTAGGGGGTAAGCTGTTCTCCAACTTAACTCCCCAATCTCCACCGGTATGACGGCTTCAGTGCCATAGGTAAGCCTGAACGGTGTCTCTCCCGTCGTGGAATGAGGTGTGGTTCTGTAAGCCCACAGGACGTGGCATAGTTCTTCAGCCCAACTTCCCTTTGCATCGTCCAGTCTTCTCTTCAATCCCCTCAGGACTACCCGGTTAGCTGCTTCAGCCTGGCCGTTAGTCTGGGGCTGTTCAACAGATGAAAAATGTTGAGTGATTTTGAAGTCCTCCATGAGTTTTTTCATTTTCTTATCAGTGAACTGCGTTCCGTTGTCGGTAACAACAGAATGTGGGACTCCGAACCTGGCTAAGATATTTCTTTTGAAGAACTTGATGACGTTGGCAGCGGTGATCTTCGCTAATGCCTCAGCTTCGATCTATTTAGTGAAATAATCAACGGCAACGATCAGATATTTCAATTGCCCCGCTGCCATTGGAAAGGGTTCTAAGATATCCATCCCCCACTGATAAAAGGGCCACGGGATGGTGAGACTGTGGAGTTCTGAAGGAGGAGAATTGTATACGTCTCCGTGTTTTTGGCATTTCTCACAGGCCTTTACAAATTCTTTGGCATCTGCGACCATTGTAGGCCAATAGTATCCTGCCCGGAGTATTTTCCTTGCTAATGCTCTCCCGCCAAGATGTTGGCTTGCAATTCCTTCGTGGACTTCTTCCAAGGCGTAGATGGCTTTCTCTCCTTCTAGGCATTTGAGTAGGGGTGTGGAAAACCCTCTCTTGTACAACTGCCCGGACACAATCGTATGTGATGGAGCCCTTCGTTTAACCAACGCTGCTTCTTCTTTGTTCTTTGGGAGCTCTCCGGTTTCTATGAATCGTATCACGGGTAAGATCCAGGAGGTCTTACCGCCGTCTCCGTCAAGGGACATAACCATCGTTTTCTCCGCTATGCTGGGCGCTTCTAACGTTTCCTGGATAAAAGAATGGTTCACACCGCTCCTTCGTGTGCTTACTAATTTGGATAGGACGTCGGCCCTTGTGTTTTGCTCCCTTGGAACATGCATAATCTCAAAATCTTCAAACGTGTTGATGGTTTCCCTTATCACCGACAAGTACTTCTGTAACAAAGGTTCTTTGGCCTGTGCTTCACCCTTCACCTGCTTTACCACCAACTGGGAATCTGTCCTCAGTTTCACTTCTCTTGCCCCTAGTTCTCGCGCTAGCTTCAGGCCGGCAATGCAGGCTTCGTACTCGGATTGATTGTTCGTGGTGGTGAACGAAAACCTTAAGGATACTTCTATCATTAACCCTTCATTGCTTTCCAGGATAAGGCCTGCTCCGCTCCCTTTGCTATTGGAAGATTCGTCTGTAAAGATGGTCCATTTTGTGCATGGTTCACTGGTTGCCGGAGTCATCTCCGCCAAGAAATCAGCAAAGGGCTGGGCTTTCAAGGCCTTCCTGCTCTCAAATGTGATGTCAAATTCTGAAAGTTCAACGGACCACTTTGTCATACGTCCAGCTAGATCAGGTCTGAACAACACCTGCTTGATTGGTTGGTCCGTCCTTACCACTATTGAGTGCGCCAAGAAATATCTTCTTAACTTCCTCGCTGCTGTTACTAACGCCAATGCTACCTTCTCAATCTTCTGGTATCTCACCTTAGCTCCGGCTAGGGCCTTGGATATGAAATATACCGGATTCTGGTTGGCGCCAGTCTCTCTTACCAACACGGCGCTAACGGCTTCACCCGATATTGCCAGATATAAAAACAGCGTCTCATCTTCCATAGGTCTGGACAATACTAGTGGTTGGGAGATATTGTCTTCATCTGAGCGAAAGCTTTTTCACACTCCTCCGTCCACACGAAATCTGTTTCTTTCCTTAGCAACTTGTAAAACGGCAATGCATGTTGCGCGGATCTGGAGATGAATCTGTTTAGCGCGATGAGCATCCCGTTTAGCTTCATAATCCCTTGCTTTGTAGACGGGGCCTCCATCCGGATTACGGCTTCACATTTATCTGGGTTTGCCTCAATCCCTCTTTCAGTCAAATAAAACCCCAAGAACTTTCCTGCTCTGACTGCGAATGTGCATTTCTCTGGATTCAACCTCATGTTAAACTCCCTGACTTTGTGGAAAATTGCCTCTAGATGGATGCTATGTAGGTTCTCTTCTGCTGATTTGACGATCATATCGTCCATGTATACTTCAAGCATCTTGCCAATCTCGCCTTCAAAAACTCTGTTCATCATTCTCTGATAAGTGGCTCCAGCGTTTTTTAGCCCAAACGGCATTACGTTATACCGGTAATTCGCTCCTTCCGTCATGAAAGCTGTTTTATCACGGTCTTTCATGGACATGGGAATTTGGTTGTAGCCGGAATAAGCACCAAGAAAACTCAGCAGTTTGTAACCTGCTGAGTCATCAACCAGTTTGTCTATATTCGGAAGTGGGTATGAATGCTTTGGGCAGGCTTTGTTGAGGTCTGTGTAGTCTACACACATTCTCCACTTTCCGGAAGACTTCCTTACCAACACGACATTAGACAACCATTCCGTGTAGTGAAGCTCAGAAATGAAATTCGCCTTCAATAATCTGTCAACGATCTCCTGTGCAGCTTTTGCCTTCTCCGGGGATTGTCTTCTCCTTCTTTGTGCCACATATGGGTATCTTTCGCTGACATTCAAATTGTGGCACGCTATTTTAGCGTCTATCCCCGACATTTCACTAGGTGAAATTACGAATAAATCAGCGTTCTTCCTCAAACATTGGATAAGGTCTCTACGGACATTCGTTGGCAAGTTGGTCCCAATCTTAACCTTCCTATCCGGATGTTCGTTCAGCTTCACCTCTTCAAACTCTCCATCTGGTATAGGCCTACTAGATTCTTGCGGGAGCAGTTTCTGTTGGTAACTCTCATCACCAGATACGCGGTCAATAGGATGTATATCGATCTTTGCGACATTGACATCTAATAGTTCGGATCGTGGTGGTCTTACCTGCTCTGGCACATCTACCCGAAGAATCTCTTCAGCCTCTACCATTTCTACCGCATCCAACTCTCTCTGTAGCTCCTTATAACACTTCTTCGTTCCTACTAAATCTGCCATAACGGTGACCACCTGGTTTTTCTTGCCGTGGTACTTCATCTTCAAATGAACAGTTGAAGGTACTGCCCCAAGGGCAGCCAGGGTAGTCCTCCCAAGTATGCAATTGTACACGGCTTTGCATGGTACTACCAGGAACTGGACCGGGACGGTTACCTCAGATTCTGCAGTCTTTCCGTCTCCAAAGGTTACTTTCAACGTTAAGAATCCCAATGGCCTTGTTAGAGAGCCATTGAATCCCTTCAAGTCCGACCCTTCATAAGGGGATAAATCTTCCTTTTTCAGTCCCATCTTGTCAAACAAATCTTCGTACATAATGTCACACGAACTCCCTTCATCGATCAAAATTCGGGACACATCAAAGCCGGCAATGGTTGCCATGATTATTAGGGGAAGTAGCTTGTTTGGTTTGTTGCCAATCCTCTCGTCATCGGAGAACCCAAGGATAGGCCTTCTAGGTGCGGTGCTTGTTGACGGTGTATCTTCTATCTTTGACGCGGAAAAAATTTCCGCTATCGTTCTCTTGATGGTTCCTCTTGACGGCCTACCGGTGGTTAGGAGCCCTCCAGTAATGGATCCAATGAAAGGACGCTTGCCTTTGCTCTTAACTACTTCTTCGTCGTTGGAACTGGAATCTTCTTTCTCTTTATTCCTCCTTTTCGAAACCGAATCGATAGCATTCCGGCTAGATTCTTCCCTCCTTGGTGACCGTTTCCGTTTAGGAGATTCACTCTTTTTGCGGCTTCTGGTGTTGTTTTCGCGGTAGAGTCTTGCATCTTTCCTATCCTTCTATCCGTCTTTGGTATAACGGTTCAATTTCCCCTATCCTTCGATGGCATCTTTCAGGTGTATACAATCGTTCGTATCATGACCATAGCATCTGTGAAAACGGTAGTATTTAGACTTATCCGCCTTCGGGGATTCTTTGATTGTCTGGGGAAACTTCACCCCTTCATCCCGAAACTCCGCATTGATACACTCTCCTAGAATCTTATCTATGGAAGTGTTGAGAGGAGTATACTCTGAAAATCTTGGCCTAGGCATTCTCATTTTCCCTTTGCTGTATCTTTCATGTTCTTTCCTTCCGTCATGGTGTTTGTCTGAGGATTTTGCTTTTTCTGCTCCCTCAGAAATAAGTTTTTCCTCATTGTTGATGTATGGTTGAGCGCGTCTCAGCAGTTCACTCATGTTTTGTGGCTCTTCTAATCCTAGTTTCTCCTTGAACATGGAGTCTTGCTTTAAACCCTTTTCAAAAATGAAGCACATAAGCTTGTCATCGGCTCCTTTCACATCAACCGCTGCACAAGTAAACCTCTCGATGTATTCTCTGAGGGTTTCCTTCCTCCCCTGGACGATGGCACTTAAGGTGGCAACAGATTTAGGCTGTTTCCGCCTAGAAGTGAAGTGGGAAGTAAACTCTTTGCAGAGTGTTTTCCACGAATCTATAGATCCTTCCGGTAACGCTTTGAACCACGTCATAGCAGCAGCTTTGAGTGTTAAGACGAACAGTTTGCACTTAACAGAACCACGTGCGTCATAATAATCCAAAACGGTGTCTACGTGTTCAATGTGTTCGTCTAGGTCACCGGTTCCATCGTAGCTTTCCAGCTTTGGGGGTTTCTCCAGAACTTTCGGTATTTTACAGCTAGAAATCCTGGTGGCAAAAGGACCACGGGTGCGGGGAGGACGCGATGGGTTAGGACGATCTTCTCCGCGTCCAGGTATGTGGGAAGGCGAACCTTCACCATTTTCCCCATTTTGGCCTCCCTTGCCGTTGCCTTCGCCATTTCCGCCGGCATATCCGCCACCGCTCCGGTGCTTGGATAGAGGCATACCATCGTTCCTGGTTCTATGGGTCTTCCTAGACTCGGCTTCATCATCCGGCTTGGATCTTACCTTGCCGGATTTGCTCCTTGCTGATTCTGGTACAGCAGCTTCGCTTTGAGCTTGAACCTGTAGTTGTTCAACTCTCACCAACCTTTCCTTCTGCTCTTGTAACAGAGTGAGGATCGCCGCCAAAGTGTTGTTGTCAGTTGTGGCAGCGGCTACTGCTGCGTCATTGGTTGGTGGTGGTGGAAGAAGCTGCTCCTGGGTCCGTTCGTCATCTTCCATGACTCTAATTTCACTCCTAACTCTGTTGCGAGTACTCACAAAGGGAGTGGAATGTGTTTCCTCCTGAACTGGCGATAGAGCATGAGGAATCTACTCAGAAGCATTCCGCAAGCTGACGGAAGACGATGCTCTGGTTGGTTTTGTCCCTTTCGTAGCCACCATGGTTAAGAAATTTGGAAAAGGTAACTTAGAACAGATTTATCAGGCTTGATGCTGATAAATGGAAGAAAGAGTTCGAGAAAATCAACAAATGATTTCCCACAGACGGCGCCACTGTTCTATTCGGTCCAAGGTATTAACTCCATGAAGTAAAGCTATGGTGGTGATTGATAATTATTATGGTAGTTCAGCTCCTTGACAAAGGGGGGGGTTCCTGCACAAAAAGGGACTCCGACGCTCAAGTCAGTAAGTATGCAAGAAGGGAGAAATAGGGTTTCAAAATCATACCATGAGGTGATGTCAAACCACCTATTTATAGGAGTTCTGCCCTGATGGATAAGAAGGATTCCTTGTAGGAATCCTGGCCGTTGGAATTTGTGACGGTTTATCCAACAGTGGAAATCCCAAGACATAGCCCTGTCCGCCTACAGCGTGTCTACTGTAGCTCCAGGGTGGAAAGCACTTGGGAGACGAAACGGGTTGCTCATATATTAATGGGCCTGGACCTAAGTGTGTATTGGGCTTTGGCCAGTCCAGAACAGCCATCAAATGTTGCATTTAACTCTAGCAAATTTTTTGCTCTCAATTGAAATCTTAAAACCATCAAGTGAACCTATTGATATGACCGTAGCATTTAAAATAATAAGGAATACAAAGCAACTCATATTTTTATAATAAGGAATTTAAAATAATGATTTTTTATAGTTTGAAAGAAATTTACAATAATGTGTATGATATATTATGGTATTATGGTAAAGTATATAAATGGGAATTAACTGGCAATTTTTTTTTGACGCAATGTAAATTAACTGGCAATATAAATTAGGAAAATTTTAAATTGAAAATAATGATTCTTGCCAATTAAAATTTATACTGAAATTAAAATATGTTATTTTTATGCAATTTATTAATAATATAAATACTGAATTTTTTTTTATATTTAGTTTCTAATGTAAATTTTTTACATGTACATAAATGATACTTTAATTTTTTACTCATAATTTGTTTTTTATTCTAAATTTGATTTATATCGGAAAAATTTAAAATGTAAATGTTTAAATTTTTGTAGACAAAAAACACATAAATCTAGAAAAGCCATAAGGTATGTCAAGTAATTGTAGAACAAAAAACTGTCGAAACTGAAAAAATAGAGGGAGGATGGTTGCTATAAAATGGAGTAATAGAAATTCAATAAAAATAAAATAAACTATTGTTTTATTTGATCAAATGAAAAAAATAAATAAATAAAGCACTGCTATAACATATATATCTTCATAATTTTAGGACATGCAAATTCGCTACGCTGCAAAATTAGTTGATGATCAATATATATGGTATATTCCAAATACTTAAAACTGAAATGAAAAAATACAACACAGTATAAAGATAATTACAACATTGTACAATAGTGATTGTTTAAAAAGGTATACAACAACAGCGACTCTCAATAATTTTCTTCACTAATCTTTGATGTAATACAGCAGCATCAAGCTTTGATGTAATACTTTTTTATTTTGACACTTATCAAATAGAAAGTTGAAAAATATTAAAGTTACTGCTTATAAAAACGTGAGATGAGTGTGTGTGTGTGTGAAAAAAGTATCTATGAGTCTCTTATTTATAGACCATAAAAAATAAACCCTAATTTGGTTCATGGTTGATTTTGGGCTGAGGTTTAATTCCAATTCGGAGGGAAAATTGGCGGCTACCAATTTATTTTAATTTGAATCAGTCACAAAATAATTAGTATATTAAAGGTATTTAATTGATTAATTTCTATTTCTACATTTTAGACAATAAACACTTTCTATATGTCTGCCTCTAATTCATGTAAGAATTTATTGTTTTTGCATCTAGTTATTTCTGCCACATTATTTCTGTCGTACCAAATATTCAAATTGTGATGCCAATTCATGTAATAAATTATTTAGTACATTAAAGATATTCAATTGAATTATTTCTATTTCTATATTTCTACATTTGAATAATTGAATTCTTTCTATATGTACGCCTCAAATTCAATAAATCTTTTTAAAAAATATAGTATTAAATTAATGTTTATAATTATATTACGTAAATGTTTTTTTACATTGGAATAATTATGTAAATTCGAAATTATAATTATATTGGAATAATTATGTAATTTTTTTTTTGTTTTTTGAAAAATATAATTTTTTAAAAATAAAGACTTATGAATATGATTTTACATAATTTAAAATATGATTTTACATAAATTATTTTCACAATTAAAATTCAATAAAAACCACATTAATGAGCCTTATGAAGAAGTAGTGACCATGGACGTAATAAATACTCGATGAATGTGAGAAGAACATTTAAATATTTCTTAAAATAGTTTTCTTATAGTGGATTCGTAAATAGTATATATATAGATATAGAATATAGATAGATAGCATTTTTTCATACCCACATTTATTAGCATTATTATTATTATTATCTTATCATGAATATTATTATTCAATCTACATTCATTCTATATATATATAAGAAAAATAAGTATCATTTTTTTATTTTGAAAAATATTCAAAATATTCTATTCAATTTTCGGATGCCACATCTTTTTAATTTATTATTATCATTTATAGTAATAGTACATCAAAGCCATCATTTTTTTAATCTATCTATATCTATATATAAGACAAACACAATTTTATTATTATTATTATTATTATCATTATACGTTTAAAAATAAATCAATATTTTTCTATTCTTAATTTATAATTTCATTGATTTGAATTCATTTTTTAAACATTTCGTTAAATAAAAAAACCTAATGCAAAAATTATTTAATTTTTTAATAAAAGACTAATGTAATATTCAGATTTGAAAATTTAAATATGAATTTAAAATGATGTACATAAAAATAATTATAAAATAAGGTGGTTCTAATCCATCATCATTAACAAATTAAAGATTCAAATAATGGTCCCATAAGTTTAAAAGTGGAATATCTAGCCCACTAGGCTACTTGACAAAAAAAATAAATTCAAATAATGAATTCAAATCAATTAAAAAACAATATTTGTACTGTTAAGAACAAGAATGTCAATAAAATATTGTTACATGAATGTTATTTATTGTAAATATTTTTTCATCATCATGAATTTGATTGTGTACATTTTGCTATAAATAGTACTTTCACATTCAACATGCTTCATACGATTTTGATATTCACTCATAAAATTCAAAATTCAGCCAAAAACCTTTATTTTGTGTCCACCAACATATATTCTGGCAAATGTTTAACCTATTATTTGTGCAATGATTTATTTTCGCTATGTCATTTCATTCTCTATTTTGTGACTCATATTATTTGCTTCTTCTCTTCAATATATACCAATTTTCTTTTTTTTAGTATATTCTATATTTTTATATTTTAATGATTCTCTTTTATTTTTTTTCTTCTCAGGAATGTGATCGTAAGGAAAGTTAAAGATAGAACATTAACAAATATCTTTGCAGTCTTAAAACCAATTTAAGATGTGTACGTAATAGAAAATAACAATTGGTTAAATGACATACTTTTTATGTAGACGTTAGACGAAAAAGTCATTAAAAAAAGATATCTCTCAAGTCTCTGTTTTTCGTCAAATTTTATAATTTAGTCTCTGTTTTATATTGTTTAGTGAATCTCTAAGCTAGGTAAAATTTGTATGCATAATTTTAAATCTTTTTACCTCAAAAAGAATTTAAAATCCCTATATGTACGTATTTTGTAAGTTTTTCCATGTTATCTCATTCAATTGACACTAATGGATTCGTAAAAAAAAATTGACATTAATGGTGAATAATATTCGTATAATAAATAGGTTATGCATGTGTGATATGATAGAATAAAAAACATTTGTTGGAAGAAGTCAATCTTTTAAATAAATTTCAGTTATCTTAAAGGAATTAATCTCTGCAGTTATGCGTAGAAGATACCTTTAATTTACAAAAAAAAAGAATTCAATAGCTTCTTGACGCAATAGTATAATATTAATCTAATTAGAGTGTTGCAGTTACTAATGCACCCTGTTTGCATAAAAAAAAAGCTTCTTGGCACCAAAAAAAAAGGGAACATATCAACTTTATTTAACGAAAAATATTGCTTTTATTTAAGTTTATAATCTTAATGAAGTAAATTACTTTAGTGCATGAAAAACTAAAATAATGATTATTTTCTTATTGCCTTTAAAGAAATCAACGGTTTTGTTTTTTAGAATGTACTATATCACTATAAAAAATTTGAAATATATTTGGCACTTGATAAAATTAATTTTATTATTATTTTCATCAATTATTTTTAAAATTAATAGATTGCTCAAATTCTATTTTTGTTACTGTATTATGAGCATTTAATTGATTCAAATCAATTCTTATTATTTTCGTCAAAAAATTGATTCAAATCAAATCGATTCTTATTTAAAAAGATTCTTGATTTTAGCATTCAATTGATTCTGATTTTTATGAGATTTTTTGCTTATTTCAAGAGATGGTCGGTTAATTATAGGGCTTTTTATAAAAGTTTATGTTCCATCCAAATATTATATCAAAATCAACAAAAATAAAAATAAATCATACAATATATTAAAAATATATGATTTTATATAATAAATTTAAATAAATAATAGATTTTTTTATTCTTAAGCTCAATATGAAAAAGCAACTCCCCTAAGGGTTCCTTTGTATTATTCTTATTTTATTTTACTTTAATATATTTCATTAGAATATTTTTTAGGTTAGTAAAAAAAAAAGGATATTTTTTAGGTGGCTTATTCAGGGTGCCAATTTAGTTAAAATGTCTTAGTTGTCATATTTACATTTTTGTGGCCTTTATATTAAAAAAACAATATAAAAAATATACAAAATAATGATATTGAGCGAGAATTGTTGAAAGTGTGATACGACAATTGACCTTCTAAAATTTTGATTAAATATATCTATTTTGAGGGTTAAATATATATTTGCTAACTAAAAAATGGTGACCTTCTAACTTTACTTCTCTTTATTAGTTTTTCATATATTTTTAGTTCATAGCAAATCATACTTGCACTAATAAGTTTTAGTCCTTAATGTTAAACTAATATTTATTTTGAATAAGATGTATGTTTAATACATCATAACAAGTTAATTTATAATCTTCGTGATTTTAACTCAGTTGAAAGAGATATTTCACTAAATATGGAGGGATCATGATTCAAACCCACTTATTTAACTTTAAAGGGTTGAACTATAACCAATAGACTATCTCATAGAAAGAAAAAAAATAGGTTAATTTATCAAGAAATGACTCAAAATTTGATTTTGATAAATGATTTTTATTACTTTTATCTTAAAACTTTTTCGATTTTCATATTTAATTCATATAATGTTAAAAAAATCTAAATTTTATTAAATGAACTTTATATTGTATTTTAAACATGCATATACAAAATACTTTCAAAGATTTCAAAGTTTAAAGATAATTTAACAAATTTAGTTTTAGTGGACACTAAAACTTTTTTTGGACTAAAAAACAACGATATTCATTCATTCAAACAGATAAAGTACATCAATAGCTATCACTACATGTCCAAGTTAATTTGTTAAAAACAAAAAAGGGTGAATTTGGGAACAAGCTCACAACATCTGAGTTAATAACATAAAATGGTCTGATGTCAACAAATGTGAAGAATCCTACAATTAATGTGACAAAATTCAAATATCTAGAATAGTCATGCCTTCAGATCTGCAACGTTGATTATGCTAATATTATTGAATATGCATTGGGTTTATATCGAAGCAAACCTGTAAATCTGAACAAACAAAATACCGTACCAAAATGGAATGTCAAAAATAATTGGAATTTTTTATAAAATCATGAACTATGCATAAAAAATATATTTAATTCCTGATTTTTTTAAAAATTATAATTTTTTTTGGGAGTGATTTTCATAATTCTTTACACATTTCTACATAATTTAATTAAAATAAAATATAAATGCTACACATGAATTGAATTAAAAAAAGAGACTAAAAGTGGTGATTGAAAATTTTATAGCGGTTAAAAGTTTAATAAAATTTTTAGAGGGATTAAAATCAAAATTGAGTATATTTATAGTGACTAAAAACATATTTGACCCTAAAGTATATAGTTAATAAACTGCAAAATTATGCAAATGTATAATTACTATTAAAATTTAATAAGAACAGAGGATGTCTCAAATTTTTTTATTGTTAAACTATAAAATAAAAACTATTATCTTTATACGTAATTTATTTTAGTTTTATCTAATCAACTGTAAAAACAATCTATTTAAATAAATTATTTTTAAAACAAAATTCAAAATGAACTATCTATCAAACAGTTGTTTTTTTTTACAATTTTTACCTTTGTTATTTTTTTCCCCCGTGCATCGCACGGGCTCCACACTAGTACTAATTAAATATGAGTTCCACAATTTAATAAGATCTCTTAAGCAACCAATCCTTTTGATAAAACAGTTAGTACAATTAATCTAACTTTTGTCTATTATCGAACAAGCAATCTTGCAAGCTCTATTGCAGCCACATCAACCAAAACTAGACATCCTCTATGACTCTATGTTGCAGCACTCCATTATTTGTTTTTACTTGAGCCATGACACACCAAATTTTCACTACACACCATAGAAGAACCACATCATAGGAGCATGTCATAAATATATCACTAATTATTAATCACACACTAAAGCATGACATGGAATTAAGACACCATGAACACCATACATAAAAAACCAAATGATATAATTCAGAGTGATTATAAGTGTCGGTACCTTTGTCTTGTCTTTAAAGATAGCATTTTTCTATTGTTCACCCTATTTAAGGTTTGGCAAAATGAAATCTATAAGATAACCGGATGTGGCTTACCGCGATGAAGAGAGAAGATGACCAGAAGCATCGCAGTGGCGGCAGGTTATAAAGCCAGCCCCAATTCCACAACAAGCTTTAATGCTGCCAACGGCACGTGTTCATCACCGTCATATAAACCACATCAAATTTTGACCTTTAATCAAATAAAATAGAAAAAATTATATTGAAGCAAAATCATAAATACTTGACTATAATCATAATGCTCATAAATCACAACTTTTTAAACCTCGCCATGTAAGGATAGGCAACCTCCACTACATTAATACCTTGTGCCTTATCGGGAGCGATGTTACAGAGAGTAAGTTCTATAGTGAGTTGTTGAACTCCAAGTCTCTCATATGATTTGAAAGTATCTACATAACGATTAATTCATGTCAATTTCACAAACCATCACTACTCATGAATCCTCTAAAATGCCAAACTAAACTACTAAGCATTTTCTTGAGTGAGTACACAAACATAATCACTTGGTAAGTACATAAACACTTGGTGAACCGTCCTCCCTTAAAAGCTAGCTATCATGTTGGAGGAGCGAAGCATCCCATACTACTTGATAATCATAATCATATATATTGATACCAATACCAACAACAAATCAATTGCTATGGCCAAATCCTTTAATTTGTTATGCACACTAAAACTCAAACACCACTTTCACAAAGCCAACAATCTTATACAAGTTAAGCAGTGTTTGGTTTCTGGTTTTTTGCTTACTATGATTAATCTAAATTCTAAATTTAGTCACTCGGTGATAAGTTATATCATCTAGCTTACTATGATAACACTTAAATTCTAGTTTTATCAACATGTCAATTTCTATTACATGTTATCTTATTCCTTTGGAATCCTTTTTACAATGATTATATTGTGGCGTGTCAATTATGCAATGTGAACTATGGCATGCTTCACAGAGTCAAAACTAAATTAAAATGTTAGAAAATACTAACTCCGTTCCTTTTTACTTGTCGTTTTAGAAAAAAATATTTGTTTCTTTTTACTTGTCGTTTTGGCAATTTAGGTTATATTTTGCCTATTATACCCTCTTTCTTATTTTATTTTATTGACTAAATTTTGTATAATTTTTTTTGTTGAAACAATATAATCTTTTTATTGTATACAAATTTTGTTTGGTTTTAAATAAAATTTGTTACAATTTTTTAGGAATAGATAATGTTTGTGAAAAAGTAGGAAATTATTGGTGGATTAAAAATATGATATATATTTTAAAAAGGGCATAATAGGAAAATAAGGTACAAAAATATACTCTCCTATTTTGATCTTTTTTTTCTAAAACGACAAGTAAAAAGGAACGGAGGTAGTACTATTTTATTAGATAAGATAAAATGAAACATATTCTATTAGTATATGTTTATTAGATAAGATGACACTAGGTGATGTGCAAGCTTCCATACCATGTCATGTTATAAGTTATTTCAAATGCTAAAAAATGATTTATTGCACAATTAGAAGAACTACATAACCATTACAGCACAATTGATAAACTACATGAAAATTAAAGCACAAGTTCCTTTAATGGATTGCAACCTTACCTAGTTTACCTCTTCAACATAAGTTGCCTCCGCCATATATCCGTGTATGCTTCTAGGAACAATGATCAACAACCAAGAACAAAATACAGTAATGCTCAAAATTTTCCAAACCTGAATCGAATAAAAAGCAAGAAATGAATTAAAAACATCAAGCTAAAAACGTACAAAAAACTTGTTAAATCAAAGAAAAACTTCAAGTTAAAAATGATAATATGAAATTAGGGTTCAAGATTGGGCAAATTCTTCCCAATGCTATCTTTAAGAGGAAATAATAGAAAAATGCTATCTTTAAGAGGATGTATGAGTGTTATAGTTCAAGCAATAGAGTATAGCATGTATGAGTGTTACTCTATTGTAGCACTCATACAAGCTACTCTATATAGAGCAGGTTTTGTAAACTTCCTTTTCCAACCTCTTTCTCTTGCTGCAACCATGTCATCTGTCCCCTGTTATCTGTCTCCTGTTTCCCACAATAAAAACACAAGAGAAAGCAACCATATCCTGCACATGGGAAGCAAGTACAAAGAGATGCAGCAAAGATCAATATGTAATGTAAGCTTGTTGGAATAAGCCCTAACAGCTAATCTATTTTCATAGTATTTACTTTAGGAGTTTGAATATAAATATGACATTTCTATATTATGTTTGAAAGAGTCCAAAAAGAATAATAAAGTCACTAGAATAGATAGTCCGTTTAATATTGAGTGTGACTTAATCATGAGATTCTATTAAACATAAGGACGCTATTCTTAAAGTATCCGTAGTCGAGCTTTAAGGTGACGTGGGATAACCTTAAAGCATAAAGACTATTATGAAGATAGACTGATGATCGCATCTCATGGATCATAGGATAAGGAGTTATCAAGTCTTGACATAGGTATAAATATTAGGAGTAATATTTATACTAGATTGACCCGCTATGAGAGTACTACATGGAATGTTATGTAATGTGTCATAAGTCACTCTCATGGTGATAATGGTGTAACCCACCCTTCAACCTGAAACCACTATGGACCCTAGAAGTAGAGTCAATTGCTTTATCACTGATCTAACATTGTCCGTAACTGGATAATCAAAAAGGCAGTAGATGGGTACTTCACAAAGCATGCTGAGGGACAGTAGTGACCTAGATGGAATTTGCCAATCCTACATAACAGGATAAATGTCTATGGGCCCAATATTGAACTAGACAAGGATGACACAGTCTATGCCTTGTGTTCAATATAGACATAAGGGCAAAGGGGTAATTGTACACGACTAATATTATCACATAATGTTTTGTTAAGATCACATAAACATTCCGTGACTTGGATAGCAGTGAAGTGTTGCTAGATACCTATCACTGTTTATAATATTAAATAGATGATTTAATATTATTACCAACGTTACGGAAACCTACAGGGTCACACACAAGGACATTGTAGTGTGAGAATTGAGAACACCGTAAGGTACGGTGCACTTTAGAGAAATAAATATATATTGTGACAAAGTATCACAAATTAATGATAAGCGGTACACCGTAAGATATGGTGGGCGCGCGTGCACATGAGTAGCAAGACTCATGGGGCGCGCGCCCTAGGCTTGTCTTAGTGGGCTTTTGATTCAAACTTATCTTGTTGGACAAGACAAGTATTTATCTTGGAGAGCAAGCTAATAAACTCTATAAATAGAGATCTTGTACAAGAGCAAAAAACACAAGAGAAATTCATAAGAATTTTAGGGTTACTTGAATCCTAAAATTATTTCTCTATTTCTCTCTCTCTCACAAAGTTCCTCATTCATAAGCTAGCACTTGGAGTGAAGGAAAGCTGTTCGTGTGGACTAGTTAGAGACATTGTTGTTCATCCTTCAACGTTTGTGATCAATCAAAGGGTTCTACGCTTCAAGAGGTAAAACCCTAAACACATAATCATGTCCATTCGTAAGGAACATTAAAGGAAATTTTTTGAATTCCGCTGCTTAAACTATCTCGATTTTCCTTCACAGCCATCATACTTCAGAACAACATTCTAATCAAACAAACCTCTTCAAAACGAAGATGTA
The DNA here is from genome assembly GCA_951804385.1 of Trifolium dubium. NCBI lineage: Eukaryota > Viridiplantae > Streptophyta > Magnoliopsida > Fabales > Fabaceae > Trifolium > Trifolium dubium. The sequence continues at coordinate 15,519,771 of OX638066.1, forward strand.
TGGAGATATGTTTACCGCCGTTCATGCTTTGCTTCCTCATTCTTGAGTCCAAAGATTCACTCAAGGTCAATGTGGGACTTGAATATCGTAAAGCCTCATAATTTGCTAAGTATCTGAGACGCTGGACAGCAGGAGGGGCATCAAATGACAATCTATTAGCAAAAGGTAAAATCCTTATAACCCTGCATGATTAAATAAGGAAATTTATAAACAGCAAACACAATAGTTTTCCTCTTACCAAATTACAACAATATGAGATCATCAAACATTATAGCATAAAAATTCAGTTGATATTGTGTTGGCGTTTTTGTTTGTTGGCTATTGAAATTCCTGGCACGCTATGCACAGTGTGGAATACGATGTGCTAAGCACTTGCACAGTGCTGGATACGATGTGCTAAACACTTTATCAGGTTTAATACGCAATAGCACAAAATAAATAAAAAAGCAATAAATAAAAGAGACACAATATTTGTTGACCCAGTTCAGCGCACAACGGCAACCTAATCTGGGGGATACCAATCCAGGAAGGAATATCACTATGATGGTCCTAGTTCAAAGTTCTCAGCAAACGCTCCGTTTACAACTTATCACCTAGGCACTACCCAATGACTCTTCAACCTAGGAACTCCTAGATTAGAGACTCCATCTCTCTCCCTTACAACCTTACAGACGTCAAGGGTTTCAGTTAAGCACAAACAAATACTATTCTTGGAGACACACTCCTAAAAACTACACACTCGTACCTACAGGCTTAGAGTGTTGTAAAACCACAATGCCTACTCCTTACTTCACAGCTTAGGAGAGGAACACAAATACAACTCGAAGAGAACACACCTAAACTTGCATCAAGGAGATACAAGAAAGGTTCACAAATAAACACACGCAAAACCTAGAATACTAGTCTCTAGAAACAAACACGGCGTGAACAAGTCTCTCATCAGAAATAGGTTTAACAACTCTTTTAAATAGGCAGTAGACGTTCTTGTGGCACAAGCAACTTGGGCTTCATATTTGATCCAACCTAATTTCTTCATAATAAATAAAATATATCTTCTGAATAAATAAAATATATCTTCTTCAGAAATAAGCTTCATGGAGATTCTTGATAAAAATATATTTGACAATAATCTGAAGCATTAAATGCACAATGCATGATCCATGAGAGAGAAATAAAGATATTCTCTGAAAATATAAACCGCGCGTGCACATAGCCAGTACGTTGATACAGTGTTCGAAGCATTGTATCCATCATCCTGTCACAATGGTTTATCAACCAAAAATGCAGCCAATACCAAAGACTCAACAAACTCCCCCTTTGGCAAATTTTTGGCTAAAACAAATTGTGACCATCTAGAGGTCACATAAACAGATACTTCAGTTAAAGAAAAATTCTTTAACAAAAATATTTTCTTAAGATAAAACACATACGCATTAAGAGGAGCAGTAGCCATCCTTCAAAATTAGTAGAAATAGATGAGATAAGTCTTCTACCTTCTACACACATAAGAGAAACATGCAACAACGGAATATAGAATAACTACTTCGCCTTAAATCATTAGAAGCATAATCATTGAAAAGATGTCGAATCGAATGCTTCAACATTTTATCAACACATCTCCCCCTTTACATATGCATGGGGTGTTGGCATCATATCCAACATCTCCCCCTGCAGAACATAAATCAGTTCCCAGAACATATATCATCAGATAGAAGGTCATGTCAGAACACATCATAGCACATCAAAGGTCATAAACATAGTTTTTACTCCCCACTTTTTGCCACAAATTTGACAAAGTAGCAGTACCAAAGAGATCAAATAGTCAAGAGCTTATTACAGACCAACAAATATTCAGGAGCAACAAAAAAATAAACAGAATTTAGATAATACATTAGAAAATGAATTAATCAGAAGTGCTAGATTCAGACACTTCCAGTTCCTCTGTATCACCATCAGCTTTATCATCCTCAACTGCATCATCATCAGCAGCAACATCAGCACTCATACCGGCAATACCAACACCGGCTAGCCTTTCTTCCTCAACTTCCTCTTGCTTCAAAGCAGCAATCACCTTTTCCAGCTCAACCTTTTGCTCTTCCAGAGCTCTCACACTAGCTTCCATAGAACTGATCATAGCTTTCCTATTCATAGTGGTTGAAGGTTCGGGCACATATTTTCTCTTAGAGGACCCTGCTATATCAGTAGCATGGGTGCCTTCAAACAATTTAAAATGAAGAGAAAGAGGAGGCTTTCTCCTGATTAGTTCATCCTCAGCAGTCAAAATGTTTGGATGTTGAGACAGTATGATGCCACAAAGAAGTGTGGAAATGCAATAGGCAACTGAACAACCCATGACTTGCCATGAATCATTGTTTGTTCAAAAATATAAGCTCCAAAGTCAGCTTCAGTTCTTGTTCCTATAGCATGAATCATTCTAGCCAAAGCAATAGTGATATGGGAAGAGTGGGTAGTGGGAACCAAGTTGATATGCCCTATCCCATTCAACACAGCATACTTCACAAACAACATACATGACTGAACCTTACCCTTGGTTGGCCACACCTTGACCTGATTGGCAGTAATGGTTTTACACACAACATTATTTGTGACTTCCACCTCAGGGTAGCCACTCTCCTTCCTACTAAGGAACCTATTAATTATCATTGGAGAGAACTCCACACATTGGTTCCTAACATAGATTTTCTGATACTCCTTACTAAGAGGGTTGTCACAGTCTTCAGCAATATTAACAATAAATTCTTTAACTAGTTTTTCATAACAATGGCCTAACCCACTAACAGTTTTCATCAGACCAGCCTCTTCAATTAAAGTGATTACCTCTTTCCAAGCTAACGTATCATCAGATAGCTCCCTTTCCAGACCAATTCTTCTACCAAACACATACTTCCATTTGGAAGCACTATCAACAAAGTGGAATGACACATTATCAATGGGAACATCAGGCACATTGGGTGGAATGGTTCTCCCACTAACTTTCCTCTTGACTGACATGGTGCTTGGAGCATCCTCTTCAACATCTTCATCAGTGTCAGCAGCAACAATTTTCTTCCTCTTTAAATTCTTATTTTTGGAGAGGAAGGAAGTGCTTAGAACATCTTCTTCAACTTCATAGTCAGAATCACCTGTGGTGATTTTCTTTCTCTTGGAGGACAGTTTCATAGCAGGGATTTCTACCTTGCTATAACTTCTGCTAGGGCCATGAACAGGCTTCTTCATAGATTTAGTTGCTTCAGCTGCAACTTTCCTTTTCTTTGGAGATTTTGTTGCCTCAGCAGCAACTTCAACTTCTTTCCCCTTTCTTTCTCTGAGCCTTCTTCCAATACTAGTTGGTCCAGCCCTAGAAACATCAGTGGCTTTTACAATCACCACATCTTCTTCAACTGACACATCATTGTCAGTATCTTCAGCAATTTCCTCAGAAACTCCTTTTTCTGACTCTTCATGTGACTTAGACCCTTCATGGTCAACATTGTCATCTGTGTTGGTCTCCACACCAGTCACAGCCAGAGTTGGTGCCAAGGATGTTGCAACATCCGGCACAACTTTTTCTGCAGGAACACTTGTTGCCAAGGAGTTTAGAACATCTTCAATAGTCTTGTCGTTCACTGCATCTTCATCAACAACCTCATTAGCAGGCGAATCAGACACAGTCGCCGGTGGCTCTTCAGATCTCACATCAGTTTCCCCTTTTTCAGCAGTTGGGGTTTTAGTGAGATTTACACCAGTAGTTTCAATCTGAGTATCGCGAGGTGGTGTTGCGACAACAGTAGTAGCATTCGCACTTGCAGAACCTTGAATGTCAGAGTACAATTCTTGCATGGTGAAGTTGGATGAATATCTGGACTTTGATTGTTTGGATTTTGGCTTCTTGGTAGTTTTGTTTTTGGATTTAGGTTTTGGAGAGGGTTTTGAAGTTTTGGGTTTAAGAGCAGAGGCGAATGATGGATGAATCCTGGAGATGGGTACGACATCAGTGATGATGTCGCAGGGTTGTGGTTCAGGAGCGGTGGTGGATGACGGTGATTTGGATGGTGAGTGTGAGTTGGAGGATTCAGACATTGTTGAGGGAATGAGGAAGATCGTGAAGTTGGGCGAATGAGGAAGTGATGGGTTTGATTTGCAGAGAAGAAGAGTAAATGGTTTGGGAGATTTAGGTTTGAAAGAGTAGTGTGATGAGGAAGTGGAGAGGTTATAAGTATAGGTGGTTTTATTTTGGAAGGTAATAATCTGAAAAGATTTGAAATTAAAATAACCACCCAAAGATAGTGGCGTGTTTGTGTGGTTGGGATGGTCATGATTGACTTGATCAACGCACAACAATTGATGATAAGAGATTAAAGTAACTGCTGCACACCACACACCTTCTAACTGTAATTGCTACAATTCCTCATAGAGACAAATTCCTTACTTGCCTCTTAAATTCTCAAACTGAACTGCATCAAGTGCCTTAGTAAAAATATCTGCAATTTGCTCCTTTGTACCCACATGCTCAAGAGTCACAATTTTGTTTTCAACAAGATCTCTAATAAAATGATGACGAATGTCAATATGTTTGGTCTTGCTATGTTGAACATGATTTTTCGAAATATTTATGGCACTCTTGTTGTCACAGTACAGTGTTAGAACATCTTGTTCAACATCATATTCTTTCAGCATCTGCTTCATCCAAACAAGTTGTGAACAACTACTCCCTGCAGCTATATACTCTGCTTCAGCTGTAGATAAAGCCACACACAATTCAGCTTTTTACTAAACCAAGAAATTAGATTTTTGCCAAGAAAGAAACATCCTCCTGACGTACTTTTCCTATCATCTGCACTCCCAGCCCAATCAGCATCACAATATCCATATAGGGCAGAGTCTTCACAGTGAGAATACATCATCCCATAGTCACTAGTCCCATTTACATATTTTAGAATTCTCTTCACTTGGGTCAAATGACTTACCTTAGGATCTGCTTGATATCTAGCACAAACTCCAACAGCATAAGCAATGTCAGGTCTACTAGCAGTCAAGTACAAGAGGCTTCCAATCATACTTCTATAAAGACTTTGATCAACACTTACTCCATTTTCATCCTTGGTGAGTTTTAGATGAGTAGGTGCTGGTGTTCTCTTGTGTGTAGCATTTTCCATACCAAACTTCTTGACTATGTTTCTTGTATACTTGCTTTGAGATATGAAGATGGTGTTCTCCATTTGTTTAATATGAAGTCCAAGAAAATAGGTCAATTCTCCAACAAGACTCATTTAAATCTGAAGTCCAAGATGGTGTTCTCCATTTGTTTAATCAGAAGTAAACCTGGTTTCATAATTCTGTTGATGTTGATTTGGATTTGAATAGTTGTATCCAATTGCCATGGACTTACCACTTGGTACATTCTCCAGAATTTCTTCAAGCATGTCAGTTCCAGAGTTAAGCTGACTCACACATTTTCTCAAGTCATTCATTTGGATATTGACCTGAGTAACTTCATCCTGAGCTTGTGAGGCCTTCTCAACTTATAGATTCACTTCAACCTAGAGCTTGTTGATGGTTTTCTTCTGTTTCTCAAGGATCTTGCATAGTTCATTGTATCTAGTAAGTAGTTCTTTGTAGGTACATGGAAGTTCTTCATATGATACATCATCATCTTTGTCTGACTCACATTCTGAACTACAGATTCCTGTGAAGGCAACTACATGTCTAGCTGATTCATTTTATCCTTCTCAGTCTTCATCTGACCAAGATGCAGTCAGACCTTTCTTTTGCCTTTTTTGATAGGTTCCACACTCAGACCTTATGTGTCCATATCCTTCACATTCATGACATTGTACACCCTTGCTTTGACCATTCTTTTCTTCAGGTTTGACTTTCTTCAAGCTGTTTGGTTGCTTGTTGATGTCGAATCTGGTGTTCTGCCCACTTTGTCGATTCCTACCATCAACCCTTTTTAGCACCTTCTTGAACTGTCTCCCAAGCATGGCAATGGCATCTGCTATACTTTCTTCACTTTCAACTTCACTGAGATCTTTATCATCGTCTGTGTTTGAGACAAATGCAATGCTCTTGTTCTTTTTGTCCCCTCTATCATTTAGGACATTTTCAAAAGTTTGGAGGGATCCAACTAGTTCATCCATTTTCATGGTGGAAATATCATGTGCTTCCTCAATGGCTGTAACCTTCATATCAAACCTTTTGGGGAGGGATCTAAGAAGCTTTCTTGATAGTTTCTCATCAGTTATCTTTTCACCCAAGGCTTCAAAGGAGTTTGCAATGTCTAGAAGACTCAGTGAAACTCTTGGATACTCTCTTCATCTTTCATTCTCAGAGATTCAAACTTGGATGTGAGGTGTTGGATCTTTGATATCTTCACTTTTGTACTTCCTTCATAGCAAGTTCTTTGTATCTGCCACGCATCTTTAGCTGACACACAATTCTTAATAAGCTTGAAAACATTTGCATCTACACCATTGAACAGGGCATAGATAGCCTTGCTATTATGTTGAGCTGTAGTTTCCTCATCTGTGCTTCATTCTTCTTCTGGCTTCTTTGTTGAGACACCTTCCTTGTCGGTAAGGGTAGGTGGATCCCATCCAGTTAACACAACCTTCTAGACCTTGCTGTCAATGGATTTCAAGAACATGATCATTTTGGATTTCCAAGCATCATAGTTGCTAGATCCAGTTAGCAAAGGTGGCCTGTTCATATATCCTCCTTCCTTATCCATAGTGCCAGAGATTTTAGGTCCTGAATCTCACCCTAGGAACAGGCAGGGTGCCTGCTCTAATGCCAATTGAAATTCCTGGCACGCTATGCACAATGTGGAATACGATGTGCTAAACACTTTATCAGGTTTAATACGCAATAGCACAAAATAAATAAAAAAGCAACAAATAAAAGAGACACAGTATTTGTTGACCCAGTTCAGCGCACAACGGCAACCTAATCTGGGGGATACCAATCCAGGAAGGAATATCACTATGATGGTCCTAGTTCAAAGTTCTCAGCAAATGCCCCGTTTACAACTTATCACCTAGGCACTACCCAATGACTCTTCAACCTAGGAACTCCTAGAGATATGCTTTGTTATTGATATATGTTATATACATGACTCTAAATTATAGTTTGCGTAAATTAAAGTGACAAAAAACAAATAACAAGGCACCAATATTAAAGCAAGAAAACAATTTGATTGTAAAAGGTAGAGTAGTGTACCGTTTTTCGTTCTTTCTCTGTTTCTGTTGCTTGCTAATTTCTCCAATTACTTGTGCTCGTGTTTTCTTTTTCTATGCAAATGGTGGCTGTTTTTGGTGAATGTTGTGGATGGTGGTGGAGATTGATGGTGATGAAGGTGAATGTGTTGTTCTTGGGAAAGAACACACAATGAAAAATAGAAAAGAGAATTGACTCTCTGTGGTTTTTTGGTTGTGTGTAGAGAATTAGTTGTTCTCTGATTTTTTGTTGTGTGTATTTGTGAAAATAAGCCCTCTATTTATAGTGTTAGAATTAAGTCTTTAAATTGTGATTGAATCTTTGAGAGATTTGGTTTGTAAATTAATTTGAGGAGATTTGGTTTATTTTTGTGTTTGATTTGCTCTTATTTTATGCTTTAGTGTCTTTCTCCCTTGCTTGCTCTTCAAGACTCAAGATTTGGTTCTCTTTTGTTTTAATTCACTTCCTTTTTTATGTTTTTTTGTTAATTCTATTTACTTTCTACACAAGTCTATATATTTTTCCTTTTTTTATATACATGCTCTTTTTCTTTTTTTATATACATGCTCTATTTTTTTATAATTTTGGACAAACAAAAAAAGAGATAATAAATATTACCAAAAATAGAAAAAGTTTCTCGTTAGAAAAATAAATAAAAAAGTTAGTATGATTAATGAGATAAAAAAAATAAAGGTATCAAGTGGGGCTTGAACCCATGACCTTGTGCCAGCAATATTTCTTAATGCTCTTCTCACTGCCATCTCAACTAACCTAATATTTTGAAAATTAAATTGACCAAAAATATATATACAAAATCAAGTGGGCAAAATTTGGGGTATGACAGCTGCCCCTATTTAAATATCTTTTAACTTGTTAAAAGTTAGTTAAATACTAGAAGGCCCCAAAATTTTGCTTTGTGGAGTTGAAAAAAACGATTGTCACCTCAAAGGTGTTTAGATCTTAAAAAATATCTGTTGCCCCGCAGGGTGCCTAAACCTGAAAGTTAGCTATCCATCACCTCGAAAGGTGCCTCCATCCGAAAGGTTACCATTGCCACCTTGAAAGGTGCCTCTATCCGAAAGGTTACCATCACCTTGAAAATCAATGAGAGGTTAGATAAGAAAAATGAAAGTATTGCTTTTGCCTCAAACATTGATGAAGATGATGTGGAAAGCTCCATAGATACTGATGAAAGCCTATCAAATGCTATGGAGCTGCTTAAAAGACAGTGTAATGAAGTTCTCAAATCCATGGACAGAAGATCCAGATCGAACAATGAGGGAGGAAATGCTAGAACATCTGTTGAGGGTAGATCATACGTCTATAACAGAAACACAAATTTACAAAGGAGGTCAAAGATTGATGACAAACTTGCTCAAAACAAAAGGGTTCAGTATAATGAGTGTGATGGCTATGGCCACATTAGAACTGAATGTGGAACATATCTGAAGAGGCAGAAGAAAGGTTTGACCGTAACTTGGTCGGATGAGGATAGTTCTGAGGAGGAAGTTGAGTCTGAGACTACAAAGCACATCACTGCTCTGACATGAGTATGTCTATCTAATGAAGAATCATGTGATGAAGAATTCACCTTTGATAAGCTGGCAGCCTCTTACAAGGAGCTATGTATTAGGAGTGGAGAAGTGTGTAGAACTAATGAACAACACAAGAAGATCATATCTAAACTCCAGGATGAAAAGGAAAAATACTTAACTATCTTTGATCTTCAAGAAGAGGTGACCCTGTTGAACTCAAAAATCAAAGAGCAAAAGAAATTTGTTTCTATGATGACTAATGGTACTGAGAAATTTGATGAGATTCTGATTCAGCAAAGTCCAAGTAGGCCAAAAGGTGTTGGATTTAATTATGAGAAGCTTAACAAGAAGAAGTGTAATCAGAGTACTATGTACACACCGCTCAAAGAAACATTTCCAACAAGGTAAAGTCAGTTGCTTCAGCAATCTGTGCAGCATCTGGGGGTCAAAGAAAAATTTCAACCATGGATATGTCACTATTGTGAGAGAAAAGAGCATATAAATCTGTTTTGTTTCATGCTTCTTGGATATCCCAGTAAGGTGCATCAAACTAAATCTAGCAAGTTTATCAAGAAAGAATGGAAACCTTAATAGGATCTTGTTGCATTCATTGCTCACGCAATCTCTAAAAGCAACAGTTAAGGAAGATTGGTACTTTGACAGTGGCTGTTTCAGGCACATGACTGGAATTGAGAACTTTCTGGTTGATATAAACCTTATTCAACAAGCTTTGTTACTTTTGGTGATGGTGTTAAAGGTGAAATCAAGGGAATGGGAAGCATGGTCAAAGAGGGTCCACCTAAACTTACAAAGGTCTTGCTAGTGAAAGGTCTGACAGCTAATCTAATCAGTATCCGTCAACTGTGTAATCAAGGGTTGATAGTAAACTTCACAAAATCTGAATGTCTAGTCACTAATAAAGACGGAGAAGTTTTAATGAAGGGTGTGAGATCAAAAGATAATTGTTACTTATGGGAACCTTAAGAAGAAGTTGGCATGTCAACTTGCTTGGTAACTTGTAAAGATAAGAGATTCGATGCTCCAACAATCTCTATAGTATCTAATTAGCAAGAACAGGTATCTGAAACTAAAAAAAAGATGGTGACTATGAACCAAGTGGTGCTGAACCTAACAAAGGTCCATCTACAAGTGTTCAGAGAAATCATCCAAAAGAGCTTATCATTGGAGAAATTGACCAAGGCATTGCTACAAGAAGAACCAGAGATCTGGAGTCTAAATCATCCAAAAGAGCTTTTACAGATGAATTCTGGATTAATGCCATGTTGGAAGAACTTGATCAGTTCAAGATGAATGAAGTGTGGGATCCTGTTCCTTAGACCTAAGGATGTGAATGTAATTGGTACAAAATGGGTCTACAAGAACAAATCTGATGAGAATGGGATCATAACTAGAAACAAGGCTAGATTGGTTGCTCAAGGCTACGCTCAGATTGAAGGGATAGATTTGGATGAAACTGAAATTCCTGGCACACCAAGCACAGTGCGCGATACAGTGTGCTAAACACTTTATTCAACACTTTACGTAAAAAAGTAAAATAAATAAAGACAGAAACAAATAAAGAACACAAACTATTTGTTAACCCAGTTCGGCGCACAACAGCCTTAGTCTGGGGGATACCAATCCAAGAAAGAATCCACTATAATAGCCCTAGTTCAAAGTTACCAGCAAACGCCCCGTTTACAACTTATCGCCTATTAACTACCAATGACAATTCAACCTAGGAACTCCTAGATCAAAGGTGCCCCGCCTTACTTCCTCTCAGTTTGAAGACCTCCACGCAAATAACCTCTGGTTCACTAGTCTTCGCCCTGGTATTAATGAAATTCCTAGCACTCAGTAGTAAGATGCTTTAGCAATTGCTACAGCGTCTACTCGCAACACGAACAATAATATAAAAATATTAAAGGACATAAACATAAATAACACAAGTGTTTGTTAACCCAATTCGGCGCAACTGCCCTAGTCTGGGGGATACCAAAATGATGACACGAAATCATATCGTATTTTTAGCTTAGTTTAGGTGAACTTTAGTTGCATTTGCATATGTTTTTATTTCATTTATGTCTTTTTATGCGGGTATTTGTTTTGTTTTCAGTTTTGTCTAATAAAATAGGTCGGAGAAGAGAATTGAGCAAAAAGGGCAAAAAACGCAGCAAAAAGGGAGGTGCAAAGAGCAAAACCACGTAGCCAAATTGAGTCCAGCCCAAAATTGCTTCGTGGCGCCCGCCACCACTTCTGTGGCGCCCGCCACAGAAGCCTGATCCCATTGAAACTGATTTTCCGAGACGTGGGCAGAAAGTACGCGTTTGTTGCTAATCGGATGGCTGTTGGATAAGATCAAATGGAAGCATATCTCTTCCTATTTTGGTGGATCGTAAAACTCAAAAATCCTCTATCAATAGAAGCTTAATTCTCAGATTCAAGGACGTCTTTAATTCCTTTATTTCAATCAGTTTAAAATTCCCGCTTTGTAAACTGTCTCGGTTCTTCCACATCGGAAGTCCGATTTTAATTCCGTTTTCAATTCCTTGTCAAGAATTTTACATTCTTTAATTCCAGGAAGTTTATTCAGCAATTCTTTCCAGGTTTTGTTTATGTCTTATTTTAATTATTTATTTATGCATTATCTAATTTACTGTTTTTGTTTGTTTACTTTCTTTATCTTGTCTAGCTAAATTCCTAGACATCGGTATGTAATCTAATTCTCCGAAGGGGATTTAATGATGACGTATTAATTGAACTATTTTTCTGATTCTGGTTCCTAATTGTAAAACTCCTATACTTTTGAACGAGAGTAAAATAAAGTAATTAAGGTTAAAATCAATAGAGCGAGAGTTTGAGATTTTAACCGGATAGTAGAAACTAGATATTAATTCTTGAACGAGCGAGAGCCACGTTAGAATTAATTAGGACTAATTGATTTTCAAAATATACTTTCGAAACTAAGGTGGTAGAAAAGTGACAGTAAAACTCCTAGTCTAGTTAGTATGGTTTTTATCAACAAAACGAGAGTGTGAGGTTTAAACCTTTAAATTAAGAAAGTCCTTCTGAAAGATAAATCCTTTTTGCGCGCTATTAATTTATTAAATCCCCGATGGTTAATTAGTTACATACCGATGTCCCGCTTTAATTTATTTAAACTTTCTTTTTAAATTTCGAAACAATCCTAAAACGTAAATCATCCGCCTTAGTTTTACAACGTAACGACAGAAATACGGTAGCTCGACTGTTGGTCTCTATGGTTCGATATCTTTTAAAACTCAACGACGAAACTGTGCACTTGCAGTTATTAAAAATATTTTTGATACACAAATCGTCGATCAAGTTTTTGGCGCCGTTGCCGGGGACCAATTTAGTCGATATCGTAACTCCGTCGTTACACCGTAGAGACTAAGGCATTTTAAATTTTTAAATTTTTAATTTTTGAAAAAATTAGGGAAAGTCCTTCGCGCTTAATCTAAATGTATAACCCTAACTTCTTTTATAATGACTATCCTCAAAATTTCAACTACCCTAACCATAACTTCCCATATAACTACCAGCCTCAACCGTCCCCATACTTTGAGGGACAATACCCTAACTCTCAATACAATTACTATCCTCAACACCTCAATCCAGAAGAATCTGTTAGTCCTAGCCTATTAGCGGTATATAATGAGTTTATGGAAGCTTCAGCTAATGCTAGTCGAGGGCACCGAGTTAGAGAAATGATGAGGAAACAAGACCTCATAAATGAACAGCTTAGACTAAGCAATCTCGAAACCCAAAAGATGCTCGACGCTATGGTTAACTCAACAGCGACTCCCCAAGAGTCGATGGAGACACTAATCTCCCAGTTCTCCCAGTCAACCATAGAACCCTCTCACGAGAGACAAGAAAACGTTGTAGCAGACATTAATGAAAGCGAGATTGAGAGATCTAGTGAGGATGATAGTGTTGTTGAGAGTTTTAGCAAGGAAAGAGTGGAGATCGAAGAAGCATCACCGATACTCCTCCCTAGTGAGGTAGTAGAAGAGGTAGAGAAGGGAACACTGCATGTTTTCCCTGCTCCCTACAACCCACCAATCCTTGTTCCCCAAGGGATAGTAGAGGCTAGAGTGGACCCAAATCCCCAATCATGTGAAAAGGAAAAGAATGTAGAAATTAACACACATGGGGATGAGGGCGCAACTAGAAGGAGGAAATTAGGGGAAAGAGAATTTGAGGAAGGTGTCAATACGAAAAGGATTAGGGTAACATTCGGAGAGGCGAGTGAAAGCCCTAAGACAAAAGAAAGAAGGACACTTGAAATTGAACCAAAACCCCCACCTCAGATCGATAAATCTCCTTTTCTCCCAAAACGCAAAATAATAGAAAAGGGCAAGGAAGCTGAAACGCCCTATAGTAGAAAAAAGAGAAAAAGTGAGGGGTATGTGAGAGCACTTGATAAGTGGCCTTGGAAACCTAAAGTGCAATAAGAACACTAAACTGTCGAGCTAACCGACACTAAACAAAGCGCTTGGTGGGAGGCAACCCACATGTAGGTTTATTTTTGCTTTAATTGTTACTAACTTTTGTCTTTATTAATTTTTGCTTGTTTTTCTGGAATGTTATGTTTTAAAAGAAATTAATCGGTACTATTATATATCTTATTTCTCACTCATATTTTTGGTATATGTTTTTCAATTCTATTTTTTTTAGATACCTTTCTTTTTTTCACGATGAATCGAGTTGATAATAATGATATCGAGTTCAGAGGAGTAGGACAGGTCAAAGACTATGAAATTCATGCTCAGAGAGATATGCACCTATCCATCTATCCTGACAGCCGCACCATGGGAAAGCTAGGAATTCGAGAAAGTGTGATGTTCTTGCTTAATCAGATTGGTTGGTCCAGCTTTCCTTTGGGGAGGCGGTTCAGCTCTTTCCGTAACCTAACTCTTGAGTTCCTAAGCTCTTTCTCCTATCACCCTGAGATTGGAAAAGGATTCAGAAGTGGCCTAATAAATTTCAGAATGTTTAACATGGACTATACCTTCAACAATCTAGAGATGGCTAACTTGCTAGGTTTCCCAAGTGATCCCAATACTTTCACATGTGTTGATGAGAGCGTGTTCCCTTACCCGTGAACTAGACTATTTCTGGGGGAGAATTTCAGGAGAGGGCCATGCTGATTTTGAAAACATGTATTCTGAAAACATACACAATCCATCCTTCCGCTACTTCCACAAAATCCTAGCCCACACCCTTTTTGGAAAGGCAGAAAACAACACCTCTGTGTCCCGTGAGGAGCTTTTTATCATGTTATGTGCTTCACAGTCCCGCCCTGTCAATGGGGCTACCTTTATAATGAAAAGCATGCATAAGATAGCCCTCCAGTGCTTAGGACCCATTGTAGTTGGCGGATTGGTGACTATGATTGCAGATGCTATAGGCTTGAGAGTCCAACTTAACCAACTCCAACCCTTGGGAGAAATCCGACTCATAGACATAAACTTCTGCTTCAACCGTGGCATTATAGGAAACCTAGGACCTGACCGGTTTGACCTCCTCATCAATTCCAAAGTCCTACCCCATTTCACCTTACCTAACCAGAAAACTAGTGTGCATGACAGAAACAACTGGCTTTATGACTTGGAAGAACCAGACTATACACCATCTTCACCTCTTCCTTCACCCCAAGCCTATGAAGACCTTGACATGAATCTCTCTGAGCCTGAGTCTGATCCAAGTAAGTATCCTGCTTCTACTCCTGCTGCTTCTACTCCTGAAGTTTCGACTCCTATTCATGCTGCTGCTGCTGCCCTAGAGGGGCCACCGACCGTGATTGTCGCCATGTTTGAGGCATTGCAAGCTAAGGCTAATGCAATGGAAGCCGAGCTAACTAACTTGCGCGCGGAATTCTATGCTTACTTGAACACAACCGCCTCGCAAGTGGAGAATATTTGGGATGAGCTAGGCTTTGTTGTGAATGAAGTCGTGCACCATCGTAGTGGCTAGGACCGTCCCGATGCGTTAACCGCACTCCTAGGATCTTCTTTTACTTGTTTTCGAATAATAAATCCTAGGGAATTTTCTTTATTAGTAGTATTAATTTGATTTCCAGAAAATTAGCAATAATTAATTTAACTTGTTCTAGTTTATTAATCAATAAAAACTCCTGTGAGAGACCGTTTGCTTTATGATATTCTTGTGTGCCAATATGATTTTCTTGTTGATAACTGCTCAGTGTTAGGAACTCCATCTAGTGCAAATTTTGACCTGTTAAAACTAATATCAACTGTGTGCAAGCTGTGCAATTTTCTTTAGACAGGTACAAGTATTGACTCAAAGGAACAACAACACGCTACAGGACGAAAATGCCAAGATTCTGGGCAAATAGGCCAGCAGGCGGCCGCCGTGGTAGTGGTGGCGCGCGCCACAAAATGAATTTGTATGATTTTGGCAAATTTGGACAGAAGACGTGTTACATTAAGATCATGGCAAATCAAGAGCAATACGAGATACAATTCCAAAATGCGGGTCAAGCAAAGCTTTACCGGTTCCTCCTCCGTAAAGAGTTCGAAGCAACAAGGTATGCCGATGAACTTTGTATGGAAACTCTAGGATTAACCGATAGTGTGAACTATTTACTTAGACTTTTCAAGCTAGACTATTTGCTTTCTTTCAAGGATCCGGTCTATGAGCAACTTACCGCCGAGTTTCTTAGTTCTCTTGAACTAAACCCCACCCCCGAGCGTGTCAAATTTCATTTGTTTAACAATGATTACAATTTTAGTTTCGATGAAATTGCCAGGATGTGGCATTTTCCACACGGTGAGGGGGTGAAGGACGAGCTACCCACACAAGTGGGGTGGCTCGAGGCCGCGCGCACCTTTTGGTGGGGGATGACCGGGAAAGAAACAAATAGCTTTGAGGGAAACCGAGCATCATTAATTCAAAACCCCGCACTTCGCTATTTTCGCCAACTTTTAGCTTGTACCATTTTTGGGTGCGCTAACTCAAACAAGGTGAACGAAAAAGAGCTTTACTTGTTGTTCACAATTATTTCAAGTGAAAAAGTTAACCTTGCCCGACTTATCATGTACCATATGTTTTCTATGGTTAAATCCAAAGGGGTAATTGTTTTTGGAGGGCTTATCACAACTTTAGCACGGATGCTAAACCATGGGGAACGGCTTTCCACTCTAGTCCCACTCGACCCCCGCACCATTGACTTGGTCATGGTGCGAAGCATGAAACTAGTGAAGCAAAGGGCCGATGGTAGATATATTCTCATGATAGATAGCAAGGCCTACCCCGACATCACCCTCCCTGACCCAGCGCGCATTAATGTGCGCAGCACAGATAACTTCTGCTTGCTCCCCGACCTTGACGGCTCACCAGCCTTCATGACACAAAATACAGCGGGTGATGAGGGAGCGAGTGATGAGGAGGAGAGAGAGCGCGAGGGTCCAAGAGCTGATGCACACACCACACACACTGCTTCTGGCTATTTTGCAGGTACTTCATCCGGAGCTGGCCATGAGCGCGAGACTGCTACACTTGATACTATTCTGTCTGAGATGAGGCAGCGCTCTCTATTAGATGCCCAGCGAGACCAGCATGTTCAGGACATCCGGACCAGGCAGACTGAGATGATGATGATGATGCAGCAGTACCAGGTTGACCAGCGTGGCTTACTTGATAGCATGGCAGGTATGACTCTCCCCATGGACGAGTATGATGACTATTTCCAGCAGTTGGGTGCAGTTCCTCCACAGCAGGAGAGGCGCACGAGGAGACGCGGCCCAGGCCGCCAGTAGTTTAATCACACAGGTTTTATCCTTCCTTCTCTACCTTTAGTTGTCGCATTGGGGACAATGCTCAATTTAAGTGTGGGGGAGGAAGCTTTATCGCTTTTCTTTTACTTTCAGTCATTTAATTTTTGCATGCATAATAAAAATTAGGATAGTTCACTTGGATTGAGTAGTTTTTGCGTGTCGGTTTTGGTTTTGTCTTATTTTTCCCATTTCTTGAGCCATACCAAAATTTTTCCTGTGAAAAGGAAAAGTGTTGAGTTTTGATGTCTGATTTTGATTGTTCGAAAGTATATAGGTTGTTTGCACTATCTAGGCTATTTTGTGAGATTTAGGTAATGGTTAGATAAAATCAATACTGTTTTGACACCTTAGATTCCCGGAAGTGTGTAAATTGACTTGAGTACCAATTTTGACAAAGCTTTGAATTTGAGTTTTAATGAACCCTTAGTAGTTTATTCAGCAGTCGGCACCATCTCAAGGCACAAACTAAGTGGGAAACCGACGAATATAAGTGAATGATCTTGAATATAAATGTTTATGAATACTATTGGTTGATTCTTTAAAATAATTGATGAAAATTCAGCAAATGTTGAAACATGCGAAAAGAAAAAAATACCATAGTAAAGAAACTCATTAGTAGTTGGTTCAGAGGTGTCTGATTCTGAACTTGGTAGGGCGGGTTACGATCCGATCCCCCGCAACTGCGAAGTGGGTAAAGCAAATAGGGGTTACCAAACTTATGTTATCAGCACCCCTCGCTATATAATGATCACAATCGCTATATAAGTGAATGATCTTGAATATAAATGTTTATGAATACTATTGGTTGATTCTTTAAAATAATTGATGAAAATTCAGCAAATGTTGAAACATGCGAAAAGAAAAAAATACCATAGTAAAGAAACTCATTAGTAGTTGGTTCAGAGGTGTCTGATTCTGAACTTGGTAGGGCGGGTTACGATCCGATCCCCCGCAACTGTGAAGTGGGTAAAGCAAATAGGGGTTACCAAACTTATGTTATCAGCACCCCTCGCTATATAATGATCACAATCACTAACAGGTTTCCTACCATGGGCGTGTACGAGATAACGGGCTTAATGTGATTGCGCTAGAATGAAAAGGGCAAATAAAACTTAGGTGAAAGGGAGAGTCAAAAGGAAATGCTTCAGGTCTGTTTTCATATAATGGGAGTCTAGTGTGTCCTTACGGTGTTTTTGTTATCTGTACTGTTGTTTGATTTTCATAGCTTAGCCGGCAGCCACGTATGAGTAGGATGATCGTGTCATGTATCTTTACTTGCACTGTGCAATTCACTATTCTTTCATGCTTGAGGACAAGCAATGGTTCAAGTGTGGGGGAATTAGATGACACGAAATCATATCGTATTTTTAGCTTAGTTTAGGTGAACTTTAGTTGCATTTGCATATGTTTTTATTTCATTTATGTCTTTTTATGCGGGTATTTGTTTTGTTTTCAGTTTTGTCTAATAAAATAGGTCGGACAAGAGAATTGAGCAAAAAGGGCAAAAAACACAGCAAAAAGGGAGGTGCAAAGAGCAAAACCACGCAGCCAAATTGAGTCCAGCCCAAAATTGCTTGGTGGCGCCCGCCACCACTTCTGTGGCGCCCGCCACAGAAGCCTGATCCCATTGAAACTGATTTTCCGAGACGTGGGCAGAAAGTACGCGTTTGTTGCTAATCGGATGGCTGTTGGATAAGATCAAATGGAAGCATATCTCTTCCTATTTTGGTGGATCGTACAACTCAAAAATCCTCTATAAATAGAAGTTTAATTCTCAGATTCGAGGACGTCTTTAATTCCTTTATTTCAGTCAGTTTAAAATTCCCGCTTTGTAAACTGTCTCGGTTCTTCCACATCGGAAGTCCGATTTTAATTCCGTTTTCAATTCCTTGTCAAGAATTTTACCTTCTTTAATTCCAGCAAGTTTATTCAGCAATTCTTTCCAGGTTTTGTTTATGTCTTATTTTAATTATTTATTTATGCATTATCTAATTTACTGTTTTTGTTTGTTTACTTTCTTTATCTTGTCTAGCTAAATTCCTAGACATCGGTATGTAATCTAATTCTCCGAAGGGGATTTAATGATGACGTATTAATTGAACTATTTTTCTGATTCTGGTTCCTAATTGTAAAACTCCTATACTTTTGAACGAGAGTAAAATAAAGTAATTAAGGTTAAAATCAATAGAGCGAGAGTTTGAGATTTTAACCGGATAGTAGAAACTAGATATTAATTCTTGAACGAGCGAGAGCCACGTTAGAATTAATTAGGACTAATTGATTTTCAAAATATACTTCGAAACTAAGGTGGTAGAAAAGTGACAGTAAAACTCCTAGTCTAGTTAGTATGGTTTTTATCAACAAAACGAGAGTGTGAGGTTTAAACCTTTAAATTAAGAAAGTCCTTCTGAAAGATAAATCCTTTTTGCGCGCTATTAATTTATTAAATCCCCGATGTTTAATTAGTTACATACCGATGTCCCGCTTTAATTTATTTAAACTTTCTTTTTAAATTTCGAAACAATCCTAAAACGTAAATCATCCGCCTTAGATTTACAACGTAACGACAGAAATACGGTAGCTCGACTGTTGGTCTCTGTGGTTCGATATCTTTTAAAACTCAACGACGAAACTGTGCACTTGCAGTTATTAAAAATATTTTTGATACACAAATCGTCGATCACCAATCCAGGAAGGAAATCCACTAAGTAAAACGAATTCAAAGTCAAACTCCTCGTTTGCACTTCTCACTTCCTAACTACCCGTTTAGACTTCTACCTAGGAACTCCTAGATATGAGAACCTCTGCTCACTTCCTCTCAGTTTGAAGACTTCCACGCAAACAACCTCTTGTTCACTGATCTTCGCACTGGCATTAAGTTCAATACATAAACACTTAGATGAGAACACTCTCAAAACAAAACGATCAAACTCCGTACCTAAAGGCTTAAGAGCAATCTCACAATCAACAATACAAACACCATACGTCCTTAACATGTATCAACGTGACACAAGAAAGGCTCACAAGTTCACTACTTAACATATAAAACAACGCACGCTTTAGTGAACACACGAACAACCAACTCCGTACTTCGTAGTTTAAGAGTGGAACACAAGAACAACCAACTCCGTACTTCATAGTTTAAGAGTGGTACACAAACAACTCCATACTTAAAAGCTTATGAGTGCACACGTTAAAACACAAAGTTTTAATCACAAAACCCTAAAACCTAAAAACTCCTTTTTGTAAATAATGGCTTCGCTACTGACTTTAAGTTTCACACATGTATATATAGAGTCTTCAGCGCAGCTTGACTTGTTCCTTAAGAAAATGAGTCTTCAAAAATATATCCAAAAAAAACAAACCATATCCTAAAATATGGGAATTATATTTTAGAATTAAATCTTCACATAAGAGATAACTTCTGACCCAAGGCGCGTTCTGTTATGCCAGCTATGCATGATAAAATATATTTTTAAAACAAATCTTTCCAAGATATATTTCAAAAAAAAAACGCGCGCGTCCAAACAGCTTCAGGGCTCAACATACTCAGATGCTTCAGCATGTCCTAGAGCATGTGACAAAATGGATTTTTGCAAAATTATAGCCAACATACAAAAACGCCAACAATCTCCCCGTTTGGGAAATTTTGGCTAAAACACATTTGGGCCATATATGAAAGCCAGAGAGATATACATAACACACTCCTTCTAACCAATCAAAACATAACAACTTTGAAGGAGAACAAGAAACATCTTCACATAGTAGATTTCCAATAAAAGTGTTTACAAATAAGCTTCAACACACAAGCATTAGAGGCATACAACAGCGGATGACAGAAAGTAGCCTCACACAAAAAAACATCCGAGAAGATATACTTCATCACAAACAGTGCTTCACACAAAACTGAATGCTTCAACATCTGATATAACATTATCATGCAAGCATAAGCATAACACTTTCCTTCAACATCAGCACTCCCCCTGAGAACAATACCTCATGCATATCATAAAGAAACAACTCTCTCCCTAAATGCATGGCAGAGCAACATAAACTACTCCATAGCACCATATAGAAAGATGTGTCAACATCAAGTAGAACCTCAGGCATATTAGTCAATATCAACTAACTTCTCCCCCTTTTTAGACACAAATATTGCCAAACTTCATATGAGAATTTGAAATAGACATATACCAGAGTAGCATAAACATCCAAAGAACACAAGAAGAGGAAACACAAAGGAAACATGCTTAGAAATCTGCTTTGCAATTTCACATTGCACCATAGAACACTTGTAACAATATCATAGCATCTCCATATATTAGCATACTCAGATAACCACAACTGCATAATCTAACACAATACATTCCTCTATCAATGAGTGTGAACCTCCTTTCATTCTTAGAACCTTGCGTACTATAGTAGTAGAAAAATTTCTTGTTGTTGAGAAAAAAAATAATGATTAGAAGATGGAGAATAATGATGTAGATATGAAAACCAACTTCTTCTAAAACAATGTGCATCGTAAAAGATCATGTACAAGTTACCCATATTGCTAAGATTTTGACCAAGCCACCCATATTTCTATGATTGTGACCCTTCTTTCATTTCATCATACTTGCTTCAGAGTGAAATATTGTAGAGATCCTCTTTCAATATAAAATTCTTCCTCTCATCAAAATGTTCATTTTCAACCAATCTTCTCATACAACAACAACATGCAACGGGAAGATGAAATACCTTACAAAGAACACCATGTCATCTTAGATACTCCATAGTGTAACTGTCTCATGATTAGAAACAACATAAGCTTCTTCAAGTTCCAAGGCTTTGCAGGTTTCTTTCAACCTTGCCATCTTATCCTTTCTTGACATATGTCCAGTTACAACTTTCTTAGATGTTCCAACAATGTCTCAAGCATGATTTTCGCTGAATTGCTTGTGGTGCAGAGAATCACACTCTTCTTAGCGTGATCATCAATCAAACCAGTACAGTATCATCAAATATATTGCCATGTTAGCATAAAGTCCCTCAATATGTCAGATCAGCAGATAAGCATAGAGACTTACTACTTCTCATGTAAACTTGCACTTCATAGACCAAAAATTTCGGCAAAACATTGTCAGGAGTAGTATCTTGAACCTCATTCAATTTGAACCATGTGATGACAATAGAAGTTTTTCAGAGCATAGTCATTCTTTACCAACACCATTCATTACCAACACCATTCTTCAATTATCAAAGTTATACCGGTGCTCCAGAAATTAGTCGTCCATCATGCAATCATTCACATACTATTGTAGAGTTAACAACAGTTTAAATGACAAGATTAATGAAGATTCTGGAAGAATCATACATATCAATATTATCCAGAAGAAATTTCAACACCAGAATCTTAGACAACAGTCAATTTTGATCAACATGCATAATAGAATAATCTTCAAATCAACATCAATACACAACTAAGAAGATAGGACATTACTTGAATGCTTTGGCCAACAATATATCAGAGGCATGCACAGCGGATATAAGAACAATTTGCCTCATAGAGTATGAATAAAGAGAATTAACCTCTCACAGTGGATTCCCAGATGAAAACAGAAGCTTCAAGACAAATCAAGCTTAAGGACTAGGAAAAATAGATTCCTCCCCCTTAACTCATGCAATCAGCAAAATGTAGTAGAAACTAATTCTACTTAGTCATCATCACACAACATGCATCATCACAAAAGATGCATATACTCCCCCTCAAAATAAGCACAATCACTCCACTCATAGATAGATAGGCAAGAGACATATACTACACATAACATTCCCCTTTAGATAATCAACAAATAGATAGGAGTTAAACAGATAAGGGATAAAGTAAAGCATACTTCACTCCCGCTGTCTTCATAGCAGAAAGCATAGCAATCACAGAAATCATAGCAAGCATACATGCAATAAACTTCAAAGGAATAGTCTTCAACCTTCAAGAAACCAAACTACTAACTACTGATATGGTGTCAGAATAATAAACTTCAAACTTCAACTTCAGTAGCACAACTAATAATACACACCTTCAATTCATGAACATATAAGCAGGAGACATGGTTAGAGGAACATAACCACAGGGTGCATATTACAACTAAGTGCACGTGCAGGTTCATAGAACATCCAGGGCTTAACCCTTAAAAACAACATAACATCAGATGCAAAAAGTCAGAAGTAACACATAGGATGAAAAGTCAGCAATATCCTTAGAGTCTTCCACCACCAAATCATCACCCCTATCATCATGAGCAATCAACTCTTCAGTTTCTAGAGTTTGAATAACACGATCCACCAAGAATTTCTTGTCATCCAGAACTTTACTCATAATCTTAAGATCATAACTCATCTGTTGTCTGCTTAGGATGGCAGATGTGCCTTTGGCAGATGCTAGAGCAATGTCTGCAGCATGTGACTTGTCTAGAAACCTTGGATCTAAAGTATTATATGACCCTCGTTGACTAGACTCATCAGATAGATTACATATCTCAGGATATTGATGCAGAATGATATCACAGATCAAGGTAGATAAAAAAAACAATAGGAATCTTTGTAGCATTAGATTTCCTATGAGCTATAGTCTGATAAAAGATATATTCACCAACATTAAATACAGACTTTGTACCTACATCATAGATGAACTTACTCAACCCCCTTGAGACATCAGTAGAATGGGTAGTTGGGACCCAATTAGCAGCTGCAATCTTGTTCAGTATAGCATACTTGGTAGAGAGCTTAGCAGCAGACAAGTTACTCTTCATAGGCTACTCCTTAACCAGATCACCTGTAAGGGTTTTGCAGATCTAATACTGAGTCACCTCCAACTCAGCTACATCCTCAAAGCTTCTGCCTAGATATTCATTGATCACTACAGGAGAGAATTTAACACATTTTCCACGCACAAAAACCTGCTTATATTCAGGACTCATAGGATAATCACAATCAGTTCCTATGTTCACAACGAATTCTCTGACCAGCTTCACATAGCATTTACCTAACCCTTTCACAGTCTTTACTAGACCAGTTGCTTCAATAACCTCCATGAGCTCTTAAAGATTCAATAGATCATGATGCAAGTTCCTTTCCACAGCTACCCTTCTTTCACAGATAAACTTCCATCTAAAGGCACCTTCCTCATGATGAAATGACACATTGTCTAGAGGAACAAATGGAACACTCTTAGCTCTTTTCCTCCCTGTATCAACTGGCTTGTCAGATGTGCCAGCATCCTCTACAGCATCCTCTTCAACCTCAAAGTCACTGTCATCAGATGACACATGTTTTCTCTTCAAAGCCTTTTTCTTAGTTTCAACAGTTGGAATGTGTTTGCTCTTTGTTCTGCCAGGGCCATACCTCATTGGCTTCAATCCATCAGCATCTTTGGATTTCTTGGTTGACTTTGGTGGTGGTGTGGGTTCTCTTCAGCTCTACTCCTTAACCTCCTAGCAATACTAGGTTTAGGAGTCTTCTCCACTATTTTGTTCACAGATGGAAAAATTTCAACATCAGCTTCAATATGTTGTGTACCTGTTTGTGAGTTTGAGAGAATATGATCCTCTGTTTCTACTGCAGTAGTCTTCATACTCTCATCATTTTGAGAGATCACAACAGTATCACCAGACACAATTGCTTCTACATTCTTTGTAGTGTCTGAAACATCAGATGCTCT
Organism: Trifolium dubium; assembly: GCA_951804385.1. Classification (NCBI taxonomy): domain Eukaryota; kingdom Viridiplantae; phylum Streptophyta; class Magnoliopsida; order Fabales; family Fabaceae; genus Trifolium; species Trifolium dubium. The sequence goes on from OX638066.1 coordinate 15,544,043, forward strand.
AGCATCATATACAACATCTAATACAAGAAGGTTAGTACCTTCATAATGCTCATCCCTTTTAGAGGCGACAACAGTTGAATCATTCTTCTGTGTTTTCTGCAGAACAACATTCTCTGTGGTCTTTGTGATAGAACCACCGTCAACAACAACATTAGCAAAATCTCCTAGTCCTAGGGTTTGAGGTTCTTGTACTATTTCAATAGGAGAATCAATACCCTTTTTATCCAAATCTTCTACATATATGGATTCTATCATAGCATTGATTATGGAATTAAAGACTTTGTAAGCTATGTTATAGGTAGAGTAACCGAGAGTAATTATTTTAGAGGAGCAGATATCAGAGAACTTGACATCTTTAAATTTCTTCCCACGGTCACTTATGATCCTTACAAACACATTTTCATTCTTTCTCTTTTCTAGACTTTCAACTTTCAAAGGACCCATCACATAAGGAATTACCTCTTTTATGATCATGGTATAGGACGTTTTCTGGTCAGATGTTACAGCATTATCTAAGACATGCGTCCCTTCATATATTCTACAGTGCAACTTGAGAGTAGATTCCCTCTTACTGGCAACATCAGAGCCGATCAAAATATCAAGATGCTGATCAAGAATAATACCATAGAGCAGCGTGGGAAATTCTATTAGCATCTTCACATTCAAACACTTAACATACTTTATGGTTTGATCAAGAACATAAGTGTCAAAGTCATAGGAGGTCTTATTACCAACAATATAAAGAGACTTGTCCAGACCTGTAGCTATGTCAAAACTGTGAGAAGTGAACATCAAGTTGATAGCTCCATTCCTGTTCTTTCATCGTGAGCTTATTAGATGACAACTTGCCCTTCTTTGGCCAAACTTTGACCACAGATGCTTCAACATTCAACATGACAGAGTGCTTGACATTGGACCTTTGATTCCTTTCAATTCTCATTAACATGTTCTTTAATTCTCTTCCAAGAATTGAATATGAAATACTTTCTTCAGTGTCAACAAAATATGTCCTATTAACCAATCCTCCTTCCTTGTCCATATTGCCAGAAAATACTTTCCCCTAGATCTCACTTTTTTAAAACCAGAACAGGTAGAGTGACCTGCTCTGATACCAATTGAAATTCCTGGCACTCAGTAGTAAGATGCTTTAGCAATTGCTACAGCGTCTACTCGCAACACAAACAATAATATAAAAATATTAAAGGACATAAACATAAATAACACAAGTGTTTGTTAACCCAGTTCGGCGCAACTCCCCTAGTCTGGGGGATACCAATCCAGGAAGGAAATCCACTAAGTAAAACGAATTCAAAGTCAAACTCCTCGTTTGCACTTCTCACTTCCTAACTACCCGTTTAGACTTCTACCTAGGAACTCCTAGATATGAGAACCTCTGCTCACTTCCTCTCAGTTTGAAGACTTCCACGCAAACAACCTTTGGTTCACTGATCTTCGCACTGGCATTAAGTTCAATACATAAACACTTAGATGAGAACACTCTCAAAACAAAACGATCAAACTCCGTACCTAAAGGCTTAAGAGCAATCTCACAATCAACAATACAAACACCCTACATCCTTAACATGTATCAACGTGACACAAGAAAGGCTCACAAGTTCACTACTTAACATATAAAACAACGCACGCTTTAGTGAACACACGAACAACCAACTCCGTACTTCGTAGTTTAAGAGTGGTACACAAGAACAACCAACTCCGTACTTCACAGTTTAAGAGTTGTACACAAACAACTTCATACTTAAAAGCTTAGGAGTGCACACGTTAAAGCACAAAGCTTTAATCACGAAACCCTAAAACCTAAAAACTCCTTTTTGTAAATAATGGCTTCGCTACTGACTTTAAGTTTCACACATGTATATATAGTGTCTTCAGCGCAGCTTGACTTGTTCCTTAAGAAAAGGAGTCTTCAAAAATATATCCAATAAAACAAACCAAATCCTAAAATATGGGAATTATATTTTAGAATTAAATCTTCACATAAGAGATAACTTCTGACCCAAGGCACGTTCTGTTATGCCAGCTATGCATGATAAAATATATTTTTAAAACAAATCTTTCCAAGATATATTTCAAAAATAAAAACGCGCGCGTCCAAACAGCTTCAGGGCTCAACATACTCAGATGCTTCAGCATGTCCTAGAGCATGTGACAAAATGGGTTTTTGCAAAATTATAGCGAACATACAAAAACGCCAACAATTAAGTTCAACACAAATGTTGGAGGCACACTCCTATAAAACTACACACTCGTACCTAAAGGCTTAGAGTGTTGTACAAGCACAATACCTACTCCGTACTCACAGCTTAGGAGAGGAACACAAATACAACTAAAAGAGAACACGTCCTAAGCTTGCATCAAGGAGATACAAGAAAGGCTCACAAAAACACACACGCAAAACCTAGGAACCCTAGTCAAATAACAAAAGGCGTGAACAACCGACTCCGTACTTCACAGTTTAAGAGTGGTACACAAACAACTCCATACTTAAATGCTTAGGAGTGCACATGTTAAAGCACAAGGCTTTAACCACGAAACCCTAAAATCCTAAAGACTACATTTTGTGAATATTGGCTTCGCACTTCTTTAGGTTTTACATCCTTGTATATATAGCTTCAGCAAGAAAGTGTTTTGCAAACAACATGGGCTTCAGAGTACAGCTGGTCCAAAAGAAACCTAACAAATATATTTTAGAACCATATAATATCTTTCCATAAATAGAGAAAATAGAGAAACATATTTTACAAAGCAATCAGGGCAAAATGCCACCTGCTGAAGGTTCTAGACACAAAGGCGAGACTTTCTGCACAAGTAATGAAGATAAAACCGAACCAAATCTTCAAAAAGATCTCACTCAGAAATGCGCATACGTCCTGATGCTGTACGTGTTGAGGCAAAAACCTTATTTGATGTTTTAATTATAACAAACTAATTTAATTATATTTTAAGTGTAATTCTGATCATTTAGTTGTCTAACAAGTGCTTTTGAGTGTACTTATTAAGACAGGAAAAAATGGATCAGTTAAGCTATTATAAGTTCATAATGTTAAACAACTTGAAGGCTTCAGGGTCAGTCTAAGACTGGTCTCTGATCTGGGTTCGTTGGAACAATGATCAAGCTTACTGCATTTAATGATAAGTCAACCATACAAAGGACAAACAAACACTTTTCATTGAAGAATCTCATCAGTTATTGCAAAGTTCATTTTAGGAAGGAATATGTTTGTCATAAATATTATTCTTCCATTATTGGACATTTTTGAAGAACAAAGCATGTGCATAAAGATCAAGAATGTTTCTCCAAGTGATATGTGATTTGTGCTCTTATCAGAATTTATATCATGGTTACATAGACCAATCACAATACAACAACAAGCTTTAACTATTGGTTGTCATGTACCTTTTTGAAGACTTATTTAATTAAAAGGCTATACTAGTCTTCCTTATTTTATGGAAGAAGTACAAAGCAAGGACATTGATCAAGTACAAGAGAAATGTAGCCTTAACAGTAAACCAGCTGTATATTACCACTATGTCAAGTACACACATCATTCTCCAACAATATTTTATTGTCTTGCATCAGCTCCTTCTTGAGACTGGTCTGAGACTGATAACATAAAGAATGATTTACTGTGTACTTTAAAGACAGCTCATCAACAGCTATTTCATCATGTGCAAAATACTTTCAACGGCTATTCTTGATGCCCAAGCATTGTACCTTCATTTCAGCTCACCCATTGTGGGACCCACACGCTCCTCCTTTTAAATCTGCCTAATGATCAATCTGAGACTGGTCTGGCAGACGCTCCTGCTTTCAATTTAATTGATTAAATTTAATTGGAAGAGGCTCCACTTACTGTTTGCATGTGAGTAACGGCTATACTTGTTGATCAAGGCTTGAAGACTCAAATATTTCCTATAAATAGGCCTCATTATCAACATTGAAGAGCAAGAGTTTTAGCACACATCAAAGCAATCATTTTATCATCATACAAGCAATCTCAAAGCTCTTCTTTATATCTCAATCACTCCAACACTCTCAAATTATATACTGGATCTGTATAAACTCATAGAGTGATTTTTAGAGTTAATAGTTTCATAAGCTTTCTTCAACTTAGTTGATTTTACTACAAAAGCTTTGACACAAAAACCACATCTCTTTGTAAAGAAAGTTTTGCTCAAGTCAATTGTTCATATTGTTTGAGTGTTACCTTAGGGATAAGGTGGATTAAGAATTTTGATCTTGTGTGAGATCAAAAGAAGTTTTGTATCAAGAGATCGATAGTATCTCAAGAGACATAGTGGAGAAACTGGACTAGCCCAAGATTAAGGGTGAACCAGTATAAAAACTTTTGTGTGTTCTTCTTACTCTTCTCAAGCTTTTACAAAATCACAACACACACTACACTCGTTATAATTTGTTAAAAGCGTTACTTTATACTTGTTGAGATCAATCTAAGATCAGTCTTACATATTGTTCTTGATAAATCTAACGTTTGATTTTTATAGTTAATTTTTAAAGGTTCACAATTCAAACCCCCCCTTTCTTGTGAAAAACTTTTCTACTTCAATTGGTATCAGAGCTCGGCTCTAAAGGTAAAGCATCTAACAAGTGCTAGAGAAAAAGATTCAAGAAGGAAGTAATGACGAAAGGCGCAAAGTTCATATCCGAAGGAGGATCTTCAAATAGGCCACCTCTATTTGAAGGAGAAGACTATTACTATTGGAAGGACAAAATGGAATTGTTCTTAAGATCACAAGATAATCATATGTGGGCAGTTATTGAAGTTGGAGAACATGTACCAACAATCACCAACAAAGACAATGTCACAATACCCAAAACTCAAGATCAATGGACCACTCAAGAATCCGATAAGGTACTTTTAAATATTAAAGCTAAATTATTTCTAAAGAGTGCTTTGTGTAGGGAAGAATATGATAGAATTATGGAATGCAAAACCGCAAAAGAAATGTGGGAAACTCTCCAAATTCATCATGAAGGAACAAGTCATGTAAAAGAAACAAGGATTGACATTGGTATAAGAAAGTTTGAATTATTTTAAATGAAGGAGGATGAAACAATTGATCAAATGTATGCAAGATTCACAGTCATAATCAATGAACTCAACTCTCTTGGAAAAACTCAACTCTCTTGGAAAAAGATACACCATACATGAAAGAGTAAGAAAAATCTTGAGATGTTTACCAAAAAGTTGGAGACATATTGTCACAGCCATTACCGAAGCAAAAGATCTCACTTAGTAACATAAACCTTTTGGTATTCCTTATTAAGTGGGTTGTCACAGTCTTCAACAATGTTAATAATAAACTTCTTCACTAACTTTTCATAATAGTTGCCTAACCCACTAGTAGTCTTCATTAAACCAGCTTTTTCAATTAAAACAATTACCTCTTTCCAAGCCAAGGTTTCATCAGATAGCTCCCTTTCCATACCCAACCTTCTAGCATGCACATACTTCCACTTTGCAGCACTGTCAATGAAGTGGATTGACACATTGTCAATGGGAACATCAGCAATATTAGGAGGAATAAATCTCCCACCAACCCTTCTTTTGGAAGACAGAGTGCTTGGAGCATCTTCTTCAACATCTTCAATAGAATCATCAACAGCTCTCTTCTGTTTCTTCGTTGGCTTCCTGTGAGAGACAATGAACTTGTCTGGAGCATCTTTTTCATCTTCGTAGTTTGAATCACTCAGACTAACATTCTTCCTTTTGGAGGACTTAGCAGAAATTTCCACCTTGTTGTATCCTCTGCTAGGACCATAGACAGGCTTCTTTAATGATTTAGTTGCTTTAGCTGCAACTCTCTTTTTCTGGGAAGGCTTTGTTGCCTCAGCTGCAACCTCAACCTCTTCCCCCTTTCTTTCTCTGAGCCTTCTTCCTATACTAGTTGGACCAGCCCTAGAAACATCACTGGCTTTTACAATCACCACATCCTCTTCAACTGACACAGCATTGTCAGTGTCTTCATCCTCAAGGAATGACAATATTTGAGAGCCAGAGAGATATACATAGCACACTCCTTCTAATCAATCAACACATAGCAACTTTCAAGGAGAACAAGCAACATCTTCACATAGTAGATTTCCAATGAAAGTGCCAAAAAAAACTTGAACATATAAACATCAGAGAAAATACACTTCATCACAAACAGTGCTTCACACGAAACTGAATGCTTCAACATTTGATATAACATTATCAAGCAAGCATAAGAATAACATTCTCCTTCAACAACAGTACTTCCCCTGAGAACAATACCTCATGTGTAGCATAAAGACACGACTCTCCCCTAGAGCAACATAAACTACTCCATATCACCATATAGAAAGATGTGTCAACATCAAGTAGAACATCAGGCATATCAGCCAGTATCAGTTAGCATTTGCCAAACTTCATATGAGAATTTGAAATAGACATATACCAGAGTAGCATAGACATATACCAGAGACGGAAACACAAAGGAAACATGCTAATAAATCTGCTCTGCAATTTCACATTGCACCATAGAACACTTGTCACAATATCATATCATCTCCATTTATCAGCATACTCAGATAACCACAACTGCATAATCCAACACAATACATTCCTACTCCGTGTAACATGCTACAGCATCAGCAAGCACATCATAACAAGTAACAACTAACAAGATCATGAAGCAATTACTGCTACTCCCTCTTTTTAGATATAAATTTCGCCAAAAATAGCATGTTATATCAGAACATCTTAGAAGTAAAAAAAAGCTAGCAGAATCACATAGCTAAGAACCAGAAGATATCACACCATTGAGAAGAGCATGGATAATGCATAAAGTGCAGAGTTATGATTCTACATAGTCAGTGATATGCACCTCTAACATAGAGTGTGAACCTCTTTTCATTCTTAGAACCTTGCATACTGCAATAGTAGAAGCATTTCTTACAAATAACACCATGTCATCTTAGATACTCCATAGTGTAATTGTTTGTGAGTTTGAGAGAATATAATCCTCTGTTTCTACTGCAGTTGTCTTCATACTCTCATCATTTTGAGAGATCACAACAGTATCACCAAACACAATTTCTTCTGCATTCTTTGTAGTGTCTTAAACATCAGATGCTCTAACATCATATACAGAATCAGATACAAGAAGGTTAGTACCCTCATAATGCTCATCCCTTTCAGAGGCGACAACAGTTGAATCATTCTTCTGTGTTTTCTGCAGAACAACATTCTCTGTGGTTTTTGTGATAGCACCACCATCAATAACAGCAAAATCAATGAAACTCATGATCTCCTTGTACTTCTCATCCTTGACCAGTTCCCTTTCCATGATTGATCTCCTGGTGCACACAAACTTCCACCTCTGAATATTTTCAATGGAGTGGAGGAATACTTTGTCTATGGAAATAACAGGGACAATGAGGGGAATACTTTGTCCTCTTATGTGCAGAAAACATAGATGTTGGAGCATCTTCTCCCACATCATGATTAGGGTCACTTGTAGGTGGACTCTTTCTCTTCAAACTTTTATTCCAAGTTGACATGACAGCATGAAAGATAATCTTGCTCCATCCTTTCTTAGAACCCACACTAGCAGATTGCCTCGTTACCATAGTAGGGATTTTCATAGGTTGGCTTGTTGAGACAATAAATTTACCACTCGGATTCCTCAGCCTTTTAGGAATATCACTAGTAATCTTTGAAGTAGGCTGCTCAGGAATATCATGTCTACAGATTGAAAAAGGCGTTGTATGGTCTAAAGCAAGCTCCTAGAGCTTGGTACGAAAGATTGACAGAATTTCTTGTTACACATGGGTACAGAAAGGGTGGAAATGACAAGACTTTGTTTGTTAGAGAAGAGAAAGGTAAAGTGATGATAGCACAAGTTTATGTAGATGATATCGTCTTTGGTGGAATGTCTGATCAGATGGTCCAGCAATTCGTACGGCTTATGCAGTCAAAATTTGAGATGAGTCTAGTTGGTGAACTAACTTTCTTTCTTGGGCTCCAAGTTAAACAAATGGAGAATACTATATTTGTGTCTCAAAGTAAGTATGCAAGAAATAGTGTGAAAAAGTTTCGTATGGAGAATGCTAGCACCAAAAGAACACCAGCAGCAACACATTTGAAGCTTACCAAAGATGAAAAAGGAATCAGTGTTGATCAAAGTCTTTATCGGAGTATGATTGGAAGCCTATTGTATCTCACAGCAAGCAGACCTGAGGTTACTTTTGCTTTAGGAGTATGTGCAAGATATCAAGTTGAACCTAAGATGAGTCACCTCACAGAAGTCAAAAGAATTTTAAAATATGTGAGTGGGACGTGTGACTATGGAATCTTATATTGTCATAGTGATAATTCTATGTTAGTAGGCTATTGTGATGCTGATTAGGCAGGAAGTGCAGATGACAGGAAAAGCACTTCAGGAGCATAGTTCTTTCTAGGAAATAATCTCATATCTTGGTTTAGTAAGAAACAAAACTGTGTATCTCTATCAACTGCAAAAGCAAAATATATTGCAGCTGGTAGTAGTTGTTCTCAACTAGTGTGGATGAAGCAAATGTTGAAGGAGTACAATGTAGTACAAAATGCTATGACATTATACTGTGACAACTTGAGTGCCTCGAACATCTCCAAAAATCCTATTCAACATAGTAGGACTAAACATATTGATATAAGGCATCATTTCATTAGAGATCTTGTTGAAGAAAAGATTGTCACACTTGAACATGTAGCAACAAATGAACAACTTGCTGATATTTTCACAAAGGCACTAGATGCAACACAATTTGAAAGGCTGAGGGGCAAATTGGGAATTTGCCTATTTGAAAACCTATAGCAGTTAATTTTCAAAAGGTATGCAACTGACTCTCCCCCTACCTTCATAGGGTGCACGCTAATCAAGGAACGACTTTGTTTTCTAATAACTGACTTTGATAATAATGTTGTTGATGATGGTGCTGTTACAAAGACCATAGAGAGAAATGTTCTAGAAACAACTCTAGAGAATGATCCAGCTGTTGTAATTTCTAAAAGTGGTGACCATAATGAAGGTATTAACCTTCTTGTATCTGATGCTGCAACTGATGCTAGAGCATCCGACGTTCAAGACTCTTCAAAGACTATAGAAGAAAATGTGTCTGGTGATACTGTTGAGATCATTCAAAATGATGAGAGTATGAAGACTGCTGAAATGGAAATAGAAGATCATACATTCGTAGATACACTAACAAGTTTAATGAAGACTGTGAAAGGATTGGGGAAATGCTATGTCAAGCTGGTCAGAGAATTCATTGTGAACATAAGAGACGATTGTTATGATCCTATGACTGCTGAATATAGGCAGGCATTTGTACGAGGCAGTTGTGTTAAATTCTCACCTAAAGTGATCAATGAATGTCTAGACAGAAGTATTTAAGATGTAGCTGAGTTGAAGGTGATTCAGAATTAGATATGCAAGAACCTTATAGGTGATCTGGTAAAGGAATGGCCAATGAAGAATAATTTGTCTGCTGCAAGCTCTCTACCAAGTATGCTATACTGAACAAGATTGCAACTGCTAATTGGGTGCCAACTAACCATTCTAATGATGTCTCAAGGGGGTTGAGTAAGTTCATCTATGTTGTAGGTACCAAATCTGCTTTTAATTTTGGTGATTTTATCTTTTATCAGACTATAGCTTATAGGAAGACAAATGCTACAAAAATTCCTATTGCTTTTCCCACTTTGATTTGTGATATCATCTTGCAACAATATCCCGAGCTGTGTTTCTCTACTGATGAGGCTGTTAAAAGAGAGTCAGAAATTACTTTAGACTCTAGGTTTTTGAAGAGTCACATGCTGCAGATATTGCTCTAGCATCTGCCAAAGGCAAATCTGCAATGCTCAGTAGACAACAAGTGATTGCTGATCTCAAGGTTGTGAGTAAGGCTTTGGGTGACAAGAAGTTCTTGGTGGATCCTGTTATTCAAACTTTAGAAGCTGAAGAACTGGTTGCTCATGATGAAGATTTAGTGATGGAGGATTCTTAAGAGAATGATGAGTTTTGATGCTCTATGTTCCTGATTTTAGTTGTTTATGATGTTATGCTTCTTTTATGGGTGAAGCCCTGGATTCTCTATGCACCCATGCGTGCTATTGGTCTTTGATAAATACGACGTGGTTCTCTATTCCTTTGACTGTTGTTATTGACAATGTGATGTTCTTTTCCTTTTGTCAAATTATTTGGCTAAAAAGGGGGATTATTACTAATTTGGCTGCTGTTGAAGTTCTTGAAGTTTTCTTTTTTGATATGCATGAGGTGTTGTTCTGCTTGCATGATAATGTTATATCAAATGTTGAAGCATTCAGTATTTGTGTGAAGCACTATTTGTGATGAAGTGCGCTTGCTATTGATTTATGTGATACATCTACCTATGCATGAAGAAAGGGAGAGTGAAGTATGTGCGTTTTATATCTCTTATCTATCTACCCTTGAGGGTGAGTATACTTGAAGGGGGAGTATATGCATGCATGTTGTGAAGTGAGTTGTTGATTGCATGAATTAAGGGGGAGGAGTTTATTTTTCCTATACCTTAAGTCTGTTGTTTTTCTGGAATCCACTGTGAGAGATTAAGTCTCTCTGATCGTACTCTTTGAGGCTAATTGTTTCATATCCGCTGTGCATGCCTCTTATACATGGTTAGCAAATGCGTTCAAGTAATGTCCTATTCTTCTGAGTTATATATTGAAGTTGATTTGAAGAATAATTTTTTATGCATGCTGATCAAAAGTGTTTTAGCCAAAATTTGCCAAGTTGATTTGAAGATTATTGGCGTTTTTGTATGTTGGCTATTATTTTGCAAAAACCCATTTTGTCACATGTTCTAGGACATGCTGAAACATCTAAGTATGTTGAGCCCTAAAGCTATTTGGCGCGTGCGCGTTTTTATTCTCTTGAAATATATCTTGAAAAGATTTGTTTTAAAAATACATATTTACCAAACTTAGCTGGCATAACAGAACGCGCCTTGTGTCACAAGTCATCCTTTGTGTGAAGATTTATTTCTAAAATATAAAAACTATTATTTAATGATTTGGGGCGTAAATGGGGCGCCTTTGATCTAGGAGTTCCTAGGTTGAGTTGTCACGGGTAGTTGCTAGGTGAGGAGACGTAAATGGGGCGTTTACTGAGGTCTTTGAACTAGGGCTATTTTAGTGGATTCCTTCCTGGATCTGTGTTATTTATGTTTATGCTCTTTATCGCTTTTATTATTATGTGTGTTGTGTGTGGACGCTGTAGCAATTGCTAAATCATCTTACTACTGAGCGCCAGGAATTACAATATGTTTTGCTATGACAATAGAAAAAGCCAAGGGAAATCTCTTTTTCATGTAGGAATCTATATTCTTAGACCTATATTCACTACTAGAAAAATCTTAAATCCCGACGGCCAAAATTTGTCTCTAAAGGAAAATATTTCGTCACTAAGCACATTAGAGACAAAATTAGAGACGAATTTGATTTGGTCGTTAGTTTTCTCGTCTCTAAGCCATTATAGATGAATTTTATATTCCATCTCTAATTGGAGACAAAATTTATCCGTCTCTGATTCAGAGACGGATATTATATATCTGTCTCTAAATGTTGAATTCAAAATACAATAAATTCGTCTCTATTGGAGACAGAATTATCCATCTCTGAATACAAATAATTTCGTTGCTAAAATTTCGTCTCTAAGCATAAAAGTCTGTCTCTATCGGAGTCAAAATTATCCGTCTCCGAATTCAAATAATTATGTCTCTAAAGTTCCGTCTCTAAGTATTAAATTTTGTCTCTATAGAGACAAAACACATTTTCCGCCTCTAATAAGTTTTTTTTTTTTATCTATTTAGCAATTAAATGTTTATATAGTTTATCATATAGTTTTTATTTACTATAAATAATTCATGTAATTTTAGAATGTGTAAAAAATAAATTTTGATCAAACCAAATTTGTAATATTAACATAAAAATTTATGTCAAAGTATCAAAAGTGTCATTATGACTTTACATAATAATATCAAACTTAAATGTACAAAACATAAAAATAAATACTATGTATTTAACAAAAATACATAGCGGCGAGTAACTAAAGCTAATTTGTCAGGATATAATTACTCTTCTAGTCTTCATCCCTTCCATCTTCATAAATATGTGGAGTTGGATAATTTGTTTGGTCCTGAACCTATTTAAAAAATTTATATTAGTTATAAACTCAACTTAATAGATGTCATCCAATAGAAACAGAATATTTTAGTCCAATTTAACCACAACTATATGTATCATAAATTATATTCAATTCTCTCAATTATGCAAGATAAAAATATATGATATCTTATTTTGGAAAACTTGTATACCTGAGATACATGTTTAAACAAAGCAAGGTGATCTTTAGCTGTGTAACGCGCATATGTCGAGCACAAGCGTGTTAACCGTATGTCGAGCACATGGCGAGCATAAGCTTTTCAGTCGTATATTGCGCATGTGTCGAGCATAGGTATCTCTCGACAAGTAGTGGTGCTGGGCGTGGTCATTATCAGGCCCAGTCCAGATTAGAAGCCCCCCAAGTAGCCATTCTCGAGTTCGAGAGTGGTGTCTTTTGCTGTCGAGGAAGAATCCTACTTTGTTGTACTACGTGGCTACGGTAGAGGGAGGTGAATAAGCGTTCCGAAATAAAACAAACAATTTTTCGGATTTGAAATAAGAGTGCGCAGAAGCTACCTAGATCGGTAGTCTACTTTGCACCTTCGACTAAAGGGAAAGTAATATAGCCTTAATAGTGAAACGATGATAATTCGAATGCAATAACAAAAGCTTCGAAACCAAGCATATTGTGTCAAATTAATGTTTACTTTGAAAACCTTTCACACACACAATTTATGGTTTGTAAAATACTATTGTAAACAAAGTATCAAAACTATACTTTTGTCGACCACTTGGCGTGCACGACATAACTAAGTTTACAATTCATAATAAAGACCCAACATGTGCCGATTACTTTTTTATTTGGAGGAGGTGGTACTAAATCCCATACCTCATTTCTTGTAAATTGATTTAGTTCCTCTTGCATAGCAAGAATCCAATGTTCATCAAGTAATGCACTTTTAGCGTTTTTAGGTTCAATTTGTGACACAAATACAAAGTGCGAAGAAAAATTACTTATCTGTGAGCGTGTGGACACTCCTTTGGAAATATCTCCCAATATCTTGTTAATTGGGTGGTTTTTCAAGGTCCGCCATTCCTTTGCTAGTCCGGCGCCTCTATGTTTGTGACGATTCTTTGAGGAGGAAGACCCACCATCATCATTGTCTTTATCCTTGTTGTTTGGTGAGGACTCATCGTCCTTTTCCTCCAGAGTGTCCACAACGGGTTGATCACTCCCGCCAACGTCTTTATCCTTTAGAATGTCCGTCGTGTCAACACCTGCACCAATAAACTTACCTTTCCCGTGTACCTCCGGTAAAGATTCATCAAAATTAACGTAAATCGATTCTTCCACAATTTGTAATCTTTTGTTAAACACCCTATATACTATACTAGATAGTGAATAGCCTAATAAAATACCTTGATCTGATTTAGAGTCAAATTTGCCAAGGTTTTCTTTACCATTGTTAAAAATAAAGCACTTGCACCCAAAGACATGCAAATGACTAACACTGGGCTTTCTTCCCTTAAGTATTTCATAGGGATTTTTGTCTAGAATAGGTCTAATGATAGCCCTATTCAAAACATAACTCGCGGTGCTAATTGCATCCGCCCAAAAATACTTAGGTAGAGAGGATTCACTATGCATAGTCCTAGCAAGTTCTTCAAGTACTCTATTCTTCCTCTCCTACTCCATTTTGTTGCAGATTACGTGGACCAGAGAAGTTATGGTCAATGCCATATTTTGAACAAATTTTTTCTAATTTTGCATTTTCAAATTCGCCCCCGTGATCACTTCTAATAGTAGTAATCTTAACGCTAAGTTTATTTTGAATCATCTTGGCAAACCTTTTAAAAGTGGATAATGTATCACTCTTACTAGATAGAAATAATGTCCAACAATACCTAGAATAGTCGTTAACAATCACAAGTCCATAATAGTTTCCACCAAGGCTTTCAGTCCTTGATGGACCAAAAAGATCCATATGAATAAGTTCCAAAGGCTTTGTGGTTGAAATCATCTTTTTAGATTTAAAAGAAGCCTTTATTTTCTTACCCATTTGGCATGCATCACATAAGTAATCTTTTGAAAATTTCATTTTCGGAATGCCGATGACAAGGTCTTTGGATACTATTTTATTTAGTAAGTCAAAATTCAAGTGTGCTAGTCTCCTATGCAATAACCAAGATTCATCATTCCTAGTCATAAGACACTTAGCACTACCTAGGCCATTATCCTCTAGACCAAGCATATACACATTTCCATGCCTAATAGCTTTAAGCACAACATCCTTGTCTTTATTGCTCTCAATTGTACAAAAGGTTGGTTAAAAATTGATTTTAAACCCTTTGTCACAAAGTTGAGCAACACTTAGTAGATTATGCTTAAGACTATCAACAAGAATGACATTAGATATAGTAAGAGTAGAAAGATTACCCATGATACCTACAGCAATAAGTTTCCTCAATTGTTGTCTCCATAATTGACGTATCCTTTCTCCTTTGACTTGAACTCAATGAAGAGAGATGCATCACCGGTCACGTGCCTCGAACATCCGCTATCAAGGAACCATCTCCTTTCTAGCTTGTCAAAACACTTTTCCTACATTTTTAGACATGAGAGGGAGGTCCCCAACTATCATTGGGTCCTATGTGGTGAGGTAAATAGTCTTTGTTGGGTTTTGGCATCCATTGCAACATGCCTCTAGGTACTAACTGTTGAAGCAAAATCCCTAAATGATGTTTTAAAGATAACAAACATCTTCAATTATATTTTCATTTATATTCTGATCATTTTGTGATCTAACATGTGCTTTTGAGTGATTTTAATAAGCTAGATAAAATTGAAATATCATGATCAATCATCACTCTTTGTGAAAGAAATGAACACTACTGTAGAGAACGATCAGAGAACACTCTCTGAGTAACAATCAACACAGGTTTCAAAAGTGATTCTTGTCACAAGCACTTTATACTGTTTCATCAGGCTACAAGACATTATTCCACTTTATCATTGGACTTTAAATCAGTATCTCAACAGTGGATAAGTCATTCAAGGCCAATCAAGACCATGTGCATGAAGAACATTCCTTGTATGACATGTTTAAGGAAAGGAATAAATGCACAATGAAGACAAGCATGTGTGAACTAGTGTTTCTACTGAGTTTTGGATCTTATGGTTTATCATAGACCAATCACAATGAAGCAGCAAGCACCTGAACTATTAGTTGGCATGGTACTTGCATATGTACTTCACATGAACATTCTCCAAAGTATCTCCCATATAAGACAAGAAGGTTTGTACTTGCAAAGGACAACATGAACAGCTACCTACATTAGTCTCAGCTACATCAGACGCTCCACTACATCTGTTTATGATCAAGCAATGAAATCCCACTCATGAATTTTTGCATCAGCCCAGAAAGGGGAGAACGTTGCCAGAACGATCTCTCACCTAGACAGTTTTGTACTTTAACATTTAAAATGAATATCTAGTTGTTCAATTTGGATGCACAACGACTATTACAACGTATATACTTGAAGAACAAGCTTCATACAGCCTGCTACAATTGTTTACAGCTCATCACCTTTATTTGGTGAAATGAAGAAAATGGGATAATGTTTGTAGAACGTTCTCACAGATTTGAATTATGCAGCAAACTCTCTATGAGCTGTCATATGAAAGATGCAACGGCTCTTTACTATACTTACAGATGACTAAGCATCAGGAGCGTATTTGGCATCTATAAATAGCACCCCATGGTGCACTTGAAGAAAAAGAAGTTTTGTTACAAGTTTACATACATCCAGTTTAGTTCTCAAGCAATCAAAGCTCTGTTTTTGTTTACTCAACACTCCAGCTCTGCTATCAATCTTTGGATCACATATTTAGAGTGTACTGAGTTGTTTACATAAGCCTATCAATCTCTTGTGTGAGTTATTGTATAAGCTTAGATCCAGAAACAAACCCTTCTTGTAAAAGAAAAGAAATCCTCAAGTCAATAAGTAACTATTGATTGAGAGTACCTTGGATAGTCAGGTTTGACTAGATGTAAGCCTTGGATAGTCAGGACTGACTAGAGGCAGAAAAGAATTTGATCTTGGTCTAGATCATAGAAGAAGAAGAATTGTATTGAGAGATCAGTAGTATCTCATTCATACTAGTGATAAATCTCACATGAGTGGGGACTGGACTAGCCCAATATTTGGGTGAACCAGGATAAATTGCTGTGTGTTATTCCTCCTCTCTTTACTCCTTTACAATTGCACACACACCATACACTTGTTTGTTTGATATAAACTGTCTGCACTGACGAGAACGATCTCAGAACGTTCTATCTCTCTTTGACAAAATTGTTTTTAAACTAACTAAGTTGTTTTGTTTTGTAAGCTTAATTTTTAAAAGGTCACAATTCAAACCCCCCCTTTCTTGTGAAACTTTGCTACTTCAATTGGCATCAGAGCCCGACCTCTATAGGTTGAGCATCTAACAAGTGCTAGAGGAAAAGACTCAGGAAGGAAGTCATGTTTAAATCTGCAAAGTTTATTTCTTTAGGAGGATCCTCACATAGACCTCCTCTATTTGAAGGAAATGATTATTACTACTGGAAAGATAAAATTGAATTGTTCCTAAGATCACAGGACAATTACATGTGGCCAGTTGTGGAACAAGGAGAATATGTACCTCTCACAAAAGAATCCACACCAAAGGAACAAAAAGATTGGACCACTGCTGAAGTTGAAAGAGTACTCCTAAACATCAAATCCAAAATGTTTATAAAAAGTGCTCTAGGCAGAGAAGAATATGATAGAGCCATAGAGTGCAACACAACTAAAAAATGTGGGAAACACTCCAAACTCATCATGAAGGAACCAGTATCATCAAAGAAACAAGAATTGATATTGGTGTGAGAAAGTTTGAGCTATTTGAAATGCAGGAAGATAAATCCATAGATCAAATGTATGGAAGATTCACTACCATCATTAATGACCTCAATTCTCTTGGCAAGAAGTACACTGATCATGAAAGAATAAGAAAAGTGCTGAGATGTCTACCAAAATCTTGGAGACATATTTTTACAGCAATCACAGAAGCCAAGGATCTTAAAAATGTCAAATTAGATGACTTTCTTGGATCTCTCAAAGCTCATGAAGCAATACTTCAAGAAGACAAGCCTTTGAAGAAAAAGACTATTGCTTTGAAAGCACAAGTAGGAGAGCAATCTCAGAATGATGAAGACTCATCTGATGATGAAGAAGAATGTCAACAAGAATATGCATTCTTATCCAAGAAAATTCAAAGACTAATGATGAGAAGAAACAACATCAAAAAATCAGTCCAAGCAAGGAGAAATGGTCCAAAGCCATAAACTGACATGAGTCAAATTACATGCTTTGGATGCAATCAAGTAGGGCACTACAAGACTGATTGTCCTAAGAACAAACAGAAGAAATCCACATTCAAGAAGAAGTCTTTAATGGCAACCTGGGATGACTCAGATGAATCTCAAGGAGAAGAAGAAGCAAATGTTTGTCTTATGACCAAATCAGACACAGAAGAGGTAAGCCTTGAACCCTGCTCATCATGTAGAAAAACTGAATGCTTATTTGATAATCTCTTTTATGACACTCAAATTTTGAATCAAAAAAATGGAAAACTTAGAGATGAACTCACCATTTTGAAAAAGGAAAATGATGAACTAAAATCTATGAATAGTAAATATAAGGATGTTATCAGTGGTATGCAAGATGCACATAAGGAGTTATCTATGCAATATGAAGATCTTTTAGAAAAACAAAAGACCATTGATAAAACAAATATTCAGAAAGAGAATATCATTTTAAAACAAAATGTCTCTGAGCTTGAAAAAGATATAACATGTTTTGTTAAAGCTACTGATACTTTTGAAAAGATCATGGGATCTCAATCCAGTGTTCAGAACAAAACTGGTGTAGGTTTTAAAGCTTTTCAAAAACAAAAATTGAATGAAAACTTTTTTGTTCCTCAAAAAGAAAAACATGATATTCTTTTTCCTGAAAATGATAAATAAACACATAGATACAAATGTACTTATTGCTCAAGAGATGGACATCTTGAAGCCTTTTGTTTTGATAAGAAAAGACTGGTATACTCACATACAGGAAGAGAACGTTCTCAGAATGTTCTGAAGAAACAACATTCTTTTAAAAAATCTTTTCAGAGACCATATCAGTACAAGAGAAGACCATATTATACTAACCCTCATGGACCCAAAAGACTATGGGTACCTAAAGAATTATTAAATAAAAATGTAGGTATGTCATCTACCAGTCAAGAAAAAGCCTTGGTACTTGGACAGTGGTTGCTCAAGGCATATGACTGGAGATAAGCTGAACTTTCTATCTCTGGAAAAGAAGGATGGAGGAGCTGTAACTTTTGGTAACAATGAAAAAGCTTACATCAAAGGTAATGGTGTCATTGGTAAGATAAATTCAGCAAAAATTGAAAATGTTCATTATGTAAAAGGACTTAAACATAACTTATAAGCATTAATAAACTTTGTGACAATGGTTTTGAAGTTATATTTAAACCTCATACTTGTGAAATCATTCAATCATCATCTGGTAAAACTCTTCTAAATGGATCAAGGAAAGGAAACATTTATGTCTTATATTTAGATGAACTTCCCAACGAATCCTGTTTTGTTTCACTTGAAAAAGAGAAATGGATTTGGCATAAAAGGGCTGGTCATGTAAGCATGAAAACAATTTCAAAAATTTCCAAACTTGATCTAGTCAGAGGACTACCTAAGATTAATTTTGACAAGGATAAAGTATGTGAAACTTGCACAAGAGGAAAACAAGTCAAAAGCAGTTTTAAAACTAAAGATTTTATTTCAACAAAAAAACCTCTTGAAATGCTACACATTGATTTATTTGGTCCAGTCAAAACCACAAGTCTTGGTGGTAAAAATATTGGCTTTGTTATTGTTGATGACTATTCAAGGTTCAGATGGGTTCTGTTTTTAAAACATAAAGATGAATCTTTTGAAGCTTTCAAAAACTTTTGTAAAAGAGTTCAAAATGAAAAAGATACCAATATCATCTCAGTAAGAAGTGATCATGGTGGTGAATTTGAAAACTCACTATTTGAATCATTCTTTGATGATAATGGCCTCTCTCATAATTTTTCTTGTCCAAGAACTCCTCAACAAAATGGAGTTGTGGAAAGGAAAAATAGAACTTTACAAGAGATGGCAAGAACAATGATAAATGAATCAAATGTTGAAAAATACTTTTGGGCTGAAGCCATTAATACCTCTTGCTATATTTTAAATAGATTCACCATTAGAAAAGTTTTGAACAAAACTCCATATGAACTCTGGAAAGGCAGAAAGCCAAACATCTCTTATTTTCATATTTTTGGATGTTATTGGTATATTTTGAATATCAAGGACAACTTGGGTAAGTTTGATTCAAAGTCAGACAAGGGAATATTTTTGGGATATTCTCTAACATCAAAAGCTTATAGAGTCTATAACTTGAGAACTCAAACTTTGGAAGAAAGCATGCATGTCAAATTTGATGAATTTGAAGAAGAAACAAATGAAGTGAAAGAAGATGATGTAAATGAAAAGGATAATCAGAATTCTGAGCTTAGTGAAGACACTCAACCAATTGAAAATTCTGAACTTAAAGAAGATGATGATTCACCTCAAGAGCCTCCAAAGACTTGGAGAATCAACACACATCATCCACAAGAGCAAATCATTGGAAGTCCTAAAGATGGAGTCAAAACTAGAAGATCTGTTTTTAATCAGGAGAACAATCTGGCAATGATCTCTCAGATAGAACCTAAGTCTATTGATGGAGCTATTGTTGATAACTCTTGGATTGATGCTATGAAAGAAGAACTCCTACAGTTTGAAAAGAATGAAGTGTGGAATCTAGTACCAAAACCCAAAGATCATTCAATCATTGGAACTAGATGGGTGTTTAGAAACAAATTGGATGAAAACGGCAAGGTGACTAGAAACAAGGCAAGACTAGTTGCTCAGGGCTATAATCAACAAGAAGGAATTGATTATGATGAAACCTTTGCTCATGTTGCCAGGTTAGAAGCCATTAGAATATTACTTGCATTTGCATCTCATAAAAACATCAAACTTTTTCAAATGGTTTTCTAAATGAAGAAGTTTATGTGCATCAACCTCCTTGTTTTGAAGATGAACATAAACCTCATCATGTTTTTAACTTACTAAAGCTCTATATGGACTCAAACAAGCCCCAAGAGCATGGTATGAGAGATTAAGCACTTCTTTCCTTGACAACAACTTTTCAAGAGGAAAAATTGATACAACACTTTTTAGAAAAGAAATTAATAATGATCTGTTGATTGTGCAAGTGTATGTTAATGATATCATCTTTGGTGCTACAAATGAAAAAATGTGTGAGGAATTTTCAAACCTTATGCAAAATGAATTTGAAATGAGTATGATGGGAGAACTTAGTTTCTTTCTTGGCTTGCAAATCAAGCATTGAGAAAATGGCATTTTTATTTGTCAAGAAAAGTATATAAATGATCTCTTGAAGAAATACAAGATGAATGAATCAAAGATCATGCCAACTCCTATGCATCCATCATCAAGCTTAGACAAAGATGAAAATGGAAAAAGTGTTTCAGAGAAAGAATATAGAGGAATGATTGGTTCACTTCTCTATCTCACTGCAAGTAGACCAGATTTTGTTTTCTCTTTTGGTCTATGTGCAAGGTTTCAAACTGCACCAAAAGAGTCACATCTTACTGCAGTCAAAAGGATCTGTTGATTGTGCAAGTGTATGTTAATGATATCATCTTTGGTGCTACAAATGAAAAAATGTGTGAGGAATTTTCAAACCTTATGCAAAATGAATTTGAAATGAGTATGATGGGAGAACTTAGTTTCTTTCTTGGCTTGCAAATCAAGCATTGAGAAAATGGCATTTTTATTTGTCAAGAAAAGTATATAAATGATCTCTTGAAGAAATACAAGATGAATGAATCAAAGATCATGCCAACTCCTATGCATCCATCATCAAGCTTAGACAAAGATGAAAATGGAAAAAGTGTTTCAGAGAAAGAATATAGAGGAATGATTGGTTCACTTCTCTATCTCACTGCAAGTAGACCAGATATTGTTTTCTCTTTTGGTCTATGTGCAAGGTTTCAAACTGCACCAAAAGAGTCACATCTTACTGCAGTCAAAAGGATATTTAGATACCTAGTTGGAACAACTGATGATGGACTATGGTATACAAAAGGATCACATTTCAACTTGAAAGCCTACTATGATGCTGACTATGCTGGTGATAAAATGGAATGAAAAAGCACTAGTGGATCTTGTCAATTTCTTGGTGAAGTTGTTGTAAGTTGGAGTTACATAAAGCAAAGCACCATAGCACTGTCAACTACTGAAGCTGAGTATGTATCTGCTGCAAATTGTTGCACACAAGTGATATGGATCAAAAACCAACTTGAAGACTACTCATTAAGGTACACAAGTATTAAAATTTTATGTGATAATACAAGTGCTATCAATTTATCAAAAAATCCCATTCAGCATTCAAGATCAAAACATATTGAAATCAAACATCATTTTATTAGAGATCATGTGAAAATCAACACTTTGAGAAGTATTGGATGGTGAAGAATGTTTTCCCTGCAAGGGTATTTGATTTTGAAAACCTGCCTAGTGGAGGCTATGACTTGCTCAAATACACTGAGCCACTCAAATGGACAAGCTTTTTCAAGCTTAAGGAAACTGTGTATCCTACTCTGGTTCAAGCATTCTACTTCAATGCTAGAGTTTTTGCTGATAAGAACCTCATCATCTCCAACATTAAAGGAACTAAGATGCAAATAACTCCTGAAGTTATTGGAAAAGTTTTGAACTTACCATGTGAAGGTGCCAAACTCTATGGCCCAAACTGGTTTTCTATCACTGGTGTGAAGAAAGATGCTTTGCTACTAAAGATGTTCACTAAAGATGGTGCAAGGTTGGAAGAAACACCATCATCAAGTTTGAAGGGAGATTACAAGCTGCTACACAATATGATTCAACATTGTGTTTTTCCTAGAACTGGTAGCAAGAACAAAGTGACAGAGAATGATCTCATGGTGCTACATCATCTCTCTGAAGGAATTGAGTTAAACTTGCCTTATGTGATACTCCATCACATGATTAAGGCTTCTGAATCTGGAATTAAGAAAATATATCTTCCTTATGGAACCACCTTGTCTAGGTTATTTGATTTGTTTAAAATTGATGTCACAAATGAGAAAGTTGATAACTACTCAACTATTTTCTCACTCAAGAATGTACATCACATGAAGAAAGAACCTGTTGAAGTTGGTCAAAAGAGAAAAAGAGAAAGCTTTGAAAATGTGGGAAATTTGGATGTTCGGTCAGATGCTGCTGCTGGTGAAGCAGATCGTGCTGAGATCGTTCTCCCTGCTGAGGCAACAACTGCCAAAGGCAAAGAACAAGTTGTTGAAGGTAATCCATCACAAACCGTTCCATTTTCAACTGATATTTCTCTTGGTTTTCAATCCACTCTTGGTGCTCCACTTGAGCCTACTCCATCTGAGCTCATGGCCAATGTTCTTGAAGGTTTCCACACTACCACCAAACCATTCAATCACTCTCTACTCCATCTAGTTTTACCAACATTACAAGACTCTCTTGGTTCATTTTTTAGTTCTGAGTTTCTGAAGAATTTGACAAAAACTCCAAGCCCTGATTACCCCAAAATGCCAGTTCCAATTAATACTGTTTCTGAAACTGCAATCCCATCACTTCCAAAGAACTTTGCTTCTCTTGAATCCTTTTGTTCTACAAAGAATGCATCTACCTCCATTGGTGTGAAGCTTGCTGAAGGTGTGGAAGCTGGTGCTAGGCCTGTGAAAAGGTCTAAGGCTGAGAAGATTGCAAGTAACACTGCAAAAAATGTGCATAGGTTGTTTGATGGTCTGCAGAATCAGAACAACCTGCTTATGTACATCCGGTTTGAAATGCAATCTCTGAGAACTTGGCTGGTGAATGAAGTTTGTCCTAAGGTTGGTGTGAATCCTCCACCAGAAAACACTTTGCCTCACATTGAAGAATTTCCTAAACCCTCTAATTACTCATCCTCCAATGATTCAAGCCCCTCCAAATGATCAAACCACTCCTTTTCCTCCCAACCTTTTTGATGCTGACAAAGGGGGAGATGAATTAGAATGAAGAAGTTGTTGCATAAGCTTAGGGGGAGCTAGCTTATTTCATGGTTTAGATGTTTAAGTTTTAGATTAAGTTGTTTGATGAAACTATTAAGTCTGTTTGTTTGAATTAATCTTGTTTATGTTTGAATGATGTTTAGATCTTAAGATATTTTGAGAAGTCATTGTCTTTTTGTAGTAAAGACTTCTCATGCAATGTTTTAATAGTCTAAACTTTTGTGAATCATGTTTGATCCTGCTCTGTTAAAGCCTTGTATGCTCACTATGTGAGATTTGTTTGATCAATATAATATATCATGATTCAAGTTTATGTGTTTATCTCAATTTGCATTTTCAATTTGAAATTTGATACTGAATGTTGAAATTAAGGGGGAGCTTTTGTTTAAAATCACTAAAGTTTTATTACTGATTTGTTTAAGTCAGAATCTAAATCAAAATCTAATTCAAGAGGTTTGTCATCATCAAAAAGGGGGATATTGTTGAAGCAAAATCCCTAAATGATGTTTTAAAGATAACAAACATCTTCAATTATATTTTCATTTATATTCTGATCATTTTGTGATCTAACATGTGCTTTTGAGTTATTTTAATAAGCTAGATCAAATTGCAATATCATGATCAATCATCACTCTTTGTGAAAGAAATGAACACTACTGCAGAGAACGCTCTCTGAGTAACAGTCAGCACATATTTCAAAAGTGATTCTTGTCACAAGCACTTAATAATGTTTCATCAGGCTACAAGACATTATTCCACTTTATCATTGGATTTTCGGAACATTAATTACTAAAATTTTTGTAAAAATTCTCTTTAATAGAAACCCACTTCATTTTTTTTTTTTTCTTTTCTTTATAATTCATTTCAAAAACAAATCATTATCATTATTTTCTTCAAAATTATAAGACATTTAAGTATTGTCAAAGTTAGAGAAAACTTATTAAATCAAAAATAATACAATCCTTGAACTTCAAAATATCCTAGATTTACATTTGAGTAGTTATAAAATTGTTAAAGAAAGCTCATTTAAATTTAAAACTATAAACTAGTAAAATCCCCTTTTTAATTATCCCCGCGCAAGCACAAGCAACACATCAACTTCATAATTCTTTGGTACCTACAACCATATTTAATGTAAGGATCAACTTCCTTATCCAAATTGAATCATGCCTGACGGAAGGTAAATGTCATAAAAGAATAATAAAAATTTCTACCATGAAGATGAAATCAAACAAAATCGATGCAAGCAACTAACAAATAACACCAAGTCCTAGTTGCTAAACCACATGACGACTAATGCAACCTACATGATCCGGATTTACTAAAACACCACTCCGTCGAGTGGATCGCCAATACACCACCTCGTCAAGTGGATCGCCAATACACCACCTCGTCAAGTGGATCACCAATACACCCCTCCAAAGAGAGGATCGCCAAAACACTGCTCCGAAGAACGGATCGACACTCCGAAGAGCAAATCACCAATGAATGAATGAATGAATGCACCACTCTCAATCAATTACACCAACTAAGACACCATTAAAGCCTCTTATAGTCATCACCATTTTCATTAAACCAATCGAAAGTTCAGAACTTACTTTCAACTCCACAAATCCACCATTTAATCAAAACGACAGAATACTCAAATTCATAGTCAACCATACAACAAAATCATAGAATCTTATATACAATCGACCACACACAACAAAACCATAAAATAAAATAAACAACCAACCACACCCATATTTCATGACATATCATAATACCACAAAGTGTTATAAAATAGTCTTTTGTCATTCCTTCTATTATCATTCACTTCTATTGGTTAAACAATTTCATTACTAATCTATAACATAAACCTTAAGGACATGAGTGTATGGGGAAAAAGCCCTTACCTTAGGTGCTTACTTCCTAGGTAGTGCAACTTAGGTCTCAAATTTGTGTCTGCAATGCAGTCACGATGACTCTCACTTAAGAGTTTGTTTCAACAATCCGACCGTTGAAAATGAAAACTAGGTGTTGTGTGTCAAAAAAATAAGCGCATTGCATCCGGTTAACGAACGCACCGTCGCAATTCTACAAAGACAAATTTGGGAACACGAAAAGTGATTTATAATTGGAATTCCATAAAGTGACGATAGATAGAATGGGGAAATATGTATACTAGGACTTGCATGAAATCTAGACGGATTGAATTGTATAGATCGAACAAGAGAATTGAAATGTTATGAGATTGAGGCACATGATTTAAATGATTCTGATTTTGACAAAGACCTCTGTTTGCCATGTGATGGCATGAATCATTGGGAGAGTGTAGAATAAGTAACAATAGAAACTTAGGAAACTGGAACACGGTTGAAAATATTAGAGAGCTGGGTGAAATTGACTATACACCCACGTTGAACTTCCTAACTCCTACTCTTTTGCAACTATAACCCCACTCCCTATTTTATGGTGTGAGCATATTAGATTGGATTTGAATAGGTTAGTGCCTCCTTGTATGTGTAACCTACTTAACACGTTGCCAAATACTTGTATTTTGTTATGTAGATCTATTTATATCACTCCTTATTCATTAATAAAAATACTAAAATTAAATTGGTTAAAATAGAACATAAAATAATTACTATAGAATTTATTTATCAAATAACTAATCTACTCAAAGAGACTATCTTATTATTGCGACACCAAATTGAAAAACTATATAATCAAATAGAAATAAGTTGTTGAATAAGTCAAGAAAATATAAAGTTAAATATATGTAAAATATTGGGGTTTTACATTCTTACTTCCTTAAAATAGTTTCGTCCTTGAAACTAGAAAGTAGAATGATTAAGCTAGAGTTTCCTTATTAACTAAAATCATAGGGAATAAATAATTTTTTATAAAAGAAGAAGTTGAACTATTTTGACACGTAAATTATTTATATATCAAAATAAATTTCTCGGATCTTACATGTATCGATACAACCACGATTATGTATCGATACATACACCAGTAAAATCAATTTCTTGACTGATATGTATCGAAACACACATGTATGTTTCGATACACAAAGCTCTCTCTGGTTTCAAGAGAGTCTACATGTGTATCGATACATACAAGTATGTTTCGATACACAGAGGCTCCTCTGACTCCTTTGAGAACTATTTGTATCGATATGAAAGTGCTATGTATCGATAAAAATACGTGGTGATCAGCTTGAACAAGTTTCAGGACATTTGTATCGATACAAGTATGTATGTATCGATACAAAACACCTAAAAATTGGTTTTTCAAAGTTTCAAAAATATTTGTGCTGTCAAGTTAATTTCAATTGATACCAAAATGTATTCTACTCTATTTTCATGTGTTTTGACAATTATTAAAACTCGGAGGTGAACTGGTGCATTTACATACTTGTCCTTGGGTGAGCGTAACGTCGAGCTTAAATGTCGAATCAGCTTTGTAAATGCGTCGATTTGAAATATTTTCTTGCCGAAAATAGTGTGGTGTCGTTAAGTTGAGGATAATTACTTTTCCTCTTTGTCGCGATTTTGCGTGATGAGTGGTCTCGATCATTGCGAGATTCGCGTGACGTTCGCAGATTTTGAATGGATAGATGTGACTTTTTGACGTCTGCTTTTGTTGATCTTTGCCACGCGTCAGTTATGATCTGACGCACTCAAGTGTCCTTTTCTATTTTTTCGTGATCTTTGAGGCGTGTGGGGGAGCGTGAGAACGCGTGAATCTGTCACGTCCTTTTGTTTCAGGTGCGTGGGATCCAAACGCTAGCTCTTTGGGCTTCCCCACTTAGATTTAAACTGCTATAAATGCAGTTTGAGGGGGTTTTTACTCCACTTTTCCAACTTCTCCTCTCGTTCTCTCTTCTTCTCTCTCGTTTCTTCCCAACTTCCATTTCGCCCCAAAGCTCTTTGTTTGCAACAGTTCATACTCAGAGTTGTCTATCTTCTTAAATCAACAGTAAGTTGTTTCTTTCCTCTGGTTTTTCCATGTTCTCCATGATGTGAATCTCTTTGGATTTTACCGTTTTTTGCTTTATGAGGTTGTTGTTGTTACTTTTGTTTTAGTTGCTTTGAACCTTCATATTTTCCTATTTCTCTTCTACATGTTTGCATTTGTGTTTATGTTTTATGATCCATAAATTGTTTCTAGGATAGCGAACCATAGGTTAGAAGATCATATAGTTAAATAATATGAAATTTATGGTTCTGAGTATGAAGAACTTGATGAATGTTTCTGGGTTTTGGGGAAGAATAAGCCGAGCGCGAAGAACATGTCGAGCTGGGTCGTTTGTTAAACGGGTATTCAAGCGCAAAATTTGTTGTGCTCCCCGTGCGACGAGGATTTCGGCTAGAACTAATTGGTCGCGCCAAATAGCACTTTGTTTTTTAGAGAAATTGAGTCTACCTCGGGGAATGACGAGTGGAGGCTTCTTCTTCCCTCTACTCGCACCACGATCTACATGGAACATCCTCGGTGGTGTGTTCCTATGTATGAGATTTGTTTTCAGCAGATGGGTTATCGAATGCCCTTTTCTGGTTTTCAACTGTTTGTCTTCGAACATGTTGTCCTTGCCCCTTCACTGATTCACCCTAATTCGATGGCGTTTATTTGTGCCTTCGAGCTTCTGGCCGCGTATTTAGAATTTAAGCCAACCGTCCCTTTGTTTTTCCATATCTTCACCGTACAACGGGCGTTGAAGAAGATTGGGGGTTGTAGTTGGGTTTCTTTCAAAAAAATTACACACTTCTTCGCCATGTACGCTGATTCGATGATGGACTTTAATAAAAAGTACTATGTCATGAAGCCCAAGTTGGAACGAGCATATGAATTGATGTCCACTCTATGCGACGAGGTGGACGAAGAGGGGAAGCCGTTGTTCTAGGAGGATGGGACTCCCAAGAAAGATCTGTATGATAACTTCCCTTTTACTTGGCGACGTGATCATTGCACCACCAGGCCGTCTAGCTATTCTTTTGCTCGAACAAAATTGACTGAAGAGGAGGATGCAGCGTACGAGAAGCTGCGAGCCTTTGTGTCTTCGTTCGAGCAGGATTCATGGTCGACAAAGAAGGAAATCCTCTCTTGGGTAATAACAGGGAGCCTTTGCGCGAGGTCCGTTATATAGACACCAAGGCCCTGGTGGCTTGTTTGACAAGCGAGGCGGAAAAGGATTTACTGAGTATGACGTTTGTAGTGTCTTCTATTTTTTGCGTGTTTAGCATTGCATATTTAGTCTTTATGATTGTTTCTGACTTTCTAATTTTCCTTGTTTCTTTCAGGTAAGATGTCAGCGGTAGTTGGTGCAATTAAGCGGTTCGCCATGGCGAAGGCGGCGAAAGCGGCAAAGCTAGTTGTCGCTCGGCAGAAGAGTGACGCTGTAGACTTGGATCCTCCAGTGGCACAGGAAACTTCAAATCGGGACAAGCGTTAAGCTCCTTCTCCGGCACCCGGGCTTGCCTCTAAGAAAAATAAAACTTCCAAGGCTCTAGAAGGCGAGATTGGGGCTATTTCTGCTGGGGACGTCTCGCTCCCTCCCTTGTTCAAGGGGTCGAGTAGTGTCATTGTCAAGATTGCGCCCGAAGATTTGGCAACTTTGCGCGACATGGAGGATGGTGATCGCTCGAAAAAGATCAAACAGGTCAATCATTTCTTGGCGAGCGCCATGGCTATGCTCCAGTCATTGCATGACTTGGAGTCTGCAAACTCTAAGGAAAGGACCAAACTGCGCGACAAGATGACGGCCATTGAGGCAAAATTGAACCAGCTGAAGATTTCTTTTGACGACTACAAGGAAAAGTACAAGGTGCAGTTGAATATGGCCGCCAATTTGGAAAAGGCGGAGCAAAGGGTGGGGGAGCTCGAGGCGGAGGTGGCTTGGCTAAACAAAGAAAAGGCTGAGCTGGGGAAGTAGTTGAAGGTGGAGAAGGAAAAAAACTCCTGCTTCTGGTCTTGATGTAAGGAGTGTGCCCGACGAAGACCCTGATTTCGCTCAAATGAATAAGGAAAAACTTATTGCTAAGATTCGTTGGCAGGATGATAAGCTGATCGAGTGTGTTGACCAAACTTTTCAGAATGCTATCAGCCAAAATGTTGATAGTTCTAAGGTTGTGAAGAATGGGCAACTCGTCGACATTGTCTCTACGGCCTACGACTCTCCGACTGAAAACTCTCCCCTAACAAACTAGAGAATCACTAGTTTGCAATGCTTGACAGACCAACTAGAGAATCTCATAACATGTTTTGTGCATTCATTATTTATGTTTGAAAATAACAATGTTCATTCACGCAAATGAACAAGTTTGATCAACAAAGTAAATGAAATGAAAATAAATGACTTGAATGACAAGAAAACTAAAAATACTCAAAATGAGTACGTATTTGACAAGAAAAAAGTAAATGATTCAATGAATTAAAATGCAAGTAATGTAAATGAAAGTAGTAAATTGCATAAAAATGATAAATTGCATTGAATTAAAAGAAGGTGATCACAAGATCATACATTGTTTCCTCTAGGACTCCTTTCGCTCGAACGCTTGGGTACTTAGAACTTGTAAGGATTTGTTTGTATGTGAATTTGTGATAGGAATTACATCAAATGAACTAGTATTTATAGATAAATCCTATAACGATCCAATAACAACTATAAAATATCCATTTGTCAAGTGTCTAGCTGTCCAATCTTCACCCTTGAATGCCAATAACTACCACGTTTGAATGAAGAGTTGCAATGGTTTGAATTTTGAATGTTGAGAAATGCTGAAAAGTCTCCAAGTTACAAAATGTCTTCGAGCTCGAATGATTCTTGATAGCTACTCGAAATGCTGATGACTCGAATCAAATCTTGATTTGTTTCTTGGACTAGTGAATGTTTTCCATCTTCTGAAATTCATGAATATTCTTTAACGAGAATATTATTTATATTTAAATATATTACTTTTAACCTTTATTGTATCATTAATGACTTGGAAACATTAATTTCCATAATTAAAAGGTCTAGTAATTATATTCAAATAATATTTTAGGGCATATTTTGACTTAACCAAAATATGGGCTAACAAATTGCCCCCAAAAAATCCCAGATTCGAATTGAATTCGAATGAACGAAGAAACTTGGCGTTTTTTTCTTTTGACATTCCACAATAACTGCATGTGATCACTAATGATGAATGTAACCGTCAGCGTGTTTCCCCATTACTGGCACGATTGCACTTTCGCAGATATCATGGTACACGTGGCTACTGCGGAAGTTGAAAGAAATTCCGAATTGTTTTTCGATTTATTTAATTATGCTGAAAAGAACCCTATAAATAGGATTAGGTCATCACTTCAACACTTTTTCTGCTTTCTTCTTTACTAAACTCTTCTTCTTCGTTACTTAGATTCTCAATCTCTGTTCTCAACTTCTCATAAACCATTTCTCAGTCTGTTTCATTGATCAAAACACTGAACTAAGGCTTAATTTGACTTTGTAAATCTCAGATCTATTCAACTCATCAGATCTGTAATCGAGTTGTTGTAAAATTAAACAATTTTTTCAATTGTTCATCTTCTACAAACGTATAAATGGCTGAAAACCAAGAACAAGTGATTGTACCATTTGCTGGAAAATGGTCAAGAACCATTGTTAAATCAAATGGTGCTGAGGTTGTTCCTGAACCTCATGGAACAAATGAACAACAAACTCGCTTGGAAGAAGAACTAGTCATTCCCTTTTTTGTTGGTAACAATGTTTTTGCATTTGGAGGTCCGTTTCCTGATGAAGCTGCATTGAAACCTGGAATAGATGAATTTTTTCCAATCAAGGAAACTTGTGAACCAAAACTGTTTACTACTGATCCCTTCAATTTCACTTTCATTCGAAAACACCACAACATGTGGAGATCAGCTCCACATTGTGAAAATCCTACTTACATAAAGTAGTTGGATCGAGTCAAAGCAGAATATGGTGCTTTTTGGGAAGAAATGGGCATCTACCATGTCATTCAACTCTCCAGATATGGTCCCTGTTATCAACAAGAAATGCTCACAGCAGCATTGATGTTTTACGAAAAAAGCACCCATACTTTCCAATTTCCATGTGGGATGATGACTCCCACTATGCTTGATGTTGCTGCCATCACAAGCTTGGGCCCAATGGGGGAAACTCTCAAAGAAAAAACATTTTACAAGTACATCCTCGAGCATCACCAAGAAGGTGAAGTCTCTGCTGAAGAGCATGTTACCTTCCTAACCTTATGGTTGGCACATTTTATCTTCTGCTCGAAGTCACTTCAAGTGGCTCAGATGTATATTCCATTGGCTGTTCGACTTCATGAAGGCGTCCCTATTGCACTTGGGCCTGAAAAAAGCAACTGATGTGGCTCATTTCCCAGTATCTGGACCTTTGTGGCTATTGCAACTATGGTTAAATGCCACATTCTCGAGAGAAATGGAGTTAATAATTCCCTCCAAGTACCAAAAAGAAGTCAACGAGCGCTCGATTGAAGGTGTGAGGCTCGCTCGACTTATCCCAAAATCCAAAGAAAATGACCCTCAGGTACTTTTTATCGAGTACATGAAAATCTTTTTGAACTTAGTTTATTTTTTACCACATCATGCCCCTTTTGTGAAAAGGGAAGTGGGGCCACTTTGGCTTCAGGATGAATTCCCATCCAATACCCCTAATAATGCTGAGGTTGTGAATGAGTTATGGCAGCACTATCTGCATCCAACTGTCCTTTCGTGTAGAATAGGAAGCAATTGGAAACACTATGTTTTGGTTGGTTATCAACCAAATCTGGTTTCAAGGCAGTTTGGATTATCACAAATTTTCCCCAAGAGTCTATTCGAATGAAAGAAGAATATGGTGGATGGTACAAAAGTGTCCAAGGATCTATTCAACAAATACCTCAAAGCGTTCAACAAATTTATTTATAATGTGAATCCCATTGAATTCAACCATTCCTTCTACTGCACAGAGAAGTTCTCAAATTGGTGGGGTAATCATTATAACAAGAATTTTGTTGGAGGTATATCCACTGCCATTGCTCGGTTGGAAAGTGGCTTCTTCCAAGAGCAAGTTGAAACTTTGAAAGCTCAGTTCAGAAATAAAGGTAACATTTTGTTTTAATAATAATGTCAACTCTTTAATTTGTTAATCTTCACTTCGAATAGAGACTTGTTTTAACGCTGCTTCGTTACCCCATTTCAGGTAAAAATGTGGTGGATGAGACCACTAAACCTGCTGCTCGAATGGTGGAGAAACCAAAGAAAGCTGGTGGCATCCACATGGAGGATGATGATGACAGGAAGAAGAAGGAGGACAGGACAAAAACCAAGAATGACAAGGTAATTTTTTGTTTTAAACTCCCTTTCTTTGAACCAAACAAATGTGCTTTCTTTTCATAGTTTTTCTTTGAAATTTTAATAGATTCCAAGAGAAAAACATACCTTTGTTAAACCTCCAAGGGAAACCAAACTCCCACACATTAGAGTGCATGAGGATGAAGAAGTTAATCATTCGAATGCTTATTTAACATTTTACTAACTTTTTGTATATTGTTTTCTCATATTTTCCGCTCTTGTAGGAAAATGAACCAAAGAGGCATTTGAAAAGAAAACATAAATCAACCACCACTTCAGAAAGTGGTGAAATCAAAGAAAGATCAAATGTTGCAGAACCATCTATCCCTAAATCCAAAAAACACAAAAAAGGATAAAGAGAAGAAGAAAGACAGCACTTCGAATGCAACAATGGTTGAGGAGGACATGACTGTGAATGAAGAAGGGAAACCTCAACAATCAAGTCAGTCAGTACAGGGTGAGGATAAGAAGAAAAAGAAACACAAGAGAAATAAAAGAAGTAAATCTTCTAGATCCAGGAAATCAGATCCAACTGTTAGCACAACACATGTGGATTATGATTTCACCCAAACTGTACCTAATGACTCGAATGCAGATACTAGGAGGAATTCTCCACATCATGCACCACAAGGTTCTAATGAAGAAAAAGCTAGTGGTGAACACCCTAGTAATGTTGAAGAACAAATTCCTTCCCCACAGCCGGAACCATTGACTGAAACAAATATGAATGAGGTATACAACTCTTGTTGGTCTAAATATGTACTCGAATGATAATTTCAATACTTAACCAATTGTTTCATTTCTATTGTTTCTAAAGGAAATTCCTACTCAAGAGGACAATGCTCCCCCATCTTCTCCCAGGCGTGCTCCTACGAAGCAAGATGATAACGATCCTCTTCTAGGAAGAATTGGAGAAGATTTCGAAAATGATCAGGTATATTATTTCATTGGTCTTTATTATCCTCGAATGAGAATTAAACTTAACCAATTCCTGACTTTATCATTTGTTGATATGATAGGCTGGCAATGTACTTAAGGAAAATACTGACAAAGACCAGCAACATGTAAGTCCTACTCCCATGGAGAAGTATATACAAGCAAAACATGGCAGAGTATCAATCATTTTTCTTTCCACCAATTTTACCAAACTTTTCTCCTACATTAGCTTTTATTAACATTACTCTTGGATTGTGTTATAGATTGGCTCGAGTGCAAACAAAGAGACTAGGAATACCAACCTTGGTGCACCCATTTTTGTAACTAAAAGCCAAATAAGTGAGTTAGGGGTAGAAGACAACTCGAAGGGTTGGGGAAATGCAGCTGAAACCTTAGAGGTTAATCAAGGAATAGATTAAGCCAAGCTGCCAACTCCAACTCCTAGTAAGGACGTGACTGATTCTAGCGACTCTGTATTTAGTGAATCAATGGAGGAAGGTGAAGATGTTGATGGGGATGATGATGACACCCTAATAAAGGAAGCAACTGTTGGTGGGCCAGAACTATTATCCGTTTCTTCTACATCAAGGCTTTCAGCAAGCATTGGTGTTCTAGAAGAAACCTTTGCAGAAATGCAAACAATTGACCCAGCTGCAGCACTAGATCTCCTCCTTCAATTGAAGTCACAGTCTCAGTCCTCGAGTGAAAGAACTGATGGAATCTCCTACCCCTCCAGCGCTGAAGTTAATGCCACTGTGAAGCAAGACTCGCTACTCAATAAGCTCAAAACTGAGTATGGCTTGCAAAATGTATTGGAGACACTCGAAGAAAACCCCACCAAGGCATTTGGGTACTTAGGATTTTTGAAAAAATTGCATAATCCTTTAACTGATCCTCTTACCCTATGTAAGGTCATACAACTGGAAAACTTGATTGACCAATATGCCAAAGTGGTGCAAAAAGAGAAAGCAATGGATGCCAAGTTGAGTGTTCAAAGGCATGCTCACGCTGCTTTGTTAGCCAAGGCTCAGGAAGCACAGCTCGAGGTGGCAAATATTCAAAAAAGAAGTTGCCAAGGTTCAGACGCCAAGGCTTGTTACTTGTAAGAATAACATCACTGCTTGGGAAGCCAACATTGCTGATCTTCAACGCCAAATTGATGAGTATCAGTGCAAAATCAATGAAGAGCGCAAGACTCAATCTATCATTGAAGCTAAGATTTTTCAATCCTTCCAAGTAGATATTGATGCTAAGGGCAGAGAAGGCCTTCGAGCCTTTGATGATTCTGCAACCATTGCTGAGGAGATTCAGGAGCTCGAGGACACCCAGTTCGTCATCAGGACTGAAAAATTATCTCTAAATGCTTTGTATCATGAAGTATTCACTGCTCTGTAATTTTTTAAGTTTTTATTTCTATCCATTTGAGACAACGTCCTTTACTTTTATCTTGGTTGTAATTTGACAATGCCCTTCTGTGGCAATTCATTTCCGGTTTGCCATATTTTGTATGTTCTAAGTTTTATTCTTCGCTTATATTTACTTCGAGCATTGCTGGTTTATATTTTTTCAAATATTTACCATTTATTCCCAAAACATGTTTTTCAGGACTTAGCTCCTCAATTTGATAAGCACCATTAGAAAAAACTTGAACAATTTTAAATGGACCTTCCTAATGAGGGGACAATTTGCCTAAAACTCTATCTTTTTTATCCATAGGCAAGATGACTTATCAAACTAAATCTCCCAAGTTAAAAGCTTTTGACTTAACCTTTTTATTGTAGGCTTTTGCAACTTTATCTTTTTGCCTAGACATATATTCTAAAGCTTGTAACCTTTCTTCATCTAAATCAACTAACGCATCCAACATCATCTCCCAATATTTGTTAGTTGGAATTTCCATCTGTCTTTGCACTCGAAATGACTGCAAATTGATTTCGACAGGTAAAACTGCATCATGACCATATATTAATCGAAATGGCGTGGTGTTAGTTTATTCTCTAGGAGAATTTCTACATGCCCATAAAACTTGATCTAAAGTTTAAGTTTTGTGCCAATTCCTTGGCTTTTGAGCAATATGTTTTTTAATCAAATTAATGATTATTTTGTTTGCTGCTTCAACCTAACCATTTGCTTGAGCATAATATGGTGTCGAAGTAAGTAATTTAAAACCAGTTTCACTAGCAAACTCTTGCATTTTTCTTCCAGTGAAAATTGATCCTTGATCAGTGGTAATTTTTTTTGGAATACCATATCTATAGATGATGTAATTTTGAATGAAACTAATTACTGCCTCTTGATCCACATTGGGTAGAGGTATTGCTTCAATCCACTTTGTAAAGTAATCGATACCAACTAAAATATAACGTTGATTTTTAGATAAAGCAGGTTTAATTTCACCAATTAAATCCAAAGCCCAACCTCGAAATGGTCATGGTTTAACTATAGAATGTAATTCACTTGCAGGAACATGTTGTATGCCTGCATGTTTTTGGCATTCTTGACAACCTTTGGCATATTCTATGCAATTTTTTAACATAGAAGGCGAATGCACACCTTGTCTAAACAATAACCACTTCATTTTGTGGCCTGCTTGATGAGCACCACAAATTCCACTATGCACATTTGAAATGGTAATAAAAGCTTCAGATTCACTAAGACATTTTAGCAAAACACCTTCAGTTGTCTTTTTAAATAACTCATTTCCAATGATCACATAACATAAAGCCCTGTATTTGATTTTCCTATCAACTAGACCAACAGGGTTTTGTAAATATTCTACTATTGGTTTTCTCCAATCACCATCCACTAAGTTATCAATGGTAAAAATGTCAACTCTTCCATAATCCTCTATGTTCGAGCTGTTACCAGAGTTGCTATCATTGTGTGGTGATTCTGCCCCCACATGTTTTGCCATTGATAACTTAGTAGCTAATGGTTCATGAAAAACCAACTTTTCTTTGATCTCAATTAATTTATTTAAATTTTCTGGAGATACTTTGTAACCAGAAGCTATTTGAGCCAAGTCATTGGCTTCTTGATTTTGTAATCTAGGAACATGTTCAAATTCCACAGATTCGAATCGATCCAGTAAAGTACTTGCAATTACAAAATACTTAGCAAAATTTTCTTTAATACATTTGTACTCTTTTGTTAATTGCTTAATGACCAACTCTGAATCACCTCGAATTACAATGATTTTTGCCCCCAAGTCTATTAAAAGTGGAAGACCTGCTATTAAGGCTTCATATTCTGCTTCATTATTCGAACAAAAACCATTGATTTTATATTTAAACTTAGTTGGAATTTGTATTGGAGAGATTATTAAAATTCCAATCCCAGTTCCATGTTTATGTTTGGAACCATCGAAATACAAAATCCAAGGTTGAGTCTCCACATAACTTAGTGGCATTTCAATCACTGAATGATCAACAAGAAAATCTGCCACTATTTGACCTTTTTTTTTCTTCAAAGGTTTATAAGTTAATGAATATTCTGTTAGAGCTAAAGCCCATTTTCCAATTCTACTATGTAAAATAGGTTTTGAAAGCATATGTTTAATAATATCAATATGAGAATAAACATAAACTTCAATAGGCTTTATATAATGCTTAAGTTTAATACAAGAGAAATATAAACATAGACATAGTTTTTCTATAGCACTATATCTAGTTTCAGCATCATTTAAAACTCTACTTAAATAATATATAGCTTTTTCAACACCATCTTCATCATCTTGGGCAAGCATGCTACCAATAGTTGAATCAGATGCTGAAATATACAACTTCATTGCTTTGTTTCGAATAGGAGGCATCAACGTTGGTGGATTACCTAAATAGCTCTTAATATCCTCGAACGCTTTTTGTTGATCTTGCCCCCAAAGAAATTTATCACCTTTTTGTTTTCTAAGTAGTGGAGAAAAAGGATGAGCTTTTCCACTTAGATTCAAAATGAATCTTCTCAAAAAGTTGAACTTTCCCAACAGGGATTGAAGTTGTTTCTTTGTCTGTGGAGGTTGTGTTTCCATAATAGCCTTCGTTTTATTTTGATTTATCTCTATGCCCTTTTTATGCACCACAAAACCAAGGAAATCCCCTGCATGTACACCAAAAGCACATTTTAGTGGATTCATTTTCAATCCACATTTTCTCATTCTTTCAAATGATTTTCTAAGATGATTTAAATGATCATCACTAGAAGAGGATTTCACAACAATATCATCAATGTAAACTTGCATAAAGGCATCAATGAAATCATGAAAAATAAGATTCATTGCTCTTTGGTATGTGGCACCAGCATTTTTTAGATCAAATGGCATAACCACCCATTCATAAGTCCCTAATGCTCCAGGGCATCTAAATGCTGTCTTAGCCACATCCTCTTCAGCAATAAAAATTTGATTATAGCCAGAATAGCCATCTAACATGCTTAGGTACTCGAACTCTGCTGCTGAATCTATTAGCATTTCTGCCACTGGCATTGGATATTCATCTTTAGGTGTAGCATTATTTAAATCTCTAAAATCTATGCATACCCTAAGGCTACCATTTTTCTTAATAACAGGCACAATATTTGCTAACCATTCAACACACCTTGTGGTTCGAATGAACTTGCTCTTAAGCAATCTTTCAATCTCATTCTTGATCTTCGAAAGGATCTCTAGATTGAATCTCCTTGGCAATTGCTTGATTGGCTTCTTCCCTGGCTTGAGTGGTAATCTATTTTCCACCATTTCTCCACTCAAACTTGGCATTTCATTGTAGTCCCAGGCAAAACAGTCTTTGAATTCTTTGAGTAGATTTACCAGTTTTTGCTTTAGCTCGAAATCAATATTGGTGCTGATATATGTTGGCCTTTTCATGAGGCCATCTCCAATATCAATTTCTTGCAAAGGATCTTGGGCTTGCATTTTAGGGCTTGAATTTAATGGATCTTTTTCAAACCCCAAAGGTTCATCATCATAAATGCAATCGAACCTTTGCTCAATTGGCAATGATTTGCCATTATTTTCTTCAATGGTTTTTTCAACCATATTTTGTTCGAGTGCAGCCTGGCTTAATTACTCTTTTGGTCCCTTAAATTATTTTATAGTTTCGTTTTGGTCCCTTAACTATTAAAAGTTTTATTTTGGTCATTTAATTCTAGTTTCGTTAGTCAAGTTAATCCCTTTTAACATTTAATATTTTTGTCTAAATAACAACATTTGGATCACACATTTTCTTATCTCTTTTCGTTCACACATCTTCTCTCTTACTTTTCTTCTTACACAAACAAACAACACAAAAGCACACACTCTCTTCTATACATATTCTCTCTCACTTCTTACATCTTCTCCGTCTATTCTTAAAGCACACATTTAAAGCACAAAAAGCATCTCAAGAGGTTACCATGGAGTACCATGGGCGCTTAAGGTGCATACACCTTCCTTTTGCGCAACTAACCCCCGTACCTAGAATCTCTCACAAAAGGTTTTCGATACTTTCCGCTCCCATGGAAATGAAAGAACCAACTGTAGTGGGGTGTGTCTCAAAAAACCCGCAACAGGTCCCTATACACCAAATTTTGGTTTCAGTCCTTGTATGTGATTTTATTCTAAAATAGTCCCTTTATAGACTAATTTTTTTTTGACGTTGGTCCCTGCCGTCCATTTCTGTCCTAGTGGCAAACGTTTTGCCACCTGTCCATGATGACGTGACGTACGTGGCATAGAAATGCAGGCTAACTAGATTAATTATGGAGAGGGACCAAAACCAAAAAATAAAAATTACATTATAGGGACTATATCCAATAACTTGAAAAATTGAAAGAAATATAAAATCCTAAATCTCCAATTCAATTTCATTCACTCATTTCACCATCTAACCGAAAATTTCTTTCTCTCTTCTCACTAATCTATTTTGTACTTGGCTAAATTAATGTTTTGGTCTCTTAACTAAATTTTTAGTTTCATTTTAGTCTCTTAACTAACAAACGTTCTGTTATGGTCCCTTAACTATACTTTTGTTGTCAAGTTAGTCCCTTAAAATTTTGTTCAAAGGCTTAATTACTCTTTTGGTCCCTTAACTTATTTTATAGTTTCGTTTTGGTCCCTTAACTATTAAAAGTTTTATTTTGGTCATTTAATTCTAGTTTCGTTAGTCAAGTTAATCCCTTTTAACATTTATTATTTTTGTCTAAATAACAACATTTGGATCACACATTTTCTTATCTCTTTTCGTTCACACATCTTCTCTCTTACTTTTCTTCTTACACAAACAAACAACACAAAAGCACACACTCTCTTCTATACATATTCTCTCTCACTTCTTACATCTTCTCCCCCTATTCTTAAAGCACAAAAAGCATTTCAAAAGGTTACCATCGAGTACAATGGGCGCTTAAGGTGCATACACCTTCCTTTTGCGCAACTAACCCCCGTACCTAGAATCTCTCACAAAATGTTTTCGATACTTTCCCCTCCCTTGGAAATGAAAGAACCAACTGTAGTGTGGTGTGAATCAAAAAACCCGCAACAGGTCCCTATACACCAAATTTTGGTTTCAGTCCTTGTATGTGATTTTATTCTAAAATAGTCCCTTTATAGACTAATTTTGTTTGCCGTTGGTCCCTGCAGTCCATTTCTGTCCAAGTGGAAAACGTTTTGCCACCTGTCCATGATGACGTGGCGTACGTGGCATAGAAATGCAGGCTGACTGGATTAATTATGGAGAGGGACCAAAACCAAAAAATAAAAATTACATTATAGGGACTATATCCAATAACTTGAAAAATTGAAAGAAATATAAAATCCTAAATCTCCAATTCAATTTCATTCACTCATTTCACCATCTAACCGAAAATTTCTTTCTCTCTTCTCACTAATCTATTTTGTACTTGGCTAAATTAATGTTTTGGTCTCTTAACTAAATTTTTAGTTTCATTTTAGTCTCTTAACTAATAAACGTTCTGTTATGGTCCCTTAACTATACTTTTGTTGTCAAGTTAGTCCCTTAAAATTTTGTTCAAAGGCTTAATTACTCTTTTGGTCCCTTAAATTATTTTATAGTTTCGTTTTGGTCCCTTAACTATTAAAAGTTTTATTTTGGTCATTTAATTCTAGTTTCGTTAGTCAAGTTAATCCCTTTTAACATTTATTATTTTTGTCTAAATAACAATATTTGGATCACACATTTTCTTATCTCTTTTCGTTCACACATTCTCTCTCTTACTTTTCTTCTTACACAAACAACCAACACAAAAGCACACACTCTCTTCTATACATATTCTCTCTCACTTCTTACATCTTCTCCCCCTATTCTTAAAGCACACATTTATAGCACAAAAAGCATTTCAAGAGGTTACCATCGAGTACAATGGGCGCTTAAGGTGCATACACCTTCCTTTTGCGCAACTAACCCCCGTACCTAGAATCTCTCACAAAAGGTTTTCGATACTTTCCCCTCCCTTGGAAATGAAAGAACCAATTGTAGTGTGGTGTGAATCAAAAAACCCGCAACAGGTCCCTATACACCAAATTTTGGTTTCAGTCCTTGTATGTGATTTTATTCTAAAATAGTCCCTTTATAGACTAATTTTTTTTGCCGTTGGTCCCTGCCGTCCATTTCTGTCCAAGTGGCAAACGTTTTGCCACCTGTCCATGATGACGTGGCGTACGTTGCATAGAAATGAAGTCTTACTGGATTAATTATGGGGAGGGACCAAAACCAAAAAAAAATATTACATTATAGGGACTATATCCAATAACTTGAAACATTGAAAGAAATATAAAATCCTAAATCTCCAATTCAATTTCATTCACTCATTTCACCATCTAACCGAAAATTTCTTTCTCTCTTCTCACTAATCTATTTTGTACTTGGCTAAATTAATGTTTTGGTCTCTTAACTAATTTTTTAGTTTCATTTTAGTCTCTTAACTAATAAACGTTCTGTTATGGTCCCTTCACTATACTTTTGTTGTCAAGTTAGTCCCTTAACATTTTGTTCAAAGGCTTAATTACTCTTTTGGTCCCTTAAATTATTTTATAGTTTCGTTTTGGTCCCTTAACTATTAAAAGTTTTATTTTGGTCATTTAATTCTAGTTTCGTTAGTCAAGTAAATCTCTTTTAACATTTAATATTTTTGTCTAAATAACAACATTTGGATCACACATTTTCTTATCTCTTTTTGTTCACACATCCTCTCTCTTACTTTTCTTCTTACACAAACAACCAACACAAAAGCACACACTCTCTTCTATACATATTCTGTCTCACTTCTTACATCTTCTCCCCCTATTCTTAAAGCACAAAAAGCATTTCAAGAGGTTACCATCGAGTACAATGGGCGCTTAAGGTGCATACACCTTCCTTTTGCGCAACTAACCCCCGTACCTAGAATCTCTCACAAAAGGTTTTCGATACTTTCCCCTCCCTTGGAAATGAAAGAACCAACTGTAGTGTGGTGTGAATCAAAAAACCCGCAACAGGTCCCTATACACCAAATTTTGGTTTCAGTCCTTGTATGTGATTTTATTCTAAAATAGTCCCTTTATAGACTAATTTTTTTTTGACGTTGGTCCCTGCCGTCCATTTCTGTCCAAGTGGCAAACGTTTTGCCACCTGTCCATGATGACGTGACGTACGTGGCATAGAAATGCTGGCTAACTGGATTAATTATGGAGAGGGACCAAAACCAAAAAATAAAAATTACATTATAGGGACTATATCCAATAACTTGAAAAATTGAAAGAAATATAAAATCCTAAATCTCCAATTCAATTTCATTCACTCGATTCACCATCTAACCGAAAATTTCTTTCTCTCTTCTC
Organism: Trifolium dubium; assembly: GCA_951804385.1. Taxonomy (NCBI): domain Eukaryota; kingdom Viridiplantae; phylum Streptophyta; class Magnoliopsida; order Fabales; family Fabaceae; genus Trifolium; species Trifolium dubium. The sequence goes on from OX638066.1 coordinate 15,586,554, forward strand.
ACTAATCTATTTTGTACTTGGCTAAATTAATGTTTTGGTCTCTTAACTAAATTTTTAGTTTCATTTTAGTCTCTTAACTAATAAACGTTCTGTTATGGTCCCTTAACTATACTTTTGTTGTCAAGTTAGTCCCTTAAAATTTTGTTCAAAGGCTTAATTACTCTTTTGGTCCCTTAACTTATTTTATAGTTTCGTTTTGGTCCCTTAACTATTAAAAGTTTTATTTTGGTCATTTAATTCTAGTTTCGTTAGTCAAGTAAATCCCTTTTAACATTTAATATTTTTGTCTAAATAACAACATTTGGATCACACATTTTCGTATCTCTTTTCGTTCACACATCTTCTCTCTTACTTTTCTTCTTACACAAACAACCAACACAAAAGCACACACTCTCTTCTATACATATTCTCTCTCACTTCTTACATCTTCTCCCCCTATTCTTAAAGCACAAAAAGCATTTCAAGAGGTTACCATCGAGTACAATGGGCGCTTAAGGTGCATACACCTTCCTTTTGCGCAACTAACCCCCGTACCTAGAATCTCTCACAAAAGGTTTTCGATACTTTCCCCTCCCTTGGAAATGAAAGAACCAACTGTAGTGTGGTGTGAATCAAAAAACCCGCAACAGGTCCCTATACACCAAATTTTGGTTTCAGTCCTTGTATGTGATTTTATTCTAAAATAGTCCCTTTATAGACTAATTTTGTTTGCCGTTGGTCCCTGCCGTCCATTTCTGTCCAAGTGGCAAACGTTTTGCCACCTGTCCATGATGACGTGGCGTACGTGGCATAGAAATGCAGGCTGACTGGATTAATTATGGAGAGGGACCAAAACCAAAAAATAAAAATTACATTATAGGGACTATATCCAATAACTTGAAAAATTGAAAGAAATATAAAATCCTAAATCTCCAATTCAATTTCATTCACTCATTTCACCATCTAACCGAAAATTTCTTTCTCTCTTCTCACTAATCTATTTTGTACTTGGCTAAATTAATGTTTTGGTCTCTTAACTAAATTTTTAGTTTCATTTTAGTCTCTTAACTAATAAACGTTCTGTTATGGTCCCTTAACTATACTTTTGTTGTCAAGTTAGTCCCTTAAAATTTTGTTCAAAGGCTTAATTACTCTTTTGGTCCCTTAAATTATTTTATAGTTTCGTTTTGGTCCCTTAACTATTAAAAGTTTTATTTTGGTCATTTAATTCTAGTTTCGTTAGTCAAGTTAATCCCTTTTAACATTTAATATTTTTGTCTAAATAACAACATTTGGATCACACATTTTCTTATCTCTTTTCGTTCACACATCTTCTCTCTTACTTTTCTTCTTACACAAACAAACAACACAAAAGCACACACTCTCTTCTATACATATTCTCTCTCACTTCTTACATCTTCTCCGTCTATTCTTAAAGCACACATTTAAAGCACAAAAAGCATTTCAAGAGGTTACCATGGAGTACCATGGGCGCTTAAGGTGCATACACCTTCCTTTTGCGCAACTAACCCCCGTACCTAGAATCTCTCACAAAAGGTTTTCGATACTTTCCGCTCGCATGGAAATGAAAGAACCAACTGTAGTGGGGTGTGTCTCAAAAAACCCGCAACAGGTCCGTATACACCAAATTTTGGTTTCAGTCCTTGTATGTGATTTTATTCTAAAATAGTCCCTTTATAGACTAATTTTGTTTGCCGTTGGTCCCTGCCGTCCATTTCTGTCCAAGTGGCAAACGTTTTGCCACCTGTCCATGATGACGTGGCGTACGTGGCATAGAAATGCAGGCTGACTGGATTAATTATGGAGAGGGACCAAAACCAAAAAATAAAAATTACATTATAGGGACTATATCCAATAACTTGAAAAATTGAAAGAAATATAAAATCCTAAATCTCCAATTCAATTTCATTCACTCATTTCACCATCTAACCGAAAATTTCTTTCTCTCTTCTCACTAATCTATTTTGTACTTGGCTAAATTAATGTTTTGGTCTCTTAACTAAATTTTTAGTTTCATTTTAGTCTCTTAACTAATAAACGTTCTGTTATGGTCCCTTAACTATACTTTTGTTGTCAAGTTAGTCCCTTAAAATTTTGTTCAAAGGCTTAATTACTCTTTTGGTCCCTTAAATTATTTTATAGTTTCGTTTTGGTCCCTTAACTATTAAAAGTTTTATTTTGGTCATTTAATTCTAGTTTCGTTAGTCAAGTTAATCCCTTTTAACATTTATTATTTTTGTCTAAATAACAATATTTGGATCACACATTTTCTTATCTCTTTTCGTTCACACATCCTCTCTCTTACTTTTCTTCTTACACAAACAACTAACACAAAAGCACACACTCTCTTCTATACATATTCTCTCTCACTTCTTACATCTTCTCCCCCTATTCTTAAAGCACACATTTATAGCACAAAAAGCATTTCAAGAGGTTACCATCGAGTACAATGGGCGCTTAAGGTGCATACACCTTCCTTCTGCGCAACTAACCCCCGTACCTAGAATCTCTCACAAAAGGTTTTCGATACTTTCCCCTCCCTTGGAAATGAAAGAACCAATTGTAGTGTGGTGTGAATCAAAAAACCCGCAACAGGTCCCTATACACCAAATTTTGGTTTCAGTCCTTGTATGTGATTTTATTCTAAAATAGTCCCTTTATAGACTAATTTTTTTTGCCGTTGGTCCTTGCCGTCCATTTCTGTCCAAGTGGCAAACGTTTTGCCACCTGTCCATGATGACGTGGCGTACGTTGCATAGAAATGAAGTCTTAATGGATTAATTATGGGGAGGGACCAAAACCAAAAAAAAATATTACATTATAGGGACTATATCCAATAACTTGAAACATTGAAAGAAATATAAAATCCTAAATCTCCAATTCAATTTCATTCACTCATTTCACCATCTAACCGAAAATTTCTTTCTCTCTTCTCACTAATCTATTTTGTACTTGGCTAAATTAATGTTTTGGTCTCTTAACTAATTTTTTAGTTTCATTTTAGTCTCTTAACTAATAAACGTTCTGTTATGGTCCCTTCACTATACTTTTGTTGTCAAGTTAGTCCCTTAACATTTTGTTCAAAGGCTTAATTACTCTTTTGGTCCCTTAAATTATTTTATAGTTTCGTTTTGGTCCCTTAACTATTAAAAGTTTTATTTTGGTCATTTAATTCTAGTTTCGTTAGTTAAGTAAATCCCTTTTAACATTTAATATTTTTGTCTAAATAACAACATTTGGATCACACATTTTCTTATCTCTTTTTGTTCACACATCCTCTCTCTTACTTTTCTTCTTACACAAACAACCAACACAAAAGCACACACTCTCTTCTATACATATTCTGTCTCACTTCTTACATCTTCTCCCCCTATTCTTAAAGCACAAAAAGCATTTCAAGAGGTTACCATCGAGTACAATGGGCGCTTAAGGTGCATACACCTTCCTTTTGCGCAACTAACCCCCGTACCTAGAATCTTTCACAAAAGGTTTTCGATACTTTCCCCTCCCTTGGAAATGAAAGAACCAACTGTAGTGTGGTGTGAATCAAAAAACCCGCAACAGGTCCCTATACACCAAATTTTGGTTTCAGTCCTTGTATGTGATTTTATTCTAAAATAGTCCCTTTATAGACTAATTTTTTTTTGACGTTGGTCCCTGCCGTCCATTTCTGTCCTAGTGGCAAACGTTTTGCCACCTGTCCATGATGACGTGACGTACGTGGCATAGAAATGCAGGCTAACTGGATTAATTATGGAGAGGGACCAAAACCAAAAAATAAAAATTACATTATAGGGACTATATCCAATAACTTGAAAAATTGAAAGAAATATAAAATCCTAAATCTCCAATTCAATTTCATTCACTCATTACACCATCTAACCGAAAATTTCTTTCTCTCTTCTCACTAATCTATTTTGTACTTGGCTAAATTAATGTTTTGGTCTCTTAACTAAATTTTTAGTTTCATTTTAGTCTCTTAACTAATAAACGTTCTGTTATGGTCCCTTAACGATACTTTTGTTGTCAAGTTAGTCCCTTAAAATTTTGTTCAAAGGCTTAATTACTCTTTTGGTCCCTTAACTTATTTTATAGTTTCGTTTTGGTCCCTTAACTATTAAATGTTTTATTTTGGTCATTTAATTCTAGTTTCGTTAGTCAAGTTAATCCCTTTTAACATTTATTATTTTTGTCTAAATAACAACATTTGGATCACACATTTTCTTATCTCTTTTCGTTCACACATCTTCTCTCTTACTTTTCTTCTTACACAAACAAACAACACAAAAGCACACACTCTCTTCTATACATATTCTCTCTCACTTCTTACATCTTCTCCCCCTATTCTTAAAGAACACATTTAAAGCACAAAAAGTATTTCAAGAGGTTACCATGGAGTACCATGGGCGCTTAAGGTGTATACACCTTCCTTTTGCGCAACTAACCCCCGTACCTAGAATCTCTCACAAAAGGTTTTCAATACTTTCCGCTCCCATGGAAATGAAAGAACCAACTGTAGTGGGGTGTGTCTGAAAAAACCCGCAACATGTCCCTATACACCAAATTTTGGTTTCAGTCCTTGTATGTGATTTTATTCTAAAATAGTCCCTTTATAGACTAATTTTTTTTTGACGTTGGTCCCTGCCGTCCATTTCTGTCCTAGTGGCAAACGTTTTGCCACCTGTCCATGATGACGTGGCGTACGTGGCATAGAAATGCAGGCTAACTGGATTAATTATGGAGAGGGACCAAAACCAAAAAATAAAAATTACATTATAGGGACTATATCCAATAACTTGAAAAATTGAAAGAAATATAAAATCCTAAATCTCCAATTCAATTTCATTCACTAATTTCACCATCTAACCGAAAATTTCTTTCTCTCTTCTCACTAATCTATTTTGTACTTGGCTAAATTAATGTTTTGGTCTCTTAACTAAATTTTTAGTTTCATTTTAGTCTCTTAACTAATAAACGTTCTGTTATGGTCCCTTAACTATACTTTTGTTGTGAAGTTAGTCCCTTAAAATTTTGTTCAAAGGCTTAATTACTCTTTTGGTCCCTTAACTTATTTTATAGTTTCGTTTTGGTCCCTTAACTATTAAAAGTTTTATTTTGGTCATTTAATTCTAGTTTCGTTAGTCAAGTAAATCCGTTTTAACATTTAATATTTTTGTCTAAATAACAACATTTGGATCACACATTTTCGTATCTCTTTTCGTTCACACATCTTCTCTCTTACTTTTCTTCTTACACAAACAACCAACACAAAAGCACACACTCTCTTCTATACATATTCTCTCTCACTTCTTACATCTTCTCCCCCTATTCTTAAAGCACAAAAAGCATTTCAAGAGGTTACCATCGAGTACAATGGGCGCTTAAGGTGCATACACCTTCCTTTTGCGCAACTAACCCCCGTACCTAGAATCTCTCACAAAAGGTTTTCGATACTTTCCCCTCCCTTGGAAATGAAAGAACCAACTGTAGTGTGGTGTGAATCAAAAAACCCGCAACAGGTCCCTATACACCAAATTTTGGTTTCAGTCCTTGGATGTGATTTTATTCTAAAATAGTCCCTTTATAGACTAATTTTGTTTGCCGTTGGTCCCTGCCGTCCATTTCTGTCCAAGTGGCAAACGTTTTGCCACCTGTCCATGATGACGTGGCGTACGTGGCATAGAAATGCAGGCTGACTGGATTAATTATGGAGAGGGACCAAAACCAAAAAATAAAAATTACATTATAGGGACTATATCCAATAACTTGAAAAATTGAAAGAAATATAAAATCCTAAATCTCCAATTCAATTTCATTCACTCATTTCACCATCTAACCGAAAATTTCTTTCTCTCTTCTCACTAATCTATTTTGTACTTGGCTAAATTAATGTTTTGGTCTCTTAACTAAATTTTTAGTTTCATTTTAGTCTCTTAACTAATAAACGTTCTGTTATGGTCCCTTAACTATACTTTTGTTGTCAAGTTAGTCCCTTAAAATTTTGTTCAAAGGCTTAATTACTCTTTTGGTCCCTTAAATTATTTTATAGTTTCGTTTTGGTCCCTTAACTATTAAAAGTTTTATTTTGGTCATTTAATTCTAGTTTCGTTAGTCAAGTTAATCCCTTTTAACATTTAATATTTTTGTCTAAATAACAACATTTGGATCACACATTTTCTTATCTCTTTTCGTTCACACATCTTCTCTCTTACTTTTCTTCTTACACAAACAAACAACACAAAAGCACACACTCTCTTCTATACATATTCTCTCTCACTTCTTACATCTTCTCCGTCTATTCTTAAAGCACACATTTAAAGCACAAAAAGCATTTCAAGAGGTTACCATGGAGTACCATGGGCGCTTAAGGTGCATACACCTTCCTTTTGCGCAACTAACCCCCGTACCTAGAATCTCTCACAAAAGGTTTTCGATACTTTCCGCTCGCATGGAAATGAAAGAACCAACTGTAGTGGGGTGTGTCTCAAAAAACCCGCAACAGGTCCGTATACACCAAATTTTGGTTTCAGTCCTTGTATGTGATTTTATTCTAAAATAGTCCCTTTATAGACTAATTTTGTTTGCCGTTGGTCCCTGCCGTCCATTTCTGTCCAAGTGGCAAACGTTTTGCCACCTGTCCATGATGACGTGGCGTACGTGGCATAGAAATGCAGGCTGACTGGATTAATTATGGAGAGGGACCAAAACCAAAAAATAAAAATTACATTATAGGGACTATATCCAATAACTTGAAAAATTGAAAGAAATATAAAATCCTAAATCTCCAATTCAATTTCATTCACTCATTACACCATCTAACCGAAAATTTCTTTCTCTCTTCTCACTAATCTATTTTGTACTTGGCTAAATTAATGTTTTGGTCTCTTAACTAAATTTTTAGTTTCATTTTAGTCTCTTAACTAATAAACGTTCTGTTATGGTCCCTTCACTATACTTTTGTTGTCAAGTTAGTCCCTTAACATTTTGTTCAAAGGCTTAATTACTCTTTTGGTCCCTTAAATTATTTTATAGTTTCGTTTTGGTCCCTTAACTATTAAAAGTTTTATTTTGGTCATTTAATTCTAGTTTCGTTAGTTAAGTAAATCCCTTTTAACATTTAATATTTTTGTCTAAATAACAACATTTGGATCACACATTTTCTTATCTCTTTTTGTTCACACATCCTCTCTCTTACTTTTCTTCTTACACAAACAACCAACACAAAAGCACACACTCTCTTCTATACATATTCTGTCTCACTTCTTACATCTTCTCCCCCTATTCTTAAAGCACAAAAAGCATTTCAAGAGGTTACCATCGAGTACAATGGGCGCTTAAGGTGCATACACCTTCCTTTTGCGCAACTAACCCCCGTACCTAGAATCTTTCACAAAAGGTTTTCGATACTTTCCCCTCCCTTGGAAATGAAAGAACCAACTGTAGTGTGGTGTGAATCAAAAAACCCGCAACAGGTCCCTATACACCAAATTTTGGTTTCAGTCCTTGTATGTGATTTTATTCTAAAATAGTCCCTTTATAGACTAATTTTTTTTTGACGTTGGTCCCTGCCGTCCATTTCTGTCCTAGTGGCAAACGTTTTGCCACCTGTCCATGATGACGTGACGTACGTGGCATAGAAATGCAGGCTAACTGGATTAATTATGGAGAGGGACCAAAACCAAAAAATAAAAATTACATTATAGGGACTATATCCAATAACTTGAAAAATTGAAAGAAATATAAAATCCTAAATCTCCAATTCAATTTCATTCACTCATTACACCATCTAACCGAAAATTTCTTTCTCTCTTCTCACTAATCTATTTTGTACTTGGCTAAATTAATGTTTTGGTCTCTTAACTAAATTTTTAGTTTCATTTTAGTCTCTTAACTAATAAACGTTCTGTTATGGTCCCTTAACGATACTTTTGTTGTCAAGTTAGTCCCTTAAAATTTTGTTCAAAGGCTTAATTACTCTTTTGGTCCCTTAACTTATTTTATAGTTTCGTTTTGGTCCCTTAACTATTAAATGTTTTATTTTGGTCATTTAATTCTAGTTTCGTTAGTCAAGTTAATCCCTTTTAACATTTATTATTTTTGTCTAAATAACAACATTTGGATCACACATTTTCTTATCTCTTTTCGTTCACACATCTTCTCTCTTACTTTTCTTCTTACACAAACAAACAACACAAAAGCACACACTCTCTTCTATACATATTCTCTCTCACTTCTTACATCTTCTCCCCCTATTCTTAAAGAACACATTTAAAGCACAAAAAGTATTTCAAGAGGTTACCATGGAGTACCATGGGCGCTTAAGGTGTATACACCTTCCTTTTGCGCAACTAACCCCCGTACCTAGAATCTCTCACAAAAGGTTTTCAATACTTTCCGCTCCCATGGAAATGAAAGAACCAACTGTAGTGGGGTGTGTCTGAAAAAACCCGCAACATGTCCCTATACACCAAATTTTGGTTTCAGTCCTTGTATGTGATTTTATTCTAAAATAGTCCCTTTATAGACTAATTTTTTTTTGACGTTGGTCCCTGCCGTCCATTTCTGTCCTAGTGGCAAACGTTTTGCCACCTGTCCATGATGACGTGGCGTACGTGGCATAGAAATGCAGGCTAACTGGATTAATTATGGAGAGGGACCAAAACCAAAAAATAAAAATTACATTATAGGGACTATATCCAATAACTTGAAAAATTGAAAGAAATATAAAATCCTAAATCTCCAATTCAATTTCATTCACTAATTTCACCATCTAACCGAAAATTTCTTTCTCTCTTCTCACTAATCTATTTTGTACTTGGCTAAATTAATGTTTTGGTCTCTTAACTAAATTTTTAGTTTCATTTTAGTCTCTTAACTAATAAACGTTCTGTTATGGTCCCTTAACTATACTTTTGTTGTGAAGTTAGTCCCTTAAAATTTTGTTCAAAGGCTTAATTACTCTTTTGGTCCCTTAACTTATTTTATAGTTTCGTTTTGGTCCCTTAACTATTAAATGTTTTATTTTGGTCATTTAATTCTAGTTTCGTTAGTCAAGTAAATCCGTTTTAACATTTAATATTTTTGTCTAAATAACAACATTTGGATCACACATTTTCGTATCTCTTTTCGTTCACACATCTTCTCTCTTACTTTTCTTCTTACACAAACAACCAACACAAAAGCACACACTCTCTTCTATACATATTCTCTCTCACTTCTTACATCTTCTCCCCCTATTCTTAAAGCACAAAAAGCATTTCAAGAGGTTACCATCGAGTACAATGGGCGCTTAAGGTGCATACACCTTCCTTTTGCGCAACTAACCCCCGTACCTAGAATCTCTCACAAAAGGTTTTCGATACTTTCCCCTCCCTTGGAAATGAAAGAACCAACTGTAGTGTGGTGTGAATCAAAAAACCCGCAACAGGTCCCTATACACCAAATTTTGGTTTCAGTCCTTGGATGTGATTTTATTCTAAAATAGTCCCTTTATAGACTAATTTTGTTTGCCGTTGGTCCCTGCCGTCCATTTCTGTCCAAGTGGCAAACGTTTTGCCACCTGTCCATGATGACGTGGCGTACGTGGCATAGAAATGCAGGCTGACTGGATTAATTATGGAGAGGGACCAAAACCAAAAAATAAAAATTACATTATAGGGACTATATCCAATAACTTGAAAAATTGAAAGAAATATAAAATCCTAAATCTCCAATTCAATTTCATTCACTCATTTCACCATCTAACCGAAAATTTCTTTCTCTCTTCTCACTAATCTATTTTGTACTTGGCTAAATTAATGTTTTGGTCTCTTAACTAAATTTTTAGTTTCATTTTAGTCTCTTAACTAATAAACGTTCTGTTATGGTCCCTTAACTATACTTTTGTTGTCAAGTTAGTCCCTTAAAATTTTGTTCAAAGGCTTAATTACTCTTTTGGTCCCTTAAATTATTTTATAGTTTCGTTTTGGTCCCTTAACTATTAAAAGTTTTATTTTGGTCATTTAATTCTAGTTTCGTTAGTCAAGTTAATCCCTTTTAACATTTATTATTTTTCTCTAAATAACAATATTTGGATCACACATTTTCTTATCTCTTTTCGTTCACACATCCTCTCTCTTACTTTTCTTCTTACACAAACAACCAACACAAAAGCACACACTCTCTTCTATACATATTCTCTCTCACTTCTTACATCTTCTCCCCCTATTCTTAAAGCACACATTTATAGCACAAAAAGCATTTCAAGAGGTTACCATCGAGTACAATGGGCGCTTAAGGTGCATACACCTTCCTTTTGCGCAACTAACCCCCGTACCTAGAATCTCTCACAAAAGGTTTTCGATACTTTCCCCTCCCTTGGAAATGAAAGAACCAATTGTAGTGTGGTGTGAATCAAAAAACCCGCAACAGGTCCCTATACACCAAATTTTGGTTTGACTCCTTGTATGTGATTTTATTCTAAAATAGTCCCTTTATAGACTAATTTTTTTTGCCGTTAGTCCCTGCCGTCCATTTCTGTCCAAGTGGCAAACGTTTTGCCACTTGTCCATGATGACGTGGCGTACGTTGCATAGAAATGAAGTCTTACTGGATTAATTATGGGGAGGGACCAAACCAAAAAAAAAATATTACATTATAGGGACTATATCCAATAACTTGAAACATTGAAAGAAATATAAAATCCTAAATCTCCAATTCAATTTCATTCACTCATTTCACCATCTAACCGAAAATTTCTTTCTCTCTTCTCACTAATCTATTTTGTACTTGGCTAAATTAATGTTTTGGTCTCTTAACTAATTTTTTAGTTTCATTTTAGTCTCTTAACTAATAAACGTTCTGTTATGGTCCCTTCACTATACTTTTGTTGTCAAGTTATTCCCTTAACATTTTGTTCAAAGGCTTAATTACTCTTTTGGTCCCTTAAATTATTTTATAGTTTCGTTTTGGTCCCTTAACTATTAAAAGTTTTATTTTGGTCATTTAATTCTAGTTTCGTTAGTCAAGTAAATCCCTTTTAACATTTAATATTTTTGTCTAAATAACAACATTTGGATCACACATTTTCTTATCTCTTTTTGTTCACACATCCTCTCTCTTACTTTTCTTCTTACACAAACAACCAACACAAAAGCACACACTCTCTTCTATACATATTCTCTCTCACTTCTTACATCTTTACCCCCTATTCTTAAAGCACAAAATGCATTTCAAGAGGTTATCATCGAGTACAATGGGCGCTTAAGGTGCATACACCTTCCTTTTGCGCAACTAACCCCCGTACCTAGAATCTCTCACAAAAGGTTTTTGATACTTTCCCCTCCCTTGGAAATGAAAGAACCAACTGTAGTGAGGTGTGTCTAAAAAAACCCGCAACAGGTCCCTATACACCAAATTTTGGTTTCAGTCCTTGTATGTGATTTTATTCTAAAATAGTCCCTTTATAGACTAATTTTTTTTGCCGTTGGTCCCTGCCGTCGATTTCTGTCCAAGTGGCAAACGTTTTGCCACCTGTCCATGATGACGTGGCGTACGTTGCATAGAAATGAAGTCTTACTGGATTAATTATGGGGAGGGACCAAACCAAAAAAAAAATATTACATTATAGGGACTATATCCAATAACTTGAAACATTGAAAGAAATATAAAATCCTAAATCTCCAATTCAATTTCATTCACTCATTTCACCATCTAACCGAAAATTTCTTTCTCTCTTCTCACTAATCTATTTTGTACTTGGCTAAATTAATGTTTTGGTCTCTTAACTAATTTTTTAGTTTCATTTTAGTCTCTTAACTAATAAACGTTCTGTTATGGTCCCTTCACTATACTTTTGTTGTCAAGTTAGTCCCTTAACATTTTGTTCAAAGGCTTAATTACTCTTTTGGTCCCTTAAATTATTTTATAGTTTCGTTTTGGTCCCTTAACTATTAAAAGTTTTATTTTGGTCATTTAATTCTAGTTTCGTTAGTCAAGTAAATCCCTTTTAACATTTAATATTTTTGTCTAAATAACAACATTTGGATCACACATTTTCTTATCTCTTTTTGTTCACACATCCTCTCTCTTACTTTTCTTCTTACACAAACAACCAACACAAAAGCACACACTCTCTTCTATACATATTCTCTCTCACTTCTTACATCTTTACCCCCTATTCTTAAAGCACAAAATGCATTTCAAGAGGTTATCATCGAGTACAATGGGCGCTTAAGGTGCATACACCTTCCTTTTGCGCAACTAACCCCCGTACCTAGAATCTCTCACAAAAGGTTTTTGATACTTTCCCCTCCCTTGGAAATGAAAGAACCAACTGTAGTGAGGTGTGTCTAAAAAAACCCGCAACAGGTCCCTATACACCAAATTTTGGTTTCAGTCCTTGTATGTGATTTTATTCTAAAATAGTCCCTTTATAGACTAATTTTTTTTGCCGTTGGTCCCTGCCGTCCATTTCTGTCCAAGTGGCAAACGTTTTGCCACCTGTCCATGATGACGTGGCGTACGTTGCATAGAAATGAAGTCTTACTGGATTAATTATGGGGAGGGACCAAACCAAAAAAAAAATATTACATTATAGGGACTATATCCAATAACTTGAAACATTGAAAGAAATATAAAATCCTAAATCTCCAATTCAATTTCATTCACTCATTTCACCATCTAACCGAAAATTTCTTTCTCTCTTCTCACTAATCTATTTTGTACTTGGCTAAATTAATGTTTTGGTCTCTTAACTAATTTTTTAGTTTCATTTTAGTCTCTTAACTAATAAACGTTCTGTTATGGTCCCTTCACTATACTTTTGTTGTCAAGTTAGTCCCTTAACATTTTGTTCAAAGGCTTAATTACTCTTTTGGTCCCTTAAATTATTTTATAGTTTCGTTTTGGTCCCTTAACTATTAAAAGTTTTATTTTGGTCATTTAATTCTAGTTTCGTTAGTCAAGTAAATCCCTTTTAACATTTAATATTTTTGTCTAAATAACAACATTTGGATCACACATTTTCTTATCTCTTTTTGTTCACACATCCTCTCTCTTACTTTTCTTCTTACACAAACAACCAACACAAAAGCACACACTCTCTTCTATACATATTCTCTCTCACTTCTTACATCTTTACCCCCTATTCTTAAAGCACAAAATGCATTTCAAGAGGTTATCATCGAGTACAATGGGCGCTTAAGGTGCATACACCTTCCTTTTGCGCAACTAACCCCCGTACCTAGAATCTCTCACAAAAGGTTTTCGATACTTTCCCCTCCCTTGGAAATGAAAGAACCAATTGTAGTGTGGTGTGAATCAAAAAACCCGCAACAGGTCCCTATACACCAAATTTTGGTTTCAGTCCTTGTATGTGATTTTATTCTAAAATAGTCCCTTTATAGACTAATTTTTTTTGCCGTTGGTCCCTGCCGTCCATTTCTGTCCAAGTGGCAAACGTTTTGCCACCTGTCCATGATGACGTGGCGTACGTTGCATAGAAATGAAGTCTTACTGGATTAATTATGGGGAGGGACCAAACCAAAAAAAAAATATTACATTATAGGGACTATATCCAATAACTTGAAACATTGAAAGAAATATAAAATCCTAAATCTCCAATTCAATTTCATTCACTCATTTCACCATCTAACCGAAAATTTCTTTCTCTCTTCTCACTAATCTATTTTGTACTTGGCTAAATTAATGTTTTGGTCTCTTAACTAATTTTTTAGTTTCATTTTAGTCTCTTAACTAATAAACGTTCTGTTATGGTCCCTTCACTATACTTTTGTTGTCAAGTTATTCCCTTAACATTTTGTTCAAAGGCTTAATTACTCTTTTGGTCCCTTAAATTATTTTATAGTTTCGTTTTGGTCCCTTAACTATTAAAAGTTTTATTTTGGTCATTTAATTCTAGTTTCGTTAGTCAAGTAAATCCCTTTTAACATTTAATATTTTTGTCTAAATAACAACATTTGGATCACACATTTTCTTATCTCTTTTTGTTCACACATCCTCTCTCTTACTTTTCTTCTTACACAAACAACCAACACAAAAGCACACACTCTCTTCTATACATATTCTCTCTCACTTCTTACATCTTTACCCCCTATTCTTAAAGCACAAAATGCATTTCAAGAGGTTATCATCGAGTACAATGGGCGCTTAAGGTGCATACACCTTCCTTTTGCGCAACTAACCCCCGTACCTAGAATCTCTCACAAAAGGTTTTTGATACTTTCCCCTCCCTTGGAAATGAAAGAACCAACTGTAGTGAGGTGTGTCTAAAAAAACCCGCAACAGGTCCCTATACACCAAATTTTGGTTTCAGTCCTTGTATGTGATTTTATTCTAAAATAGTCCCTTTATAGACTAATTTTTTTTGCCGTTGGTCCCTGCCGTCGATTTCTGTCCAAGTGGCAAACGTTTTGCCACCTGTCCATGATGACGTGGCGTACGTTGCATAGAAATGAAGTCTTACTGGATTAATTATGGGGAGGGACCAAACCAAAAAAAAAATATTACATTATAGGGACTATATCCAATAACTTGAAACATTGAAAGAAATATAAAATCCTAAATCTCCAATTCAATTTCATTCACTCATTTCACCATCTAACCGAAAATTTCTTTCTCTCTTCTCACTAATCTATTTTGTACTTGGCTAAATTAATGTTTTGGTCTCTTAACTAATTTTTTAGTTTCATTTTAGTCTCTTAACTAATAAACGTTCTGTTATGGTCCCTTCACTATACTTTTGTTGTCAAGTTAGTCCCTTAACATTTTGTTCAAAGGCTTAATTACTCTTTTGGTCCCTTAAATTATTTTATAGTTTCGTTTTGGTCCCTTAACTATTAAAAGTTTTATTTTGGTCATTTAATTCTAGTTTCGTTAGTCAAGTAAATCCCTTTTAACATTTAATATTTTTGTCTAAATAACAACATTTGGATCACACATTTTCTTATCTCTTTTTGTTCACACATCCTCTCTCTTACTTTTCTTCTTACACAAACAACCAACACAAAAGCACACACTCTCTTCTATACATATTCTCTCTCACTTCTTACATCTTTACCCCCTATTCTTAAAGCACAAAATGCATTTCAAGAGGTTATCATCGAGTACAATGGGCGCTTAAGGTGCATACACCTTCCTTTTGCGCAACTAACCCCCGTACCTAGAATCTCTCACAAAAGGTTTTTGATACTTTCCCCTCCCTTGGAAATGAAAGAACCAACTGTAGTGAGGTGTGTCTAAAAAAACCCGCAACAGGTCCCTATACACCAAATTTTGGTTTCAGTCCTTGTATGTGATTTTATTCTAAAATAGTCCCTTTATAGACTAATTTTTTTTGCCGTTGGTCCCTGCCGTCCATTTCTGTCCAAGTGGCAAACGTTTTGCCACCTGTCCATGATGACGTGGCGTACGTTGCATAGAAATGAAGTCTTACTGGATTAATTATGGGGAGGGACCAAACCAAAAAAAAAATATTACATTATAGGGACTATATCCAATAACTTGAAACATTGAAAGAAATATAAAATCCTAAATCTCCAATTCAATTTCATTCACTCATTTCACCATCTAACCGAAAATTTCTTTCTCTCTTCTCACTAATCTATTTTGTACTTGGCTAAATTAATGTTTTGGTCTCTTAACTAATTTTTTAGTTTCATTTTAGTCTCTTAACTAATAAACGTTCTGTTATGGTCCCTTCACTATACTTTTGTTGTCAAGTTAGTCCCTTAACATTTTGTTCAAAGGCTTAATTACTCTTTTGGTCCCTTAAATTATTTTATAGTTTCGTTTTGGTCCCTTAACTATTAAAAGTTTTATTTTGGTCATTTAATTCTAGTTTCGTTAGTCAAGTAAATCCCTTTTAACATTTAATATTTTTGTCTAAATAACAACATTTGGATCACACATTTTCTTATCTCTTTTTGTTCACACATCCTCTCTCTTACTTTTCTTCTTACACAAACAACCAACACAAAAGCACACACTCTCTTCTATACATATTCTCTCTCACTTCTTACATCTTTACCCCCTATTCTTAAAGCACAAAATGCATTTCAAGAGGTTATCATCGAGTACAATGGGCGCTTAAGGTGCATACACCTTCCTTTTGCGCAACTAACCCCCGTACCTAGAATCTCTCACAAAAGGTTTTCGATACTTTCCCCTCCCTTGGAAATGAAAGAACCAATTGTAGTGTGGTGTGAATCAAAAAACCCGCAACAGGTCCCTATACACCAAATTTTGGTTTCAGTCCTTGTATGTGATTTTATTCTAAAATAGTCCCTTTATAGACTAATTTTTTTTGCCGTTGGTCCCTGCCGTCCATTTCTGTCCAAGTGGCAAACGTTTTGCCACCTGTCCATGATGACGTGGCGTACGTTGCATAGAAATGAAGTCTTACTGGATTAATTATGGGGAGGGACCAAAACCAAAAAAAAATATTACATTATAGGGACTATATCCAATAACTTGAAACATTGAAAGAAATATAAAATCCTAAATCTCCAATTCAATTTCATTCACTCATTTCACCATCTAACCGAAAATTTCTTTCTCTCTTCTCACTAATCTATTTTGTACTTGGCTAAATTAATGTTTTGGTCTCTTAACTAATTTTTTAGTTTCATTTTAGTCTCTTAACTAATAAACGTTCTGTTATGGTCCCTTCACTATACTTTTGTTGTCAAGTTAGTCCCTTAACATTTTGTTCAAAGGCTTAATTACTCTTTTGGTCCCTTAAATTATTTTATAGTTTCGTTTTGGTCCCTTAACTATTAAAAGTTTTATTTTGGTCATTTAATTCTAGTTTCGTTAGTTAAGTAAATCCCTTTTAACATTTAATATTTTTGTCTAAATAACAACATTTGGATCACACATTTTCTTATCTCTTTTTGTTCACACATCCTCTCTCTTACTTTTCTTCTTACACAAACAACCAACACAAAAGCACACACTCTCTTCTATACATATTCTCTCTCACTTCTTACATCTTTACCCCCTATTCTTAAAGCACAAAATGCATTTCAAGAGGTTATCATCGAGTACAATGGGCGCTTAAGGTGCATACACCTTCCTTTTGCGCAACTAACCCCCGTACCTAGAATCTCTCACAAAAGGTTTTCGATACTTTCCCCTCCCTTGGAAATGAAAGAACCAATTGTAGTGTGGTGTGAATCAAAAAACCCGCAACAGGTCCCTATACACCAAATTTTGGTTTCAGTCCTTGGATGTGATTTTATTCTAAAATAGTCCCTTTATAGACTAATTTTTTTTGCCGTTGGTCCCTGCCGTCCATTTCTGTCCAAGTGGCAAACGTTTTGCCACCTGTCCATGATGACGTGGCGTACGTTGCATAGAATTGAAGTCTTACTGGATTAATTATGGGGAGGGACCAAAACCAAAAAAAAATATTACATTATAGGGACTATATCCAATAACTTGAAACATTGAAAGAAATATAAAATCCTAAATCTCCAATTCAATTTCATTCACTCATTTCACCATCTAACCGAAAATTTCTTTCTCTCTTCTCACTAATCTATTTTGTACTTGGCTAAATTAATGTTTTGGTCTCTTAACTAATTTTTTAGTTTCATTTTAGTCTCTTAACTAATAAACGTTCTGTTATGGTCCCTTCACTATACTTTTGTTGTCAAGTTAGTCCCTTAACATTTTGTTCAAAGGCTTAATTACTCTTTTGGTCCCTTAAATTATTTTATAGTTTCGTTTTGGTCCCTTAACTATTAAAAGTTTTATTTTGGTCATTTAATTCTAGTTTCGTTAGTTAAGTAAATCCCTTTTAACATTTAATATTTTTGTCTAAATAACAACATTTGGATCACACATTTTCTTATCTCTTTTTGTTCACACATCCTCTCTCTTACTTTTCTTCTTACACAAACAACCAACACAAAAGCATACACTCTCTTCTATACATATTCTGTCTCACTTCTTACATCTTCTCCCCCTATTCTTAAAGCACAAAAAGCATTTCAAGAGGTTACCATCGAGTACAATGGGCGCTTAAGGTGCATACACCTTCCTTTTGCGCAACTAACCCCCGTACCTAGAATCTCTCACAAAAGGTTTTCGATACTTTCCCCTCCCTTGGAAATGAAAGAACCAATTGTAGTGTGGTGTGAATCAAAAAACCCGCAACAGGTCCCTATACACCAAATTTTGGTTTCAGTCCTTGTATGTGATTTTATTCTAAAATAGTCCCTTTATAGACTAATTTTTTTTGCCGTTGGTCCCTGCCGTCCATTTCTGTCCAAGTGGCAAACGTTTTGCCACCTGTCCATGATGACGTGGCGTACGTTGCATAGAATTGAAGTCTTACTGGATTAATTATGGGGAGGGACCAAAACCAAAAAAAAATATTACATTATAGGGACTATATCCAATAACTTGAAACATTGAAAGAAATATAAAATCCTAAATCTCCAATTCAATTTCATTCACTCATTTCACCATCTAACCGAAAATTTCTTTCTCTCTTCTCACTAATCTATTTTGTACTTGGCTAAATTAATGTTTTGGTCTCTTAACTAATTTTTTAGTTTCATTTTAGTCTCTTAACTAATAAACGTTCTGTTATGGTCCCTTCACTATACTTTTGTTGTCAAGTTAGTCCCTTAACATTTTGTTCAAAGGCTTAATTACTCTTTTGGTCCCTTAAATTATTTTATAGTTTCGTTTTGGTCCCTTAACTATTAAAAGTTTTATTTTGGTCATTTAATTCTAGTTTCGTTAGTTAAGTAAATCCCTTTTAACATTTAATATTTTTGTCTAAATAACAACATTTGGATCACACATTTTCTTATCTCTTTTTGTTCACACATCCTCTCTCTTACTTTTCTTCTTACACAAACAACCAACACAAAAGCATACACTCTCTTCTATACATATTCTGTCTCACTTCTTACATCTTCTCCCCCTATTCTTAAAGCACAAAAAGCATTTCAAGAGGTTACCATCGAGTACAATGGGCGCTTAAGGTGCATACACCTTCCTTTTGCGCAACTAACCCCCGTACCTAGAATCTCTCACAAAAGGTTTTCGATACTTTCCCCTCCCTTGGAAATGAAAGAACCAACTGTAGTGTGGTGTGAATCAAAAAACCCGCAACAGGTCCCTATACACCAAATTTTGGTTTCAGTCCTTGTATGTGATTTTATTCTAAAATAGTCCCTTTATAGACTAATTTTTTTTTGACGTTGGTCCCTGCCGTCCATTTCTGTCGTAGTGGCAAATGTTTTGCCACCTGTCCATGATGACGTGACGTACGTGGCATAGAAATGCAGGCTAACTGGATTAATTATGGAGAGGGACCAAAACCAAAAAATAAAAATTACATTATAGGGACTATATCCAATAACTTGAAAAATTGAAAGAAATATAAAATCCTAAATCTCCAATTCAATTTCATTCACTCATTTCACCATCTAACCGAAAATTTCTTTCTCTCTTCTCACTAATCTATTTTGTACTTGGCTAAATTAATGTTTTGGTCTCTTAACTAAATTTTTAGTTTCATTTTAGTCTCTTAACTAATAAACGTTCTGTTATGGTCCCTTAACTATACTTTTGTTGTCAAGTTAGTCCCTTAAAATTTTGTTCAAAGGCTTAATTACTCTTTTGGTCCCTTAACTTATTTTATAGTTTCGTTTTGGTCCCTTAACTATTAAATGTTTTATTTTGGTCATTTAATTCTAGTTTCGTTAGTCAAGTTAATCCCTTTTAACATTTATTATTTTTGTCTAAATAACAACATTTGGATCACACATTTTCTTATCTCTTTTCGTTCACACATCTTCTCTCTTACTTTTCTTCTTACACAAACAAACAACACAAAAGCACACACTCTCTTCTATACATATTCTCTCTCACTTCTTACATCTTCTCCCCCTATTCTTAAAGAACACATTTAAAGCACAAAAAGTATTTCAAGAGGTTACCATGGAGTACCATGGGCGCTTAAGGTGTATACACCTTCCTTTTGCGCAACTAACCCCCGTACCTAGAATCTCTCACAAAAGGTTTTCAATACTTTCCGCTCCCATGGAAATGAAAGAACCAACTGTAGTGGGGTGTGTCTGAAAAAACCCGCAACATGTCCCTATACACCAAATTTTGGTTTCAGTCCTTGTATGTGATTTTATTCTAAAATAGTCCCTTTATAGACTAATTTTTTTTTGACGTTGGTCCCTGCCGTCCATTTCTGTCCTAGTGGCAAACGTTTTGCCACCTGTCCATGATGACGTGACGTACGTGGCATAGAAATGCAGACTAACTGGATTAATTATGGAGAGGGACCAAAACCAAAAAATAAAAATTACATTATAGGGACTATATCCAATAACTTGAAAAATTGAAAGAAATATAAAATCCTAAATCTCCAATTCAATTTCATTCACTCATTTCACCATCTAACCGAAAATTTCTTTCTCTCTTCTCACTAATCTATTTTGTACTTGGCTAAATTAATGTTTTGGTCTCTTAACTAAATTTTTAGTTTCATTTTAGTCTCTTAACTAATAAACGTTCTGTTATGGTCCCTTAACTATACTTTTGTTGTCAAGTTAGTCCCTTAAAATTTTGTTCAAAGGCTTAATTACTCTTTTGGTCCCTTAACTTATTTTATAGTTTCGTTTTGGTCCCTTAACTATTAAATGTTTTATTTTGGTCATTTAATTCTAGTTTCGTTAGTCAAGTTAATCCCTTTTAACATTTATTATTTTTGTCTAAATAACAACATTTGGATCACACATTTTCTTATCTCTTTTCGTTCACACATCTTCTCTCTTACTTTTCTTCTTACACAAACAAACAACACAAAAGCACACACTCTCTTCTATACATATTCTCTCTCACTTCTTACATCTTCTCCCCCTATTCTTAAAGAACACATTTAAAGCACAAAAAGTATTTCAAGAGGTTACCATGGAGTACCATGGGCGCTTAAGGTGTATACACCTTCCTTTTGCGCAACTAACCCCCGTACCTAGAATCTCTCACAAAAGGTTTTCAATACTTTCCGCTCCCATGGAAATGAAAGAACCAACTGTAGTGGGGTGTGTCTGAAAAAACCCGCAACATGTCCCTATACACCAAATTTTGGTTTCAGTCCTTGTATGTGATTTTATTCTAAAATAGTCCCTTTATAGACTAATTTTTTTTTGACGTTGGTCCCTGCCGTCCATTTCTGTCCTAGTGGCAAACGTTTTGCCACCTGTCCATGATGACGTGACGTACGTGGCATAGAAATGCAGGCTAACTGGATTAATTATGGAGAGGGACCAAAACCAAAAAATAAAAATTACATTATAGGGACTATATCCAATAACTTGAAAAATTGAAAGAAATATAAAATCCTAAATCTCCAATTCAATTTCATTCACTCATTTCACCATCTAACCGAAAATTTCTTTCTCTCTTCTCACTAATCTATTTTGTACTTGGCTAAATTAATGTTTTGGTCTCTTAACTAAATTTTTAGTTTCATTTTAGTCTCTTAACTAATAAACGTTGTGTTATGGTCCCTTAACTATACTTTTGTTGTGAAGTTAGTCCCTTAAAATTTTGTTCAAAGGCTTAATTACTCTTTTGGTCCCTTAACTTATTTTATAGTTTCATTTTGGTCCCTTAACTATTAAAAGTTTTATTTTGGTCATTTAATTCTAGTTTCGTTAGTCAAGTAAATCCCTTTTAACATTTAATATTTTTGTCTAAATAACAACATTTGGATCACACATTTTCGTATCTCTTTTCGTTCACACATCTTCTCTCTTACTTTTCTTCTTACACAAACAACCAACACAAAAGCACACACTCTCTTCTATACATATTCTCTCTCACTTCTTACATCTTCTCCCCCTATTCTTAAAGCACAAAAAGCATTTCAAGAGGTTACCATCGAGTACAATGGGCGCTTAAAGTGCATACACCTTCCTTTTGCGCAACTAACCCCCGTACCTAGAATCTCTCACAAAAGGTTTTCGATACTTTCCCCTCCCTTGGAAATGAAAGAACCAACTGTAGTGTGGTGTGAATCAAAAAACCCGCAACAGGTCCCTATACACCAAATTTTGGTTTCAGTCCTTGTATGTGATTTTATTCTAAAATAGTCCCTTTATAGACTAATTTTTTTTTGACGTTGGTCCCTGCCGTCCATTTCTGTCCTAGTGGCAAATGTTTTGCCACCTGTCCATGATGACGTGACGTACGTGGCATAGAAATGCAGGCTAACTGGATTAATTATGGAGAGGGACCAAAACTAAAAAATAAAAATTACATTATAGGGACTATATCCAATAACTTGAAAAATTGAAAGAAATATAAAATCCTAAATCTCCAATTCAATTTCATTCACTCATTTCACCATCTAACCGAAAATTTCTTTCTCTCTTCTCACTAATCTATTTTGTACTTGGCTAAATTAATGTTTTGGTCTCTTAACTAAATTTTTAGTTTCATTTTAGTCTCTTAACTAATAAACGTTTTGTTATGGTCCCTTAACTATACTTTTGTTGTCAAGTTAGTCCCTTAAAATTTTGTTCAAAGGCTTAATTACTCTTTTGGTCCCTTAACTTATTTTATAGTTTCGTTTTGGTCCCTTAACTATTAAATGTTTTATTTTGGTCATTTAATTCTAGTTTCGTTAGTCAAGTTAATCCCTTTTAACATTTATTATTTTTGTCTAAATAACAACATTTGGATCACACATTTTCTTATCTCTTTTCGTTCACACATCTTCTCTCTTACTTTTCTTCTTACACAAACAAACAACACAAAAGCACACACTCTCTTCTATACATATTCTCTCTCACTTCTTACATCTTCTCCCCCTATTCTTAAAGAACACATTTAAAGCACAAAAAGCATTTCAAGAGGTTACCATGGAGTACCATGGGCGCTTAAGGTGGATACACCTTCCTTTTGCGCAACTAACCCCCGTACCTAGAATCTCTCACAAAAGGTTTTCAATACTTTCCGCTCCCATGGAAATGAAAGAACCAACTGTAGTGGGGTGTGTCTGAAAAAACCCGCAACATGTCCCTATACACCAAATTTTGGTTTCAGTCCTTGTATGTGATTTTATTCTAAAATAGTCCCTTTATAGACTAATTTTTTTTTGACGTTGGTCCCTGCCGTCCATTTCTGTCCTAGTGGCAAACGTTTTGCCACCTGTCCATGATGACGTGACGTACGTGGCATAGAAATGCAGGCTAACTGGATTAATTATGGAGAGGGACCAAAACCAAAAAATAAAAATTACATTATAGGGACTATATCCAATAACTTGAAAAATTGAAAGAAATATAAAATCCTAAATCTCCAATTCAATTTCATTCACTCATTTCACCATCTAACCGAAAATTTCTTTCTCTCTTCTCACTAATCTATTTTGTACTTGGCTAAATTAATGTTTTGGTCTCTTAACTAAATTTTTAGTTTCATTTTAGTCTCTTAACTAATAAACGTTCTGTTATGGTCCCTTAACTATACTTTTGTTGTGAAGTTAGTCCCTTAAAATTTTGTTCAAAGGCTTAATTACTCTTTTGGTCCCTTAACTTATTTTATAGTTTCATTTTGGTCCCTTAACTATTAAAAGTTTTATTTTGGTCATTTAATTCTAGTTTCGTTAGTCAAGTAAATCCCTTTTAACATTTAATATTTTTGTCTAAATAACAACATTTGGATCACACATTTTCGTATCTCTTTTCGTTCACACATCTTCTCTCTTACTTTTCTTCTTACACAAACAACCAACACAAAAGCACACACTCTCTTCTATACATATTCTCTCTCACTTCTTACATCTTCTCCCCCTATTCTTAAAGCACAAAAAGCATTTCAAGAGGTTACCATCGAGTACAATGGGCGCTTAAGGTGCATACACCTTCCTTTTGCGCAACTAACCCCCGTACCTAGAATCTCTCACAAAAGGTTTTCGATACTTTCCCCTCCCTTGGAAATGAAAGAACCAACTGTAGTGTGGTGTGAATCAAAAAACCCGCAACAGGTCCCTATACACCAAATTTTGGTTTCAGTCCTTGGATGTGATTTTATTCTAAAATAGTCCCTTTATAGACTAATTTTGTTTGCCGTTGGTCCCTGCCGTCCATTTCTGTCCAAGTGGCAAACGTTTTGCCACCTATCCATGATGACGTGGCGTACGTGGCATAGAAATGCAGGCTGACTGGATTAATTATGGAGAGGGACCAAAACCAAAAAATAAAAATTACATTATAGGGACTATATCCAATAACTTGAAAAATTGAAAGAAATATAAAATCCTAAATCTCCAATTCAATTTCATTCACTCATTTCACCATCTAACCGAAAATTTCTTTCTCTCTTCTCACTAATCTATTTTGTACTTGGCTAAATTAATGTTTTGGTCTCTTAACTAAATTTTTAGTTTCATTTTAGTCTCTTAACTAATAAACGTTCTGTTATGGTCCCTTAACTATACTTTTGTTGTCAAGTTAGTCCCTTAAAATTTTGTTCAAAGGCTTAATTACTCTTTTGGTCCCTTAAATTATTTTATAGTTTCGTTTTGGTCCCTTAACTATTAAAAGTTTTATTTTGGTCATTTAATTCTAGTTTCGTTAGTGAAGTTAATCCCTTTTAACATTTATTATTTTTGTCTAAATAACAATATTTGGATCACACATTTTCTTATCTCTTTTCGTTCACACATCCTCTCTCTTACTTTTCTTCTTACACAAACAACCAACACAAAAGCACACACTCTCTTCTATACATATTCTCTCTCACTTCTTACATCTTCTCCCCCTATTCTTAAAGCACACATTTATAGCACAAAAAGCATTTCAAGAGGTTACCATCGAGTACAATGGGCGCTTAAGGTGCATACACCTTCCTTTTGCGCAACTAACCCCCGTACCTAGAATCTCTCACAAAAGGTTTTCGATACTTTCCCCTCCCTTGGAAATGAAAGAACCAATTGTAGTGTGGTGTGAATCAAAAAACCCGCAACAGGTCCCTATACACCAAATTTTGGTTTCAGTCCTTGTATGTGATTTTATTCTAAAATAGTCCCTTTATAGACTAATTTTTTTTGCCGTTGGTCCCTGCCGTCCATTTCTGTCCAAGTGGCAAACGTTTTGCCACCTGTCCATGATGACGTGGCGTACGTTGCATAGAAATGAAGTCTTACTGGATTAATTATGGGGAGGGACCAAACCAAAAAAAAAATATTACATTATAGGGACTATATCCAATAACTTGAAACATTGAAAGAAATATAAAATCCTAAATCTCCAATTCAATTTCATTCACTCATTTCACCATCTAACCGAAAATTTCTTTCTCTCTTCTCACTAATCTATTTTGTACTTGGCTAAATTAATGTTTTGGTCTCTTAACTAATTTTTTAGTTTCATTTTAGTCTCTTAACTAATAAACGTTCTGTTATGGTCCCTTCACTATACTTTTGTTGTCAAGTTAGTCCCTTAACATTTTGTTCAAAGGCTTAATTACTCTTTTGGTCCCTTAAATTATTTTATAGTTTCGTTTTGGTCCCTTAACTATTAAAAGTTTTATTTTGGTCATTTAATTCTAGTTTCGTTAGTCAAGTAAATCCCTTTTAACATTTAATATTTTTGTCTAAATAACAACATTTGGATCACACATTTTCTTATCTCTTTTTGTTCACACATCCTCTCTCTTACTTTTCTTCTTACACAAACAACCAACACAAAAGCACACACTCTCTTCTATACATATTCTCTCTCACTTCTTACATCTTTACCCCCTATTCTTAAAGCACAAAATGCATTTCAAGAGGTTATCATCGAGTACAATGGGCGCTTAAGGTGCATACACCTTCCTTTTGCGCAACTAACCCCCGTACCTAGAATCTCTCACAAAAGGTTTTTGATACTTTCCCCTCCCTTGGAAATGAAAGAACCAACTGTAGTGAGGTGTGTCAAAAAAAAACCCGCAACAGGTCCCTATACACCAAATTTTGGTTTAAGTCCTTGTATGTGATTTTATTCTAAAATAGTCCCTTTATAGACTAATTTTTTTTGCCGTTGGTCCCTGCCGTCCATTTCTGTCCAAGTGGCAAACGTTTTGCCACCTGTCCATGATGACGTGGCGTACGTTGCATAGAAATGAAGTCTTACTGGATTAATTATGGGGAGGGACCAAACCAAAAAAAAAATATTACATTATAGGGACTATATCCAATAACTTGAAACATTGAAAGAAATATAAAATCCTAAATCTCCAATTCAATTTCACTCACTCATTTCACCATCTAACCGAAAATTTCTTTCTCTCTTCTCACTAATCTATTTTGTACTTGGCTAAATTAATGTTTTGGTCTCTTAACTAATTTTTTAGTTTCATTTTAGTCTCTTAACTAATAAACGTTCTGTTATGGTCCCTTCACTATACTTTTGTTGTCAAGTTAGTCCCTTAACATTTTGTTCAAAGGCTTAATTACTCTTTTGGTCCCTTAAATTATTTTATAGTTTCGTTTTGGTCCCTTAACTATTAAAAGTTTTATTTTGGTCATTTAATTCTAGTTTCGTTAGTCAAGTAAATCCCTTTTAACATTTAATATTTTTGTCTAAATAACAACATTTGGATCACACATTTTCTTATCTCTTTTTGTTCACACATCCTCTCTCTTACTTTTCTTCTTACACAAACAACCAACACAAAAGCACACACTCTCTTCTATACATATTCTCTCTCACTTCTTACATCTTTACCCCCTATTCTTAAAGCACAAAATGCATTTCAAGAGGTTATCATCGAGTACAATGGGCGCTTAAGGTGCATACACCTTCCTTTTGCGCAACTAACCCCCGTACCTAGAATCTCTCACAAAAGGTTTTTGATACTTTCCCCTCCATTGGAAATGAAAGAACCAACTGTAGTGAGGTGTGTCTAAAAAAACCCGCAACAGGTCCCTATACACCAAATTTTGGTTTCAGTCCTTGTATGTGATTTTATTCTAAAATAGTCCCTTTATAGACTAATTTTTTTTGCCGTTGGTCCCTGCCGTCCATTTCTGTCCAAGTGGCAAACGTTTTGCCACCTGTCCATGATGACGTGGCGTACGTGGCACAGAAATGCAGGCTGACTGGATTAATTATGGAGAGGGACCAAAACCAAAAAATAAAAATTACATTATAGGGACTATATCCAATAACTTGAAAAATTGAAAGAAATATAAAATCCTAAATCTCCAATTCAATTTCATTCACTCATTTCACCATCTAACCGAAAATTTCTTTCTCTCTTCTCACTAATCTATTTTGTACTTGGCTAAATTAATGTTTTGGTCTCTTAACTAAATTTTTAGTTTCATTTTAGTCTCTTAACTAATAAACGTTCTGTTATGGTCCCTTAACTATACTTTTGTTGTCAAGTTAGTCCCTTAAAATTTTGTTCAAAGACTTAATTACTCTTTTGATCCCTTAACTTTTTTTATAGTTTCGTTTTGGTCCCTTAATTATTAAAAGTTTTATTTTGGTCATTTAATTCTAGTTTCGTTAGTCAAGTAAATCCCTTTTAACATTTAATATTTTTGTCTAAATAACAACATTTGGATCACACATTTTCTTATCTCTTTTCGTTCACACATCTTCTCTCTTACTTTTCTTCTTACACAAACAACCAACACTAAAGCACACACTCTCTTCTATACATATTCTCTCTCACTTCTTACATCTTCTCCCCCTATTCTTAAAGCACAAAAAGCATTTCAAGAGGTTACCATCGAGTACAATGGGCGCTTAAGGTGCATACACCTTCCTTTTGCGCAACTAACCCCCGTACCTAGAATCTCTCACAAAAGGTATTCGATACTTTCCCCTCCCTTGGAAATGAAAGAACCAACTGTAGTGTGGTGTGAATCAAAAAACCTGCAACAGGTCCCTATACACCAAATTTTGGTTTCAGTCCTTGTATGTGATTTTATTCTAAAATAGTCCCTTTATAGACTAATTTTGTTTGCCGTTTGTCCCTGCCGTCCATTTATGTCCAAGTGGCAAACGTTTTGCCACCTGTCCATGATGACGTGGCGTACGTGGCATAGAAATGCAGGCTGACTGGATTAATTATGGAGAGGGACCAAAACCAAAAAATAAAAATTACATTATAGGGACTATATCCAATAACTTGAAAAATTGAAAGAAATATAAAATCCTAAATCTCCAATTCAATTTCATTCACTCATTTCACCATCTAACCGAAAATTTCTTTCTCTCTTCTCACTAATCTATTTTGTACTTGGCTAAATTAATGTTTTGGTCTCTTAACTAATTTTTTAGTTTCATTTTAGTCTCTTAACTAATAAACGTTCTGTTATGGTCCCTTAACTATACTTTTGTTGTGAAGTTAGTCCCTTAAAATTTTGTTCAAAGGCTTAATTACTCTTTTGGTCCCTTAACTTATTTTATAGTTTCATTTTGGTCCCTTAACTATTAAAAGTTTTATTTTGGTCATTTAATTCTAGTTTCGTTAGTCAAGTAAATCCCTTTTAACATTTAATATTTTTGTCTAAATAACAACATTTGGATCACACATTTTCGTATCTCTTTTCGTTCACACATCTTCTCTCTTACTTTTCTTCTTACACAAACAACCAACACAAAAGCACACACTCTCTTCTATACATATTCTCTCTCACTTCTTACATCTTCTCCCCCTATTCTTAAAGCACAAAAAGCATTTCAAGAGGTTACCATCGAGTACAATGGGCGCTTAAGGTGCATACACCTTCCTTTTGCGCAACTAACCCCCGTACCTAGAATCTCTCACAAAAGGTTTTCGATACTTTCCCCTCCCTTGGAAATGAAAGAACCAACTGTAGTGTGGTGTGAATCAAAAAACCCGCAACAGGTCCCTATACACCAAATTTTGGTTTCAGTCCTTGGATGTGATTTTATTCTAAAATAGTCCCTTTATAGACTAATTTTGTTTGCCGTTGGTCCCTGCCGTCCATTTCTGTCCAAGTGACAAACGTTTTGCCACCTGTCCATGATGACGTGGCGTACGTGGCATAGAAATGCAGGCTGACTGGATTAA
Source organism: Trifolium dubium (assembly GCA_951804385.1). NCBI lineage: Eukaryota > Viridiplantae > Streptophyta > Magnoliopsida > Fabales > Fabaceae > Trifolium > Trifolium dubium. The sequence goes on from OX638066.1 coordinate 15,615,627, forward strand.
TTATGGAGAGGGACCAAAACCAAAAAATAAAAATTACATTATAGGGACTATATCCAATAACTTGAAAAATTGAAAGAAATATAAAATCCTAAATCTCCAATTCAATTTCATTCACTCATTTCACCATCTAACCGAAAATTTCTTTCTCTCTTCTCACTAATCTATTTTGTACTTGGCTAAATTAATGTTTTGTTCTCTTAACTAATTTTTTAGTTTCATTTTAGTCTCTTAACTAATAAACGTTCTGTTATGGTCCCTTAACTATACTTTTGTTGTCAAGTTAGTCCCTTAAAATTTCTTCAAAGGCTTAATTACTCTTTTGGTCCCTTAACTTATTTTATAGTTTCGTTTTGGTCCCTTAACTATTAAAAGTTTTATTTTGGTCATTTAATTCTAGTTTCGTTAGTCAAGTTAATCCCTTTTAACATTTATTATTTTTGTCTAAATAACAATATTTGGATCACACATTTTCTTATCTCTTTTTGTTCACACATCCTCTCTCTTACTTTTCTTCTTACACAAACAACCAACACAAAAGCACACACTCTCTTCTATACATATTCTCTCTCACTTCTTACATCTTTTCCCCCTATTCTTAAAGCACAAAATGCATTTCAAGAGGTTATCATCGAGTACAATGGGCGCTTAAGGTGCATACACTTTCTTTTTGTGCAACTAACCCCCGTACCTAGAATCTCTCACAAAAGGTTTTCGATACTTTCCCCTCCCTTGGAAATGAAAGAACCAACTGTAGTGTGGTGTGAATCAAAAAACCCGCAACAGGTCCCTATACACCAAATTTTGGTTTCAGTCCTTGGATGTGATTTTATTCTAAAATAGTCCCTTTATAGACTAATTTTGTTTGCCGTTGGTCCCTGCCGTCCATTTCTGTCCAAGTGGCAAACGTTTTGCCACCTGTCCATGATGACGTGGCGTACGTGGCATAGAAATGCAGGCTGACTGGATTAATTATGGAGAGGGACCAAAACCAAAAAATAAAAATTACATTATAGGGACTATATCCAATAACTTGAAAAATTGAAAGAAATATAAAATCCTAAATCTCCAATTCAATTTCATTCACTCATTTCACCATCTAACCGAAAATTTCTTTCTCTCTTCTCACTAATCTATTTTGTACTTGGCTAAATTAATGTTTTGGTCTCTTAACTAATTTTTTAGTTTCATTTTAGTCTCTTAACTAATAAACGTTCTGTTATGGTCCCTTAACTATACTTTTGTTGTCAAGATAGTCCCTTAAAATTTTGTTCAAAGGATTAATTACTCTTTTGGTCCCTTAACTTATTTTATAGTTTCGTTTTGGTCCCTTAACTATTAAAAGTTTTATTTTGGTCATTTAATTCTAGTTTCGTTAGTCAAGTAAATCCCTTTTAACATTTAATATTTTTGTCTAAATAACAACATTTGGATCACACATTTTCTTATCTCTTTTCGTTCACACATCTTCTCTCTTACTTTTCTTCTTACACAAACATCCAACACAAAAGCACACACTCTCTACTATATATATTCTCTCTCACTTCTTACATCTTTTCCCCCTATTCTTAAAGCACAAAATGCATTTCAAGAGGTTATCATCGAGTACAATGGGCGCTTAAGGTGCATACACTTTCTTTTTGTGCAACTAACCCCCGTACCTAGAATCTCTCACAAAAGGTTTTCGATACTTTCCCCTCCCTTGGAAATGAAAGAACCAACTGTAGTGTGGTGTGAATCAAAAAACCCGCAACAGGTCCCTATACACCAAATTTTGGTTTCAGTCCTTGGATGTGATTTTATTCTAAAATAGTCCCTTTATAGACTAATTTTGTTTGCCGTTGGTCCCTGCCGTCCATTTCTGTCCAAGTGGCAAACGTTTTGCCACCTGTCCATGATGACGTGGCGTACGTGGCATAGAAATGCAGGCTGACTGGATTAATTATGGAGAGGGACCAAAACCAAAAAATAAAAATTACATTATAGGGACTATATCCAATAACTTGAAAAATTGAAAGAAATATAAAATCCTAAATCTCCAATTCAATTTCATTCACTCATTTCACCATCTAACCGAAAATTTCTTTCTCTCTTCTCACTAATCTATTTTGTACTTGGCTAAATTAATGTTTTGTTCTCTTAACTAATTTTTTAGTTTCATTTTAGTCTCTTAACTAATAAACGTTCTGTTATGGTCCCTTAACTATACTTTTGTTGTCAAGTTAGTCCCTTAAAATTTCTTCAAAGGCTTAATTACTCTTTTGGTCCCTTAACTTATTTTATAGTTTCGTTTTGGTCCCTTAACTATTAAAAGTTTTATTTTGGTCATTTAATTCTAGTTTCGTTAGTCAAGTTAATCCCTTTTAACATTTATTATTTTTGTCTAAATAACAATATTTGGATCACACATTTTCTTATCTCTTTTTGTTCACACATCCTCTCTCTTACTTTTCTTCTTACACAAACAACCAACACAAAAGCACACACTCTCTTCTATACATATTCTCTCTCACTTCTTACATCTTTTCCCCCTATTCTTAAAGCACAAAATGCATTTCAAGAGGTTATCATCGAGTACAATGGGCGCTTAAGGTGCATACACTTTCTTTTTGTGCAACTAACCCCCGTACCTAGAATCTCTCACAAAAGGTTTTTGATACTTTCCCCTCCCTTGGAAATGAAAGAACCAACTGTAGTGAGGTGTGTCTCAAAAAACCCGCAACAGGTCCCTATACACCAAATTTTGGTTTCAGTCCTTGTATGTGATTTTATTCTAAAATAGTCCCTTTATAGACTAATTTTTTTTGTCGTTGGTCCCTGCCGTCCATTTCTGTCCAAGTGGCAAACGTTTTGCCACCTGTCCATGATGACGTGGCGTACGTGGCATAGAAATGAAGTCTTACTCGATTAATTATGGGGAGGGACCAAAACCAAAAAAAAAAAATTACATTATAGGGACTATATCCAATAACTTGAAACATTGAAAGAAATATAAAATCCTAAATCTCCAATTCAATTTCATTCACTCATTTCACCATCTAACCGAAAATTTCTTTCTCTCTTCTCACTAATCTATTTTGTACTTGGCTAAATTAATGTTTTGGTCTCTTAACTAATTTTTTAGTTTCATTTTAGTCTCTTAACTAATAAACGTTCTGTTATGGTCCCTTAACTATACTTTTGTTGTCAAGATAGTCCCTTAAAATTTTGTTCAAAGGATTAATTACTCTTTTGGTCCCTTAACTTATTTTATAGTTTCGTTTTGGTCCCTTAACTATTAAAAGTTTTATTTTGGTCATTTAATTCTAGTTTCGTTAGTCAAGTAAATCCCTTTTAACATTTAATATTTTTGTCTAAATAACAACATTTGGATCACACATTTTCTTATCTCTTTTCGTTCACACATCTTCTCTCTTACTTTTCTTCTTACACAAACATCCAACACAAAAGCACACACTCTCTTCTATATATATTCTCTCTCACTTCTTACATCTTCTCCCCCTATTCTTAAAGCACAAAAAGCATTTCAAGAGGTTACCATCGAGTACAATGGGCGCTTAAGGTGCATACACCTTCCTTTTGCGCAACTAACCCCCGTACCTAGAATCTCTCACAAAAGGTTTTCGATACTTTCCCCTCCCTTGGAAATGAAAGAACCAACTGTAGTGTGGTGTGAATCAAAAAACCCGCAACAGGTCCCTATACACCAAATTTTGGTTTCAGTCCTTGGATGTGATTTTATTCTAAAATAGTCCCTTTATAGACTAATTTTGTTTGCCGTTGGTCCCTGCCGTCCATTTATGTCCAAGTGGCAAACGTTTTGCCACCTGTCCATGATGACGTGGCGTACGTGGCATAGAAATGCAGGCTGACTGGATTAATTATGGAGAGGGACCAAAACCAAAAAATAAAAATTACATTATAGGGACTATATCCAATAACTTGAAAAATTGAAAGAAATATAAAATCCTAAATCTCGAATTCAATTTCATTCACTCATTTCACCATCTAACCGAAAATTTCTTTCTCTCTTCTCACTAATCTATTTTGTACTTGGCTAAATTAATGTTTTGGTCTCTTAACTAATTTTTTAGTTTCATTTTAGTCTCTTAACTAATAAACGTTCTGTTATGGTCCCTTAACTATACTTTTGTTGTGAAGTTAGTCCCTTAAAATTTTGTTCAAAGGCTTAATTACTCTTTTGGTCCCTTAACTTATTTTATAGTTTCGTTTTGGTCCCTTAACTATTAAAAGTTTTATTTTGGTCATTTAATTCTAGTTTCGTTAGTCAAGTAAATCCCTTTTAACATTTAATATTTTTGTCTAAATAACAACATTTGGATCACACATTTTCTTATCTCTTTTCGTTCACACATCTTCTCTCTTACTTTTCTTCTTACACAAACATCCAACACAAAAGCACACACTCTCTACTATATATATTCTCTCTCACTTCTTACATCTTCTCCCCCTATTCTTAAAGCACAAAAAGCATTTCAAGAGGTTACCATCGAGTACAATGGGCGCTTAAGGTGCATACACCTTCCTTTTGCGCAACTAACCCCCGTACCTAGAATCTCTCACAAAAGGTTTTCGATACTTTCCCCTCCCTTGGAAATGAAAGAACCAACTGTAGTGTGGTGTGAATCAAAAAACCCGCAACAGGTCCCTATACACCAAATTTTGGTTTCAGTCCTTGGATGTGATTTTATTCTAAAATAGTCCCTTTATAGACTAATTTTGTTTGCCGTTGGTCCCTGCCGTCCATTTATGTCCAAGTGGCAAACGTTTTGCCACCTGTCCATGATGACGTGGCGTACGTGGCATAGAAATGCAGGCTGACTGGATTAATTATGGAGAGGGACCAAAACCAAAAAATAAAAATTACATTATAGGGACTATATCCAATAACTTGAAAAATTGAAAGAAATATAAAATCCTAAATCTCGAATTCAATTTCATTCACTCATTTCACCATCTAACCGAAAATTTCTTTCTCTCTTCTCACTAATCTATTTTGTACTTGGCTAAATTAATGTTTTGGTCTCTTAACTAATTTTTTAGTTTCATTTTAGTCTCTTAACTAATAAACGTTCTGTTATGGTCCCTTAACTATACTTTTGTTGTGAAGTTAGTCCCTTAAAATTTTGTTCAAAGGCTTAATTACTCTTTTGGTCCCTTAACTTATTTTATAGTTTCATTTTGGTCCCTTAACTATTAAAAGTTTTATTTTGGTCATTTAATTCTAGTTTCGTTAGTCAAGTAAATCCCTTTTAACATTTAATATTTTTGTCTAAATAACAACATTTGGATCACACATTTTCGTATCTCTTTTCGTTCACACATCTTCTCTCTTACTTTTCTTCTTACACAAACAACCAACACAAAAGCACACACTCTCTTCTATACATATTCTCTCTCACTTCTTACATCTTCTCCCCCTATTCTTAAAGCACAAAAAGCATTTCAAGAGGTTACCATCGAGTACAATGGGCGCTTAAGGTGCATACACCTTCCTTTTGCGCAACTAACCCCCGTACCTAGAATCTCTCACAAAAGGTTTTCGATACTTTCCCCTCCCTTGGAAATGAAAGAACCAACTGTAGTGTGGTGTGAATCAAAAAACCCGCAACAGGTCCCTATACACCAAATTTTGGTTTCAGTCCTTGGATGTGATTTTATTCTAAAATAGTCCCTTTATAGACTAATTTTGTTTGCCGTTGGTCCCTGCCGTCCATTTCTGTCCAAGTGGCAAACGTTTTGCCACCTGTCCATGATGACGTGGCGTACGTGGCATAGAAATGCAGGCTGACTGGATTAATTATGGAGAGGGACCAAAACCAAAAAATAAAAATTACATTATAGGGACTATATCCAATAACTTGAAAAATTGAAAGAAATATAAAATCCTAAATCTCCAATTCAATTTCATTCACTCATTTCACCATCTAACCGAAAATTTCTTTCTCTCTTCTCACTAATCTATTTTGTACTTGGCTAAATTAATGTTTTGTTCTCTTAACTAATTTTTTAGTTTCATTTTAGTCTCTTAACTAATAAACGTTCTGTTATGGTCCCTTAACTATACTTTTGTTGTCAAGTTAGTCCCTTAAAATTTTGTTCAAAGGCTTAATTACTCTTTTGGTCCCTTAACTTATTTTATAGTTTCGTTTTGGTCCCTTAACTATTAAAAGTTTTATTTTGGTCATTTAATTCTAGTTTCGTTAGTCAAGTTAATCCCTTTTAACATTTATTATTTTTGTCTAAATAACAATATTTGGATCACACATTTTCTTATCTCTTTTTGTTCACACATCCTCTCTCTTACTTTTCTTCTTACACAAACAACCAACACAAAAGCATACACTCTCTTCTATACATATTCTGTCTCACTTCTTACATCTTCTCCCCCTATTCTTAAAGCACAAAAAGCATTTCAAGAGGTTACCATCGAGTACAATGGGCGCTTAAGGTGCATACACCTTCCTTTTGCGCAACTAACCCCCGTACCTAGAATCTCTCACAAAAGGTTTTCGATACTTTCCCCTCCCTTGGAAATGAAAGAACCAACTGTAGTGTGGTGTGAATCAAAAAACCCGCAACAGGTCCCTATACACCAAATTTTGGTTTCAGTCCTTGGATGTGATTTTATTCTAAAATAGTCCCTTTATAGACTAATTTTTTTTGTCGTTGGTCCCTGCCGTCCATTTCTGTCCAAGTGGCAAACGTTTTGCCACCTGTCCATGATGACGTGGCGTACGTGGCATAGAAATGAAGTCTTACTCGATTAATTATGGGGAGGGACCAAAACCAAAAAAAAAAAATTACATTATAGGGACTATATCCAATAACTTGAAACATTGAAAGAAATATAAAATCCTAAATCTCCAATTCAATTTCATTCACTCATTTCACCATCTAACCGAAAATTTCTTTCTCTCTTCTCACTAATCTATTTTGTACTTGGCTAAATTAATGTTTTGGTCTCTTAACTAATTTTTTAGTTTCATTTTAGTCTCTTAACTAATAAACGTTCTGTTATGGTCCCTTAACTATACTTTTGTTGTCAAGATAGTCCCTTAAAATTTTGTTCAAAGGATTAATTACTCTTTTGGTCCCTTAACTTATTTTATAGTTTCGTTTTGGTCCCTTAACTATTAAAAGTTTTATTTTGGTCATTTAATTCTAGTTTCGTTAGTCAAGTAAATCCCTTTTAACATTTAATATTTTTGTCTAAATAACAACATTTGGATCACACATTTTCTTATCTCTTTTCGTTCACACATCTTCTCTCTTACTTTTCTTCTTACACAAACATCCAACACAAAAGCACACACTCTCTTCTATATATATTCTCTCTCACTTCTTACATCTTATCCCCCTATTCTTAAAGCACAAAAAGCATTTCAAGAGGTTACCATCGAGTACAATGGGAGCTTAAGGTGCATACACCTTCCTTTTGCGCAACTAACCCCCGTACCTAGAATCTCTCACAAAAGGTTTTCGATACTTTCCCCTCCCTTGGAAATGAAAGAACCAACTGTAGTGTGGTGTGAATCAAAAAACCCGCAACAGGTCCCTATACACCAAATTTTGGTTTCAGTCCTTGGATGTGATTTTATTCTAAAATAGTCCCTTTATAGACTAATTTTGTTTGCCGTTGGTCCCTGCCGTCCATTTATGTCCAAGTGGCAAACGTTTTGCCACCTGTCCATGATGACGTGGCGTACGTGGCATAGAAATGCAGGCTGACTGGATTAATTATGGAGAGGGACCAAAACCAAAAAATAAAAATTACATTATAGGGACTATATCCAATAACTTGAAAAATTGAAAGAAATATAAAATCCTAAATCTCCAATTCAATTTCATTCACTCATTTCACCATCTAACCGAAAATTTCTTTCTCTCTTCTCACTAATCTATTTTGTACTTGGCTAAATTAATGTTTTGGTCTCTTAACTAATTTTTTAGTTTCATTTTAGTCTCTTAACTAATAAACGTTCTGTTATGGTCCCTTCACTATACTTTTGTTGTCAAGTTAGTCCCTTAACATTTTGTTCAAAGGCTTAATTACTCTTTTGGTCCCTTAAATTATTTTATAGTTTCGTTTTGGTCCCTTAACTATTAAAAGTTTTATTTTGGTCATTTAATTCTAGTTTCGTTAGTCAAGTAAATCCCTTTTAACATTTAATATTTTTGTCTAAATAACAACATTTGGATCACACATTTTCTTATCTCTTTTTGTTCACACATCCTCTCTCTTACTTTTCTTCTTACACAAACAACCAACACAAAAGCACACACTCTCTTCTATACATATTCTCTCTCACTTCTTACATCTTTACCCCCTATTCTTAAAGCACAAAATGCATTTCAAGAGGTTATCATCGAGTACAATGGGCGCTTAAGGTGCATACACCTTCCTTTTGCGCAACTAACCCCCGTACCTAGAATCTCTCACAAAAGGTTTTTGATACTTTCCCCTCCATTGGAAATGAAAGAACCAACTGTAGTGAGGTGTGTCTAAAAAAACCCGCAACAGGTCCCTATACACCAAATTTTGGTTTCAGTCCTTGTATGTGATTTTATTCTAAAATAGTCCCTTTATAGACTAATTTTTTTTGCCGTTGGTCCCTGCCGTCCATTTCTGTCCAAGTGGCAAACGTTTTGCCACCTGTCCATGATGACGTGGCGTACGTGGCACAGAAATGCAGGCTGACTGGATTAATTATGGAGAGGGACCAAAACCAAAAAATAAAAATTACATTATAGGGACTATATCCAATAACTTGAAAAATTGAAAGAAATATAAAATCCTAAATCTCCAATTCAATTTCATTCACTCATTTCACCATCTAACCGAAAATTTCTTTCTCTCTTCTCACTAATCTATTTTGTACTTGGCTAAATTAATGTTTTGGTCTCTTAACTAAATTTTTAGTTTCATTTTAGTCTCTTAACTAATAAACGTTCTGTTATGGTCCCTTAACTATACTTTTGTTGTCAAGTTAGTCCCTTAAAATTTTGTTCAAAGACTTAATTACTCTTTTGATCCCTTAACTTTTTTTATAGTTTCGTTTTGGTCCCTTAATTATTAAAAGTTTTATTTTGGTCATTTAATTCTAGTTTCGTTAGTCAAGTAAATCCCTTTTAACATTTAATATTTTTGTCTAAATAACAACATTTGGATCACACATTTTCTTATCTCTTTTCGTTCACACATCTTCTCTCTTACTTTTCTTCTTACACAAACAACCAACACTAAAGCACACACTCTCTTCTATACATATTCTCTCTCACTTCTTACATCTTCTCCCCCTATTCTTAAAGCACAAAAAGCATTTCAAGAGGTTACCATCGAGTACAATGGGCGCTTAAGGTGCATACACCTTCCTTTTGCGCAACTAACCCCCGTACCTAGAATCTCTCACAAAAGGTATTCGATACTTTCCCCTCCCTTGGAAATGAAAGAACCAACTGTAGTGTGGTGTGAATCAAAAAACCTGCAACAGGTCCCTATACACCAAATTTTGGTTTCAGTCCTTGTATGTGATTTTATTCTAAAATAGTCCCTTTATAGACTAATTTTGTTTGCCGTTTGTCCCTGCCGTCCATTTATGTCCAAGTGGCAAACGTTTTGCCACCTGTCCATGATGACGTGGCGTACGTGGCATAGAAATGCAGGCTGACTGGATTAATTATGGAGAGGGACCAAAACCAAAAAATAAAAATTACATTATAGGGACTATATCCAATAACTTGAAAAATTGAAAGAAATATAAAATCCTAAATCTCCAATTCAATTTCATTCACTCATTTCACCATCTAACCGAAAATTTCTTTCTCTCTTCTCACTAATCTATTTTGTACTTGGCTAAATTAATGTTTTGGTCTCTTAACTAATTTTTTAGTTTCATTTTAGTCTCTTAACTAATAAACGTTCTGTTATGGTCCCTTAACTATACTTTTGTTGTGAAGTTAGTCCCTTAAAATTTTGTTCAAAGGCTTAATTACTCTTTTGGTCCCTTAACTTATTTTATAGTTTCATTTTGGTCCCTTAACTATTAAAAGTTTTATTTTGGTCATTTAATTCTAGTTTCGTTAGTCAAGTAAATCCCTTTTAACATTTAATATTTTTGTCTAAATAACAACATTTGGATCACACATTTTCGTATCTCTTTTCGTTCACACATCTTCTCTCTTACTTTTCTTCTTACACAAACAACCAACACAAAAGCACACACTCTCTTCTATACATATTCTCTCTCACTTCTTACATCTTCTCCCCCTATTCTTAAAGCACAAAAAGCATTTCAAGAGGTTACCATCGAGTACAATGGGCGCTTAAGGTGCATACACCTTCCTTTTGCGCAACTAACCCCCGTACCTAGAATCTCTCACAAAAGGTTTTCGATAGTTTCCCCTCCCTTGGAAATGAAAGAACCAACTGTAGTGTGGTGTGAATCAAAAAACCCGCAACAGGTCCCTATACACCAAATTTTGGTTTCAGTCCTTGGATGTGATTTTATTCTAAAATAGTCCCTTTATAGACTAATTTTGTTTGCCGTTGGTCCCTGCCGTCCATTTCTGTCCAAGTGGCAAACGTTTTGCCACCTGTCCATGATGACGTGGCGTACGTGGCATAGAAATGCAGGCTGACTGGATTAATTATGGAGAGGGACCAAAACCAAAAAATAAAAATTACATTATAGGGACTATATCCAATAACTTGAAAAATTGAAAGAAATATAAAATCCTAAATCTCCAATTCAATTTCATTCACTCATTTCACCATCTAACCGAAAATTTCTTTCTCTCTTCTCACTAATCTATTTTGTACTTGGCTAAATTAATGTTTTGTTCTCTTAACTAATTTTTTAGTTTCATTTTAGTCTCTTAACTAATAAACGTTCTGTTATGGTCCCTTAACTATACTTTTGTTGTCAAGTTAGTCCCTTAAAATTTCTTCAAAGGCTTAATTACTCTTTTGGTCCCTTAACTTATTTTATAGTTTCGTTTTGGTCCCTTAACTATTAAAAGTTTTATTTTGGTCATTTAATTCTAGTTTCGTTAGTCAAGTTAATCCCTTTTAACATTTATTATTTTTGTCTAAATAACAATATTTGGATCACACATTTTCTTATCTCTTTTTGTTCACACATCCTCTCTCTTACTTTTCTTCTTACACAAACAACCAACACAAAAGCACACACTCTCTTCTATACATATTCTCTCTCACTTCTTACATCTTTTCCCCCTATTCTTAAAGCACAAAATGCATTTCAAGAGGTTATCATCGAGTACAATGGGCGCTTAAGGTGCATACACTTTCTTTTTGTGCAACTAACCCCCGTACCTAGAATCTCTCACAAAAGGTTTTCGATACTTTCCCCTCCCTTGGAAATGAAAGAACCAACTGTAGTGTGGTGTGAATCAAAAAACCCGCAACAGGTCCCTATACACCAAATTTTGGTTTCAGTCCTTGGATGTGATTTTATTCTAAAATAGTCCCTTTATAGACTAATTTTGTTTGCCGTTGGTCCCTGCCGTCCATTTCTGTCCAAGTGGCAAACGTTTTGCCACCTGTCCATGATGACGTGGCGTACGTGGCATAGAAATGCAGGCTGACTGGATTAATTATGGAGAGGGACCAAAACCAAAAAATAAAAATTACATTATAGGGACTATATCCAATAACTTGAAAAATTGAAAGAAATATAAAATCCTAAATCTCCAATTCAATTTCATTCACTCATTTCACCATCTAACCGAAAATTTCTTTCTCTCTTCTCACTAATCTATTTTGTACTTGGCTAAATTAATGTTTTGTTCTCTTAACTAATTTTTTAGTTTCATTTTAGTCTCTTAACTAATAAACGTTCTGTTATGGTCCCTTAACTATACTTTTGTTGTCAAGTTAGTCCCTTAAAATTTCTTCAAAGGCTTAATTACTCTTTTGGTCCCTTAACTTATTTTATAGTTTCGTTTTGGTCCCTTAACTATTAAAAGTTTTATTTTGGTCATTTAATTCTAGTTTCGTTAGTCAAGTTAATCCCTTTTAACATTTATTATTTTTGTCTAAATAACAATATTTGGATCACACATTTTCTTATCTCTTTTTGTTCACACATCCTCTCTCTTACTTTTCTTCTTACACAAACAACCAACACAAAAGCACACACTCTCTTCTATACATATTCTCTCTCACTTCTTACATCTTTTCCCCCTATTCTTAAAGCACAAAATGCATTTCAAGAGGTTATCATCGAGTACAATGGGCGCTTAAGGTGCATACACTTTCTTTTTGTGCAACTAACCCCCGTACCTAGAATCTCTCACAAAAGGTTTTTGATACTTTCCCCTCCCTTGGAAATGAAAGAACCAACTGTAGTGAGGTGTGTCTCAAAAAACCCGCAACAGGTCCCTATACACCAAATTTTGGTTTCAGTCCTTGTATGTGATTTTATTCTAAAATAGTCCCTTTATAGACTAATTTTTTTTGTCGTTGGTCCCTGCCGTCCATTTCTGTCCAAGTGGCAAACGTTTTGCCACCTGTCCATGATGACGTGGCGTACGTGGCATAGAAATGAAGTCTTACTCGATTAATTATGGGGAGGGACCAAAACCAAAAAAAAAAAATTACATTATAGGGACTATATCCAATAACTTGAAACATTGAAAGAAATATAAAATCCTAAATCTCCAATTCAATTTCATTCACTCATTTCACCATCTAACCGAAAATTTCTTTCTCTCTTCTCACTAATCTATTTTGTACTTGGCTAAATTAATGTTTTGGTCTCTTAACTAATTTTTTAGTTTCATTTTAGTCTCTTAACTAATAAACGTTCTGTTATGGTCCCTTAACTATACTTTTGTTGTCAAGATAGTCCCTTAAAATTTTGTTCAAAGGATTAATTACTCTTTTGGTCCCTTAACTTATTTTATAGTTTCGTTTTGGTCCCTTAACTATTAAAAGTTTTATTTTGGTCATTTAATTCTAGTTTCGTTAGTCAAGTAAATCCCTTTTAACATTTAATATTTTTGTCTAAATAACAACATTTGGATCACACATTTTCTTATCTCTTTTCGTTCACACATCTTCTCTCTTACTTTTCTTCTTACACAAACATCCAACACAAAAGCACACACTCTCTTCTATATATATTCTCTCTCACTTCTTACATCTTCTCCCCCTATTCTTAAAGCACAAAAAGCATTTCAAGAGGTTACCATCGAGTACAATGGGCGCTTAAGGTGCATACACCTTCCTTTTGCGCAACTAACCCCCGTACCTAGAATCTCTCACAAAAGGTTTTCGATACTTTCCCCTCCCTTGGAAATGAAAGAACCAACTGTAGTGTGGTGTGAATCAAAAAACCCGCAACAGGTCCCTATACACCAAATTTTGGTTTCAGTCCTTGGATGTGATTTTATTCTAAAATAGTCCCTTTATAGACTAATTTTGTTTGCCGTTGGTCCCTGCCGTCCATTTATGTCCAAGTGGCAAACGTTTTGCCACCTGTCCATGATGACGTGGCGTACGTGGCATAGAAATGCAGGCTGACTGGATTAATTATGGAGAGGGACCAAAACCAAAAAATAAAAATTACATTATAGGGACTATATCCAATAACTTGAAAAATTGAAAGAAATATAAAATCCTAAATCTCGAATTCAATTTCATTCACTCATTTCACCATCTAACCGAAAATTTCTTTCTCTCTTCTCACTAATCTATTTTGTACTTGGCTAAATTAATGTTTTGGTCTCTTAACTAATTTTTTAGTTTCATTTTAGTCTCTTAACTAATAAACGTTCTGTTATGGTCCCTTAACTATACTTTTGTTGTGAAGTTAGTCCCTTAAAATTTTGTTCAAAGGCTTAATTACTCTTTTGGTCCCTTAACTTATTTTATAGTTTCGTTTTGGTCCCTTAACTATTAAAAGTTTTATTTTGGTCATTTAATTCTAGTTTCGTTAGTCAAGTAAATCCCTTTTAACATTTAATATTTTTGTCTAAATAACAACATTTGGATCACACATTTTCTTATCTCTTTTCGTTCACACATCTTCTCTCTTACTTTTCTTCTTACACAAACATCCAACACAAAAGCACACACTCTCTACTATATATATTCTCTCTCACTTCTTACATCTTCTCCCCCTATTCTTAAAGCACAAAAAGCATTTCAAGAGGTTACCATCGAGTACAATGGGCGCTTAAGGTGCATACACCTTCCTTTTGCGCAACTAACCCCCGTACCTAGAATCTCTCACAAAAGGTTTTCGATACTTTCCCCTCCCTTGGAAATGAAAGAACCAACTGTAGTGTGGTGTGAATCAAAAAACCCGCAACAGGTCCCTATACACCAAATTTTGGTTTCAGTCCTTGGATGTGATTTTATTCTAAAATAGTCCCTTTATAGACTAATTTTGTTTGCCGTTGGTCCCTGCCGTCCATTTATGTCCAAGTGGCAAACGTTTTGCCACCTGTCCATGATGACGTGGCGTACGTGGCATAGAAATGCAGGCTGACTGGATTAATTATGGAGAGGGACCAAAACCAAAAAATAAAAATTACATTATAGGGACTATATCCAATAACTTGAAAAATTGAAAGAAATATAAAATCCTAAATCTCGAATTCAATTTCATTCACTCATTTCACCATCTAAGCGAAAATTTCTTTCTCTCTTCTCACTAATCTATTTTGTACTTGGCTAAATTAATGTTTTGGTCTCTTAACTAATTTTTTAGTTTCATTTTAGTCTCTTAACTAATAAACGTTCTGTTATGGTCCCTTAACTATACTTTTGTTGTGAAGTTAGTCCCTTAAAATTTTGTTCAAAGGCTTAATTACTCTTTTGGTCCCTTAACTTATTTTATAGTTTCATTTTGGTCCCTTAACTATTAAAAGTTTTATTTTGGTCATTTAATTCTAGTTTCGTTAGTCAAGTAAATCCCTTTTAACATTTAATATTTTTGTCTAAATAACAACATTTGGATCACACATTTTCGTATCTCTTTTCGTTCACACATCTTCTCTCTTACTTTTCTTCTTACACAAACAACCAACACAAAAGCACACACTCTCTTCTATACATATTCTCTCTCACTTCTTACATCTTCTCCCCCTATTCTTAAAGCACAAAAAGCATTTCAAGAGGTTACCATCGAGTACAATGGGCGCTTAAGGTGCATACACCTTCCTTTTGCGCAACTAACCCCCGTACCTAGAATCTCTCACAAAAGGTTTTCGATACTTTCCCCTCCCTTGGAAATGAAAGAACCAACTGTAGTGTGGTGTGAATCAAAAAACCCGCAACAGGTCCCTATACACCAAATTTTGGTTTCAGTCCTTGGATGTGATTTTATTCTAAAATAGTCCCTTTATAGACTAATTTTGTTTGCCGTTGGTCCCTGCCGTCCATTTCTGTCCAAGTGGCAAACGTTTTGCCACCTGTCCATGATGACGTGGCGTACGTGGCATAGAAATGCAGGCTGACTGGATTAATTATGGAGAGGGACCAAAACCAAAAAATAAAAATTACATTATAGGGACTATATCCAATAACTTGAAAAATTGAAAGAAATATAAAATCCTAAATCTCCAATTCAATTTCATTCACTCATTTCACCATCTAACCGAAAATTTCTTTCTCTCTTCTCACTAATCTATTTTGTACTTGGCTAAATTAATGTTTTGTTCTCTTAACTAATTTTTTAGTTTCATTTTAGTCTCTTAACTAATAAACGTTCTGTTATGGTCCCTTAACTATACTTTTGTTGTCAAGTTAGTCCCTTAAAATTTTGTTCAAAGGCTTAATTACTCTTTTGGTCCCTTAACTTATTTTATAGTTTCGTTTTGGTCCCTTAACTATTAAAAGTTTTATTTTGGTCATTTAATTCTAGTTTCGTTAGTCAAGTTAATCCCTTTTAACATTTATTATTTTTGTCTAAATAACAATATTTGGATCACACATTTTCTTATCTCTTTTTGTTCACACATCCTCTCTCTTACTTTTCTTCTTACACAAACAACCAACACAAAAGCACACACTCTCTTCTATACATATTCTCTCTCACTTCTTACATCTTTTCCCCCTATTCTTAAAGCACAAAATGCATTTCAAGAGGTTATCATCGAGTACAATGGGCGCTTAAGGTGCATACACTTTCTTTTTGTGCAACTAACCCCCGTACCTAGAATCTCTCACAAAAGGTTTTTGATACTTTCCCCTCCCTTGGAAATGAAAGAACCAACTGTAGTGAGGTGTGTCTCAAAAAACCCGCAACAGGTCCCTATACACCAAATTTTGGTTTCAGTCCTTGTATGTGATTTTATTCTAAAATAGTCCCTTTTTAGACTAATTTTTTTTGTCGTTGGTCCCTGCCGTCCATTTCTGTCCAAGTGGCAAACGTTTTGCCACCTGTCCATGATGACGTGGCGTACGTGGCATAGAAATGAAGTCTTACTCGATTAATTATGGGGAGGGACCAAAACCAAAAAAAAAAAATTACATTATAGGGACTATATCCAATAACTTGAAACATTGAAAGAAATATAAAATCCTAAATCTCCAATTCAATTTCATTCACTCATTTCACCATCTAACCGAAAATTTCTTTCTCTCTTCTCACTAATCTATTTTGTACTTGGCTAAATTAATGTTTTGGTCTCTTAACTAATTTTTTAGTTTCATTTTAGTCTCTTAACTAATAAACGTTCTGTTATGGTCCCTTAACTATACTTTTGTTGTCAAGATAGTCCCTTAAAATTTTGTTCAAAGGATTAATTACTCTTTTGGTCCCTTAACTTATTTTATAGTTTCGTTTTGGTCCCTTAACTATTAAAAGTTTTATTTTGGTCATTTAATTCTAGTTTCGTTAGTCAAGTAAATCCCTTTTAACATTTAATATTTTTGTCTAAATAACAACATTTGGATCACACATTTTCTTATCTCTTTTCGTTCACACATCTTCTCTCTTACTTTTCTTCTTACACAAACATCCAACACAAAAGCACACACTCTCTTCTATATATATTCTCTCTCACTTCTTACATCTTCTCCCCCTATTCTTAAAGCACAAAAAGCATTTCAAGAGGTTACCATCGAGTACAATGGGCGCTTAAGGTGCATACACCTTCCTTTTGCGCAACTAACCCCCGTACCTAGAATCTCTCACAAAAGGTTTTCGATACTTTCCCCTCCCTTGGAAATGAAAGAACCAACTGTAGTGTGGTGTGAATCAAAAAACCCGCAACAGGTCCCTATACACCAAATTTTGGTTTCAGTCCTTGGATGTGATTTTATTCTAAAATAGTCCCTTTATAGACTAATTTTTTTTGTCGTTGGTCCCTGCCGTCCATTTCTGTCCAAGTGGCAAACGTTTTGCCACCTGTCCATGATGACGTGGCGTACGTGGCATAGAAATGAAGTCTTACTCGATTAATTATGGGGAGGGACCAAAACCAAAAAAAAAAAATTACATTATAGGGACTATATCCAATAACTTGAAACATTGAAAGAAATATAAAATCCTAAATCTCCAATTCAATTTCATTCACTCATTTCACCATCTAACCGAAAATTTCTTTCTCTCTTCTCACTAATCTATTTTGTACTTGGCTAAATTAATGTTTTGGTCTCTTAACTAATTTTTTAGTTTCATTTTAGTCTCTTAACTAATAAACGTTCTGTTATGGTCCCTTAACTATACTTTTGTTGTCAAGATAGTCCCTTAAAATTTTGTTCAAAGGATTAATTACTCTTTTGGTCCCTTAACTTATTTTATAGTTTCGTTTTGGTCCCTTAACTATTAAAAGTTTTATTTTGGTCATTTAATTCTAGTTTCGTTAGTCAAGTAAATCCCTTTTAACATTTAATATTTTTGTCTAAATAACAACATTTGGATCACACATTTTCTTATCTCTTTTCGTTCACACATCTTCTCTCTTACTTTTCTTCTTACACAAACATCCAACACAAAAGCACACACTCTCTTCTATATATATTCTCTCTCACTTCTTACATCTTATCCCCCTATTCTTAAAGCACAAAAAGCATTTCAAGAGGTTACCATCGAGTACAATGGGAGCTTAAGGTGCATACACCTTCCTTTTGCGCAACTAACCCCCGTACCTAGAATCTCTCACAAAAGGTTTTCGATACTTTCCCCTCCCTTGGAAATGAAAGAACCAACTGTAGTGTGGTGTGAATCAAAAAACCCGCAACAGGTCCCTATACACCAAATTTTGGTTTCAGTCCTTGGATGTGATTTTATTCTAAAATAGTCCCTTTATAGACTAATTTTGTTTGCCGTTGGTCCCTGCCGTCCATTTATGTCCAAGTGGCAAACGTTTTGCCACCTGTCCATGATGACGTGGCGTACGTGGCATAGAAATGCAGGCTGACTGGATTAATTATGGAGAGGGACCAAAACCAAAAAATAAAAATTACATTATAGGGACTATATCCAATAACTTGAAAAATTGAAAGAAATATAAAATCCTAAATCTCCAATTCAATTTCATTCACTCATTTCACCATCTAACCGAAAATTTCTTTCTCTCTTCTCACTAATCTATTTTGTACTTGGCTAAATTAATGTTTTGGTCTCTTAACTAATTTTTTAGTTTCATTTTAGTCTCTTAACTAATAAACGTTCTGTTATGGTCCCTTAACTATACTTTTGTTGTGAAGTTAGTCCCTTAAAATTTTGTTCAAAGGCTTAATTACTCTTTTGGTCCCTTAACTTATTTTATAGTTTCATTTTGGTCCCTTAACTATTAAAAGTTTTATTTTGGTCATTTAATTCTAGTTTCGTTAGTCAAGTAAATCCCTTTTAACATTTAATATTTTTGTCTAAATAACAACATTTGGATCACACATTTTCGTATCTCTTTTCGTTCACACATCTTCTCTCTTACTTTTCTTCTTACACAAACAACCAACACAAAAGCACACACTCTCTTCTATACATATTCTCTCTCACTTCTTACATCTTCTCCCCCTATTCTTAAAGCACAAAAAGCATTTCAAGAGGTTACCATCGAGTACAATGGGCGCTTAAGGTGCATACACCTTCCTTTTGCGCAACTAACCCCCGTACCTAGAATCTCTCACAAAAGGTTTTCGATACTTTCCCCTCCCTTGGAAATGAAAGAACCAACTGTAGTGTGGTGTGAATCAAAAAACCCGCAACAGGTCCCTATACACCAAATTTTGGTTTCAGTCCTTGGATGTGATTTTATTCTAAAATAGTCCCTTTATAGACTAATTTTGTTTGCCGTTGGTCCCTGCCGTCCATTTCTGTCCAAGTGGCAAACGTTTTGCCACCTGTCCATGATGACGTGGCGTACGTGGCATAGAAATGCAGGCTGACTGGATTAATTATGGAGAGGGACCAAAACCAAAAAATAAAAATTACATTATAGGGACTATATCCAATAACTTGAAAAATTGAAAGAAATATAAAATCCTAAATCTCCAATTCAATTTCATTCACTCATTTCACCATCTAACCGAAAATTTCTTTCTCTCTTCTCACTAATCTATTTTGTACTTGGCTAAATTAATGTTTTGTTCTCTTAACTAATTTTTTAGTTTCATTTTAGTCTCTTAACTAATAAACGTTCTGTTATGGTCCCTTAACTATACTTTTGTTGTCAAGTTAGTCCCTTAAAATTTTGTTCAAAGGCTTAATTACTCTTTTGGTCCCTTAACTTATTTTATAGTTTCATTTTGGTCCCTTAACTATTAAAAGTTTTATTTTGGTCATTTAATTCTAGTTTCGTTAGTCAAGTAAATCCCTTTTAACATTTAATATTTTTGTCTAAATAACAACATTTGGATCACACATTTTCGTATCTCTTTTCGTTCACACATCTTCTCTCTTACTTTTCTTCTTACACAAACAACCAACACAAAAGCACACACTCTCTTCTATACATATTCTCTCTCACTTCTTACATCTTCTCCCCCTATTCTTAAAGCACAAAAAGCATTTCAAGAGGTTACCATCGAGTACAATGGGCGCTTAAGGTGCATACACCTTCCTTTTGCGCAACTAACCCCCGTACCTAGAATCTCTCACAAAAGGTTTTCGATACTTTCCCCTCCCTTGGAAATGAAAGAACCAACTGTAGTGTGGTGTGAATCAAAAAACCCGCAACAGGTCCCTATACACCAAATTTTGGTTTCAGTCCTTGGATGTGATTTTATTCTAAAATAGTCCCTTTATAGACTAATTTTGTTTGCCGTTGGTCCCTGCCGTCCATTTCTGTCCAAGTGGCAAACGTTTTGCCACCTGTCCATGATGACGTGGCGTACGTGGCATAGAAATGCAGGCTGACTGGATTAATTATGGAGAGGGACCAAAACCAAAAAATAAAAATTACATTATAGGGACTATATCCAATAACTTGAAAAATTGAAAGAAATATAAAATCCTAAATCTCCAATTCAATTTCATTCACTCATTTCACCATCTAACCGAAAATTTCTTTCTCTCTTCTCACTAATCTATTTTGTACTTGGCTAAATTAATGTTTTGTTCTCTTAACTAATTTTTTAGTTTCATTTTAGTCTCTTAACTAATAAACGTTCTGTTATGGTCCCTTAACTATACTTTTGTTGTCAAGTTAGTCCCTTAAAATTTTGTTCAAAGGCTTAATTACTCTTTTGGTCCCTTAACTTATTTTATAGTTTCGTTTTGGTCCCTTAACTATTAAAAGTTTTATTTTGGTCATTTAATTCTAGTTTCGTTAGTCAAGTTAATCCCTTTTAACATTTATTATTTTTGTCTAAATAACAATATTTGGATCACACATTTTCTTATCTCTTTTTGTTCACACATCCTCTCTCTTACTTTTCTTCTTACACAAACAACCAACACAAAAGCACACACTCTCTTCTATACATATTCTCTCTCACTTCTTACATCTTTTCCCCCTATTCTTAAAGCACAAAATGCATTTCAAGAGGTTATCATCGAGTACAATGGGCGCTTAAGGTGCATACACCTTCCTTTTGCGCAACTAACCCCCGTACCTAGAATCTCTCACAAAAGGTATTCGATACTTTCCCCTCCCTTGGAAATGAAAGAACCAACTGTAGTGTGGTGTGAATCAAAAAACCCGCAACAGGTCCCTATACACCAAATTTTGGTTTCAGTCCTTGGATGTGATTTTATTCTAAAATAGTCCCTTTATAGACTAATTTTGTTTGCCGTTGGTCCCTGCCGTCCATTTCTGTCCAAGTGGCAAACGTTTTGCCACCTGTCCATGATGACGTGGCGTACGTGGCATAGAAATGCAGGCTGACTGGATTAATTATGGAGAGGGATCAAAACCAAAAAAAAAAAATTACATTATAGGGACTATATCCAATAACTTGAAACATTGAAAGAAATATAAAATCCTAAATCTCCAAATCAATTTCATTCACTCATTTCACCATCTAACCGAAAATTTCATTCTCTCTTCTCACTAATCTATTTTGTACTTGGCTAAATTAATGTTTTGGTCTCTTAACTAATTTTTTAGTTTCATTTTAGTCTCTTAACTAGAAAACGTTCTGTTATGGTCCCTTAACTATACTTTTGTTGTCAAGTTAGTCCCTTAAAATTTTGTTCAAAGGCTTAATTAATCTTTTGGTCCCTTAACTTATTTTATAGTTTCGTTTTGGTCCCTTAACTATTAAAAGTTTTATTTTGGTCATTTAATTCTAGTTTCGTTAGTCAAGTTAATCCCTTTTAACATTTATTATTTTTGTCTAAATAACAATATTTGGATCACACATTTTCTTATCTCTTTTTGTTCACACATCCTCTCTCTTACTTTTCTTCTTACACAAACAACCAACACAAAAGCACACACTCTCTTCTATACATATTCTCTCTCACTTCTTACATCTTTTCCCCCTATTCTTAAAGCACAAAATGCATTTCAAGAGGTTATCATCGAGTACAATGGGCGCTTAAGGTGCATACACCTTCCTTTTGCGCAACTAACCCCCGTACCTAGAATCTCTCACAAAAGGTATTCGATACTTTCCCCTCCCTTGGAAATGAAAGAACCAACTGTAGTGTGGTGTGAATCAAAAAACCCGCAACAGGTCCCTATACACCAAATTTTGGTTTCAGTCCTTGGATGTGATTTTATTCTAAAATAGTCCCTTTATAGACTAATTTTGTTTGCCGTTGGTCCCTGCCGTCCATTTCTGTCCAAGTGGCAAACGTTTTGCCACCTGTCCATGATGACGTGGCGTACGTGGCATAGAAATGCAGGCTGACTGGATTAATTATGGAGAGGGACCAAAACCAAAAAAAAAAAATTACATTATAGGGACTATATCCAATAACTTGAAACATTGAAAGAAATATAAAATCCTAAATCTCCAAATCAATTTCATTCACTCATTTCACCATCTAACCGAAAATTTCTTTCTCTCTTCTCACTAATCTATTTTGTACTTGGCTAAATTAATGTTTTGGTCTCTTAACTAATTTTTTAGTTTCATTTTAGTCTCTTAACTAGAAAACGTTCTGTTATGGTCCCTTAACTATACTTTTGTTGTCAAGTTAGTCCCTTAAAATTTTGTTCAAAGGCTTAATTAATCTTTTGGTCCCTTAACTTATTTTATAGTTTCGTTTTGGTCCCTTAACTATTAAAAGTTTTATTTTGGTCATTTAATTCTAGTTTCGTTAGTCAAGTAAATCCCTTTTAACATTTAATATTTTTGTCTCAATAACAACATTTGGATCACACATTTTCTTATCTCTTTTCGTTCACACATCTTCTCTCTTACTTTTCTTCTTACACAAACAACCAACACAAAAGCACACACTCTCTTCTATACATATTCTCTCTCACTTCTTACATCTTCTCCCCCTATTCTTAAAGCACAAAAAGCATTTCAAGAGGTTACCATCGAGTACAATGGGCGCTTAAGGTGCATACACCTTCCTTTTGCGCAACTAACGCCCGTACCTAGAATCTCTCACAAAAGGTATTCGATACTTTCCCCTCCCTTGGAAATGAAAGAACCAACTGTAGTGTGGTGTGAATCAAAAAACCCGCAACAGGTCCCTATACACCAAATTTTGGTTTCAGTCCTTGGATGTGATTTTATTCTAAAATAGTCCCTTTATAGACTAATTTTGTTTGCCGTTGGTCCCTGCCGTCCATTTCTGTCCAAGTGGCAAACGTTTTGCCACCTGTCCATGATGACGTGGCGTACGTGGCATAGAAATGCAGGCTGACTGGATTAATTATGGAGAGGGACCAAAACCAAAAAAAAAAAATTACATTATAGGGACTATATCCAATAACTTGAAACATTGAAAGAAATATAAAATCCTAAATCTCCAAATCAATTTCATTCACTCATTTCACCATCTAACCGAAAATTTCTTTCTCTCTTCTCACTAATCTATTTTGTACTTGGCTAAATTAATGTTTTGGTCTCTTAACTAATTTTTTAGTTTCATTTTAGTCTCTTAACTAGAAAACGTTCTGTTATGGTCCCTTAACTATACTTTTGTTGTCAAGTTAGTCCCTTAAAATTTTGTTCAAAGGCTTAATTAATCTTTTGGTCCCTTAACTTATTTTATAGTTTCGTTTTGGTCCCTTAACTATTAAAAGTTTTATTTTGGTCATTTAATTCTAGTTTCGTTAGTCAAGTAAATCCCTTTTAACATTTAATATTTTTGTCTAAATAACAACATTTGGATCACACATTTTCTTATCTCTTTTCGTTCACACATCTTCTCTCTTACTTTTCTTCTTACACAAACAACCGACACAAAAGCACACACTCTCTTCTATACATATTCTCTCTCACTTCTTACATCTTCTCCCCCTATTCTTAAAGCACAAAAAGCATTTCAAGAGGTTACCATCGAGTACAATGGGCGCTTAAGGTGCATACACCTTCCTTTTGCGCAACTAACGCCCGTACCTAGAATCTCTCACAAAAGGTTTTCGATACTTTCCCCTCCCTTGGAAATGAAAGAACCAACTGTAGTGTGGTGTGAATCAAAAAACCCGCAACAGGTCCCTATACACCAAATTTTGGTTTCAGTCCTTGTATGTGATTTTATTCTAAAATAGTCCCTTTATAGACTAATTTTGTTTGCCGTTGGTCCCTGCCGTCCATTTCTGTCCAAGTGGCAAACGTTTTGCCACCTGTCCATGATGACGTGGCGTACGTGGCATAGAAATGCAGGCTGACTGGATTAATTATGGAGAGGGACCAAAACCAAAAAATAAAAATTACATTATAGGGACTATATCCAATAACTTGAAAAATTGAAAGAAATATAAAATCCTAAATCTCCAATTCAATTTCATTCACTCATTTCACCATCTAACCGAAAATTTCTTTCTCTCTTCTCACTAATCTATTTTGTACTTGGCTAAATTAATGTTTTGGTCTCTTAACTAAATTTTTAGTTT